>JALMQS010000703.1:0-79903 GCA_024734495.1 Forficula auricularia
TCCAAGTTTTTCGCTTATAACTGAAAAACGGGCCATATTTTGTAAATAAACGTCCCATAGTAAATTAAAGAGGACAAAATATCGTGTCGATTAAAAAAATAGAAAATTGGTCCAGTAGTTCGATTTTTTATCGGGATCCTAAAACTAGCTTTCCTCCGGATCACTTTTTGATTTCTATCCTAAAAACTGCACTTTTTTCGATTTTTCCCATTTTGACCATGAAGGAGCACTTTTTTGACAAAGACTATTCTATACATTTTTAAACTAGATTAAATTTTCTACAATTTAAACAAAGTTTCCTCTTATTTGGATAATGGTAACTTGTGCCTAAATGAGGTTGAAGTTTTGAAAAACTGAAATTTTATTGTAAAAGTGCTCCTTCATGGTCAAAATGGGAAAAAGTCGAAAAAATGCGAGTTTTTGGGATATTCAAAAGTGATCCGGGGGACAGTTTTTTGGATCCCCATAAAAAATCGAACTACTTTTGCATTTTTTTTTAATTGCGCCAAAATTTTGTTCTCTTTACTATATGATGGTTATTTACAAAATATCGATTTTTTTGTCCTTATAAGCGAAAAACTGGATAAGACCAAAATTTCGAGGTTTTTCGGCCAGCAAAAGTTGTCCCCTACACTTTAGAGGTCGCAAACTTAGATTTGGTATACCCACACCATACCAAACGATCCTAGAAAAAATCTTTTCCCGCAATTAATGTAAGCTGAAACCCCCCCCCCCCCTATTTTCTGAGCTATATTAAGTTACGGATTTATTTATTTGTTAAATAATAGAATATTTTACAAATTTAAAAAATTAGTACTTTTATTTGTCCCAACATTGAAAGGCCCGGTGGTTTGATTTTGCCCCAGGGCCCGTAAAAGCTTTCCAAGGGCCTGCGTTAGATATATAATCTATTTTGATTTATTTCATTAAATAATTACATTGTCTATTTTATTATATTCCTATTTCTTTTTATAATTTTTCCACTTTCTATTTCACTAAATAAAGTAGTTTTAAAATAAATTTCTTTAAGGCTGAGATTTGTTTCTTAAAATTTATTTTATCTATTGGTTCCTCTCTTTCAATTGGAAAATGGAAAAAAAGAGTAAAGCCAAGAAAGGGATGAGGATTTGAATATGTAATATGTATTTCCGGTTGTAAAGAGGAGTAATAAAAGTTTATACAACCACTCCTCGGTTTTTCTGCTTGGACCCAGTTTTGGCCTGGAGAGTTGAGCCCCTAATAAAAATATATCCATTTCTAGAATTATGAGAATGATCGGAAGAAAACGGAAAAATAAAACAAAAACATATAAAATAAATTTTACATTTTTTCTTCATATTGAAAGTTGAGAATTTATTTTAATTTTCATATTTAAGATTATTATTATCATTACTTACTAACTGTATGTCAAATCACAATACAAAATGGCGTAGCTGCCCGTTAATACGGGGTCAGCACTCGAAGTGTTACCAATTAAAATCGCTGTAATTTTGTCAATTTTTATTTTTTTTATTTAAAAACTTGAGTATATAGTAAAATCATTTCAAATTTTAAGAAAAATATGTTATTGTTCCACGTAGCCAACTTTAGCTCGGATAATAGCATCGAGCCTCTCCGGGAAGCCTTCACAAGGTGCACGAATGTGGTCTGATGGTATTTTGTGTAAGAGCAATCTCTAAGGCGTTGACCGTGTGATATTTTTTAGTTGATACTTTGGCCTCAAGAATGGACCATATGGAAAAATCTATTGGGTTTAAGTCCGGGGAATATGGTGGCCATTGTTGAGAAGAAATGAATCTGGGAACTTTTTCTTATAAAAAAACTTTGGGTTTCACGGACTCTATGGGATGGTGTCGAGTCTTGTTGAAATGTCCATTGGTTTCTACCGAATTATTTACGTGCCCAAGTTAACAAAGTATCGTTTAAAATCTTTTCACAGTAGATGGTAACACTTCGAGGCGCCGACCAATGTATAATAAATAATTAAAATCAAAGGGTTGCACTGATTTTACTTGATTCTTCTGAGAAACTTTAAGTATTATAGTTATTTCTAATCAGTGGCCTAGCTTGTCATAAACGTGGTCTCGTATCAACATTTGTCGGGGGCCCCTTCTACCCGATCCACATTTACAAATATTTAGTCATACACTTTGGGGCCCCGTAGCCTGGGGTCCCCGTATCATTGATACGGCCGATACTGCTGTAGCTACGTCCTTGTTTCTAATATTATTTCTTGTAAAATAAGTGCTGTATTGCCCGTTAATTAAATAAATAAATAAGACACACTGATTTTTGCTCCTGAGAGCATACGTCACTATATATCAGTATTTCTTGAAGAAGTAAAAGAACATAAAGAATAAGGCCTTCTTCAAACTAAGCAATTCCCAGGCGACTCAACGGAAACTCGAGGATCCTGAGATTATCTTAGAATCCACTTCCAATGTTGAATTGTGGGGAGACACAAACGGAGCGATTTCAAGAGACCCGTATCCTACTTGCCCGTAGTTGAGTCTCTTGTGTGTCTCCTGTCTTTGAGGGAAACATGGACTTAATGAATAAAGGCAAAACAGTTGGACGAGTGTTCACCACTGCTAGAGGCAGACTGAATCGCTTTACAGTATTCTCAGTGTGAAGTACTAAGTCGCCTGTGAGAATCCTACAGCACAGGCAACTCAAATTGACGATACCTCGAGTTTTCTTTGAGTCGTCTGTGAATTGACTAGTGTGAAGAGGGGCTAAGAGTTGAGATTTTATCAAAATCACACATAATTAATTATAATTATTTATTGAACACAAACAAACATAAATAATTATAATTAATTATGTACCATTTTAATAAAATTTCAGCTCTTTATAAAATTAATCACAAAAATCAAAGCTTTAAGACCTACATTTCTATCATGAAGAATAATTCTAATTGAAAGTAAAAAAGTTGGTAGCTCTAGTTACGTTAATAAGCCAGACGCATTTCGTTATTCATAAAGAGAAATCAATGAGTTTGACCTCTGCTTGATGAAAATAAACATTTAAGTAATTATATACAAGGCCGCAGCCAGAGAAAAATTTGGGGAGTTATTTAATTTTCAGGGGATGGGCGGGTGGGGAGTTAGCTACTTACCGAGGGATTAGGGGAGTATTGATATACTCAGGGGCGCGCCAAGTCTCTTTTACACCGTCGTCAAAATACTAATAGGCGACTTTAAATGAGCCCAAATTACTTCGCCCACAACTTATTTTCACGGTTCAAGCTTCAAATTATTAAAAAATATATATACTTGTTAGTATTTTTTAACCAACTTCAAAAAAAGAAGGAGGTTATCAATTCATCGGAATCTGTTTTTTTTTAGGATATGCCTCTTTTTCTTTTTTACCATGTGGACCGATTTCGTTGATTATTTTTATTGAAAAGGGGCACCTTAAGCGTAATTTGGCCTAGTTATGAATCTTCTGATGATATGACCAAGGACAAAATAACAGAAATCTTCAATATTGTTAGAGTTTGTGGCTGTGATGAAACTGTACTATAGGGTGTTTTTTTTAGAGGTATAGAACTTCGAATTGAAATAAAACACAAGAAAATCGTTTTAATGTCCATCAATTTGGCTTTATTGGAAGGATAATTTTATGCCATTAATGTTTAAATATGATTTCGGGCATGTGGTCGCCGCGGCTGGCTCGAATAAATCCAATTCTACAGGTCCAATTTTCAACCACTTTTTCGAGCATATGGGGCCGTATGTTGGCAATAACGCCACGAATGTTGGCTTCCAAGTCCCCTAACGTTTCTGGTTTGTTGGCGTAGACGAGCGACTTCACATATCCCCAAAGAAAATAATCCAATGGTGTCAAATCACACGATCTTGGTGGCCAATTGACAGGTCCATTCCGCGAAATTATGCGCTCATCGAATGTTTCCTTCAATAAATCGATTGTGACGTGCGCTGTGTGGCATGTAGCGCCGTCTTGTTGGAACCACAACTCATCCACATTCATGCCATCCAATTCGGGAACAAAATAGTCGGTTATCATGGCTCTATACCGGTCTCCATTAACGGTAACTGACTCTCCAGCATTATTTCGGCCCAATGACTCCACCAGCCCATAGAGCACACCAAACAGTCAGTTTTTGTGGATGTAATGGCGTCTCAAGGGTCTCATGTGGATTCTCTTCACTCCAAATGCGGCAATTTTGCTTGCTGACGTAGCCATTCAACCAAAAATGAGCCTCATCACTGAACAAAATTTTGCGATGAAAATCAGCATCGAGATCAATCTCATTTTCGGCCCATACACCAAAATCACATGCCCGAAATCATATTTAAACATTAATGGCATAAAATTATCCTTCCAATAAAGCCAAATTGATGGACATTAAAACGATTGTTCTCGTGATCTTTATTTCAATTCGAAGTTCTATACCTCTAAAACAACTGCCAGATGAAGAAGAGAGGTATCAGCCTAAGATCACTAAGTTCAATAAAACACCTTTAATAAGATGCTTTCTGCCTGAATTTTATTTGGCCACTTCATCAATTAGAGTTATACACAAAATGCAAGTAATATATGCGATCGAACTAAAGCCTTGTCAAAATAAAAGTATTTTTAAGCTCATGTGAATTTATAACGTATCTGGACCCAAAAGACATTACTTTCATTCTGAAACTTTTGGGTCCAGACACGTTATAAATTCACATGAAGCTAAAAATATTTTTATTTTTGACAAGGCTTGGTTCGATCACATATGTGTACAGCATTTTGTGTATAACTCCTAATTGACTGAAGATGGCCAAATAAAATTCAGGCCGAAACGTCTTATTAAAGGTGTTTTATTGAACCCAGTGATCCCATCTTTGGCTGATACCTCCTCCTTCATCTAGTACAGAAATCTTCAATTCTTATGAGCAAATAATAGAAAATCTTTTGAATGGAAAAAATTCCTGGTATTTTGGACTTAAGGATGTTTATTATTATTATTATTATTATTTTATTAATTATTTAGGGTCCTATATCATCATGAAAGCAGGGAGGAAATGATTTAAAAATGTGTATCTTATTCTCATTAATGAATATTAGAAAAAAATAATTTTGAATAATTTATTAAATTTCAATTAATTATGAAATTTACTGAGAACGTACCGAGACTTGAAACTAACTTTCCGCTAATTGTAAAAAATGCAACTGAGAAAACGCCTTTTTCGATATCTCTAATACTTTTCGAAATATTCAATTTATAAAAAATATATTCAATCTTTTTTTTTCATTCATAACAAATTTCTTTGATTTTCATCAATGAACGATTTACTATGAAATGTTTTTGTTGTATTTTTTGTGTGAGTGTCTATGTGTGTGTTTTTATAGTTATATTGCCTTCATAAAAATTCCTTTAGGCTTTTAAATTTAAATCCTGCATAAATTATAAAGCAATGAATCATCAATTAGCCTAGTGACCTAAAGAAGAAAGGTATTTGTTGATAAATATTTCCAAGAACGATACGTAAATATATTTATAATAAGAATAGTCCAGATTAATTTGCAGCAACGCTGACCTAATGCTGCCGACAGGGGCGCTGATGCCGTCGGTATATTTGTCTTTTGAGTCGAGATAAGTTGAGGCAAATTTGAAATATAATTGTAATTTTAACTCGAATTTTGAAATGAAAGACTCCAATTGATTTTAAATTAAGAAACATTAAATATATTAATAATTATCCCCCCCCCCTTCACCACTCAAAAATTAAATATTCAATTCGCTTTTCTTTGCGCACAGAAAAGAAAAGCGCTTTCATTGACTATCGTTTCTATAAAAAATATGTCGCGAAATTTCTCTTAGTTGTACTGTACAAATCATTGGCTATATTATTATTATATTATATTATTATTTCGAGAAAAATACTATTTGTGATTAGAAATTTCCAAAAAAATAAAATAAAAAAATAAACATGATTTTATGTAAAAATAAACTTAGATCGTCTTGCGGAATGTGCTGTTTTTAATAATAATAAAAAAATCACCTCGCGTTTTTTCATCAAAAGGAAACTTTTTAGGGGGCGTCGGAAAAAATTTAATTTTTAACGACCAGTCTAATATATACCTATTAGGGTGCTCCTTATTTTAGATATTTTCTAATATTTATGCTGACAGGGGCTCATATGGTTAGAAATAAATATAAAAATATCCCCAAGTTTCAGGACACTATCTCAATTTTAACCTGTGCCCCACAGCGAGCAAGTTCCTCATCTAAATAACATGGAGTTTTTGACTTTGAACAATGAATTTTTTATTCCGGTTAAAGTAATAGTACAAAAAATTTGAAATTCTTTAGACATTATATTAGTAATTATCCTTCAGAATTTTTACAGATTTTTAGCTATTATTATTTTGAAGTCTATAACTTACTAACTATAAGATCTAGCAGTATTTTATCTAGGTGTAACTCCAAAATTATAATAGAAAAAAAGTCTGTAAAAATTCTGAAGCATCGGTACTATTATAATGATAATATCTACGTAGTTTCAAATTTTTTGAACCATTACTTTGGTAGGAATAAAAAATTGATCGTTCAATGCAAAAAACCCCATGTTATTTAGATTGGAAACTTAATCGCCGTGTAGCATTAGGTTAAAATTAATATGAGGGTTTTGAAACTTTGGGGGATATTTTTTTTATTTATTTCCTAACCATATGAGCCCCTCTCGACTTAAATATTCAAAATATCAAAAATAAGGAGCACCCTAATGCCTATCTTTATTTGATACCAGCTGCAAGAAGCCCGTCGGCGACCCTCTTGGTAGCCGGTCGGGCACGCACCCTGGACCCCCAGCCCTCGAACCCCACCCTCGCCCTACTCCCACCCCGCACCATGGCACAACCCCCGCCCCCACACCACCACCCCAACACTCCATTCCGCACCCTAACCCACTACCCCCACCCCTAAAACCCCTCCAGCACCCGCACTCCGCACCAGTTCCCAACCCCCGCCCCCACACCACAACCCGCACCAAAATATCAAAACGTAAGTTAGAAGACATCTGATGTAAATATGGAAATTTCATAATAATCCCTTCAGCCGTTTTTACGTGAATCGTGAGCAACTTTTCAAAACCACTGAAACAGTCGTACATACATACATACATACAGACAGACAGACAGAATTTTGTTGAGGTGTTTTTGCTCATAACTTTGCTTGAAACGTGTGCAACCAAAATTTGGCGTGATTTGGAGCAATGTACAGACAAAACCATAATTTTATATATATGATACCTGCTTATTTGAAGGACAACTTCATTGATTTTTCTCTATGAATCAACAACTTTGCTACTCATTGCGAAACAAAATCTTTTTATTGTATTTAATAAAATTTCACTTAATGAAAAGAGTAAGAAATAAAAACAAAAAAATTTAGAAGCGATATAGAATTAATTGAAAACATTTTTTAATCATTTTTGCATTGAACATAAAACTTCAAGCTATTGAGAGATGGAGGAATAAGTATTAATAACAACAAACGCAACAACAACAAAAGAGGAATAGATGTTGACGGCTGGTTGAATCTTGGCACAAGGTCCTATGAGTTTGCACGCCTCCCTTTCTCTACAGAGATAGAAACCTCCTTTCTCCTAGCAGTGGACAAACCCCTTACTCTTGCGACATTGGACCACTAGTAGCTAGGCTCCCGTCCACCCTTGGGGTTTATTGGCCCCGAAAAGGATTTGGCACTGAGCCACTTTCTCCATTGAATTTGAGATCAATCCAAATTGTATGTATATACTCTTGAATATTTATAATTACCCAATTTTCCAATATCGCACACACAGAGAATTTATTTCTAAGCAACCAACAAATGGTTTTATAAAAATAAAATAGAAAGAGAAGAAGAAAATATACAAGGTTTTAAATCACAATGAAATTGTAAATTAAAATTTAATTGAGAGAAAAAGACAAATGTTAAATTGTGCATGCATATAAATTATCATGAGTAATTAAACAACTGAATTCTTTGCAATGGAACAAAGACAGTATAACTAGGCCAATAAAGAACAATTGTAGGAAGTATGAGAACCTGCTGCTGTATATGCGTCCTCTTTTTATTTGTCGAAAAAATATACAAAGAATACAATACGAAATATGCTTCAACGTAATGAGGAACTAACAAGGCCCCAGTACTCGCATCGGGGTCTTAAGCCTCCCCATCTTATTAAATACTTGAATAAAGTACTAATTATTTTATTATTTATGTCCATCGATTAAATTAATAAGTTGTTGTAGGGAAATAAGGACAATAGCTTATGCAAATATTTTTGAAGTGAATACTTCTATAGGCTCGCCAGGTACACATTTTTCCTTGGGAGTGAATCGAGAAAAAACCGACAGAACGAACGAACGAAAAAGCGACCGTAACAAAATCGATGCAGATCTCTCTCTCTCTCTCCTCCACTGCGCTCTCCTCACCGCACAAGGCATCACATCTCTCTCTCCCCTCCACTACGCACTCTGAGTACGCCGCCCATCACATCTCTCTCTCTCTTTTCATTATTTCACTTATTTTCAAAAAATAAACAAATTCCACAACACCTATTTCAGTATTCACTTCTATCGGCTTTGCCCGAGACAGCCAAATTTTTATTTATGCCAACGTTTCGTCAACTTTGTTGAATTCCTCAGGGTTCAAACAAATTAACTTCTTTGCATATTTGTCATTTTATAAATATTAATTCTTAGCAAACACATATAGGCACAGATTGAAAATATTTCATATTTAAATCTAAAAAAAAAGATTTAAATAGGAAATATTTTCAATCTGTGCCTAAATGTGTTTGCTAACAATAAATATTTATAAAATGACAAATATGCAAAGAAGTTAATTTGTTTGAGCCCTGAGGAATTCAACAAAGTTGACGAAACGTTGGCATAAAACTAAAAATATTTGTATAAGCTATTGTCCTTATTTCCCTACAACAACTTATTAAAGTACTAATGTTTGTGGATCGAAATGTACCAAAAACTAATTATCGCTTCATTTGATTAAAGTAATGGTAGTTTTTCAATTTCATTTCAATCGGTTCAACGGTGTGGAAAAAATCGTGAAGGAAAAAACGACCACATATAGATACCAGTGATGTGCGGTCCGTGGATGCGGCGCATACGTAAAATTTCAAAGATTTAGAGTATTTTCATAAATATATAAGGTCGACTTCAAAATTTCAGGAGGATCTTTAAATTTTCAAATCATTATCCGTTATTTCAAATATTTCTATAAAAAACATTTTTTGTTTTGAAAAGTAAATTGATTCTCAAAATGAAATAAGAATTGTTGTACGTAGTTTCAAGGGAAATTAAAATGAATAATTTTCTGAAAAGGGCGCGGATAGAAGGTTTGAAGTCCCTGACTGGTATATCTTTCCAGTTCAAGCATGTCAAAGACAAGTACAGATGAGTTTTAGTCGAATAAAAATTGTTCTAGCTGAGGAACTATTAAAATAGTAATAATACAAAATACGAATAAATTAAGATGATTCGAGAACCTTTGGACTAATCCATTTATAAGAACTCACAATATATCATGTAAGATGGGAAATAGCTAAAAGTGCTATAGAATAGTAATAGAATTAGGACAAATTTAAAATTTTCTTATCGGACAGGCTGAATCATTGTGGAAGATTATCGATTTACATCTCAGGGACTGTGGAGTTTAAGATTTAATTTTTGACTCCTACCCTCATTCACACAAAGCAGTATCCGTTTGGGACGAAGATCCCAAAATATATATTTTTTAATCTAATGTTAAATTCAAAAAAATCGAAAATGATGCCATATTCGATGAAATTTTCAAAAAAAAAGCGAAGATAAAGTCACCAATGGCCACTGACACATACATACTACATCGCCACGCACACAATAAAAAAAATCGCAATTTTTGGCCTCTGAACGAGACCCTATGTAATTTTTCACAAAACCTTAAGGTGGTCAAATCTAACCTAAATGAATACTGCAATTTGTGACTTTAATTGGGACCATGGGTTCCGTAGTATTTACGTGGGGACCCTTTGAATTCGCGCTTGCCGCGAGACCGATTACACTACTTTACACATGCTTCGCATTGGATAAAGTAAAAAGCCTAATTCTTCTTAAAGAAGATCTTTAAAGGAATACCTCAGACTACATGATAAAAAAATACTCCTACTTTTTATTTTGGATTCCATAAAAAATTCAAGCTTTCCTAAAATAAAAATATTAATTCATTTTTTGATTTCATAGAAAATGAAGACATATTACCTACTTGTAAATTTCATGTTAGTATATTATTTACTTTACAAAAGCTACTATACTTTGACAGGCAGACGTACAGATCTATAGACACACAAACAGACAATGTTTGGCTTCCATTTTACTGTTAACCAAGCTATTGAGTAGCCGCATTCATTTTTCGCAAATAAGTCAAATTGTTTTTCATATTCTTATTGATTTCGTATCAAATTTTCTATTTTTTGGGAACAAAGGCCATTTAATCAGCTGCTATATACAGGGTGGTCCTGAATTCATGGTACAAACTTTAATGGTAGGTACAGGACATTGTAACAATGAGTTAATGTATAGGAATGTATAGTGTAATAAGTATATGTAATATGTATATGTATGTATAGTGTAATAGTAATATAGTGTATAATGTATAGCCGTTATTTCCCCTGTTTACGCCTCACCGCGTCACTTGCGACTATACATTCCTATACAACAACTCATTGTTACAATGTCCTGCACCTACCATCAACGTTTGTACCATGAATTCGGGACCACCCTGTATATAGCATACTAGCTGCAAGGCCCGCCTTTGGCGGCCCAATTGCTAGCCGGAGGCACGCCCCCTGAACCCCCCCCCCCCACACACACACACACCCGCACCCCGCGACCTCCACTCCCGCCCCCAGCCCAACCCAGCCCCACCCCACTTCGTCTCTGGGCCCTCACCTCAACCCCTTCTCCATCCAGCACCCCCGCACCTACCCTCCACACCTAGGTTTTGCATTTCTACCCTTCTAGTGACCCACAGATTATGTATACAAAATTTGGTTGAGTTTGGTCCAAGAGCAAGAATTTTCATATTTTGACCCTCCCCTCCCCCTTTTTGGGTGGTTTTTGGGGGAATTTTTTTAAACAAAAGTTGTCAGAAATCACATCCCCTACAACTTTGCTCATAATAAAATTTGCCGTATAGTTAATAGTTTAGGAGTTATTTGATAATTTTCATTCGTGCCCTCCCCCAAATCCCCTTTTGGGGTCAAAATATCAAAACGTTATATAGCTAAAATAGTAAGTTAGACGACATCTGATGTAAATATGAAATTTCATAATAATCCCTTCAGTCGTTTTTACGTGAATCGTGAGCAACTTTTCGCGGAACCCACTGATACATACAGACAGACAGACATACAGACAGGAATTTTGTTGAGGGTGTTTTCGTTCATAACTTTGCTTGAAACGTGTGCAACCAAAATTTGGCTTGATTTGGACCAATGTACAGACAAAACCTTAATTTTATATATATAGATATGTGATGATACCTACAATTCTTTTCTTTTTATGTATGTGTATATGTGTCTCTCATAATTGATGTAGGAGTCAGATTATAGTCGATCTAATATATTAATCATAGGTTTTGTTGTATTTTTCACTTTAATAAGTATTATAGTAGATTTTTTTATTTTCTAGATTCCCGATATTTTACTTTAAGCTGAGCTAGCTTTTTCAAGTTTATTTATTATTTTTTTTTTATTTCATTTTTCCCTGGGGTCGTTTCATGGCTAGAATTCAAGCAAGTTAATTTTCGACGCTTTACTAACCCAATTTTTTAGCTTTAGCGTATTAATTTGTTGCGATTTAAGAGCTCTTGTGGGTATTTATCAATTTTAATTCAAAAGGAATATTGATGGCGTATAAGTGGATGTCATGCTTTCTTATAAATAAACCACCCTTCATACTCTTAAGTATCAACAACGATAAGTAATTATTAGAATTGATTTCGGTCATGACATTATGACAGCAAGTAAACATTAAGTGTTTGTTTATTAGTTTGTAATCAAAGGGCGTAAACATTGACAATAGACGTTGATTAATTTCTCAAGTAGTTTATTAATTAAGTATCCAACTTAATAGTAACCAGAGTGTTAACAAACTATTTGAGAACAACTAATAATCAAATAAAAATACATTTTTATTCTATAGTATAGTGAAAAAAGTTAATTATAGATAAAAATATATTTATTTTTGTAACTAGTTCTGAACTAGATAATATTTTTATTAAATTTAAAAGCTCAGAATTTGCATTGTTCAATACATAGTAATCAAAAGAACAATAAAATTCTATGTAAAATATTGAAAGACACTTAAACTGACCGATCATCAGATAATATAAAAATTCTATATTAATTAAAAATTACATAGTAAAAATGCTTTTATTACATTATAAATAAATTTTTCTAATTGATAATTTTTCAAAGAATTATGAAATTAGTTGGCCCATTCCCCACAGGGGAGCAATTTTATTGTTATGGGAGGCAATGCCCGTATGGAAATAAATAGATTTTCGAAATGTTTTTTATATATTTTTTGAAAATATATTAAAAATATAAAATTTTTGTGTTAAATTTATATAAAGTTTATACTAGAGAGACATAAAAATAATTTTATTTTAAGAATATATAGAAAACATAAACTTTATATAAGTGGATATCGATGAGGCAGTCAAAAAAAACAACTTTATATTTTTTGTATTTAAAATGATCAAATATAATATAGTAAAATGAATACATACTTTATATATATATAATAATATTATTAGCATCAAAGTTAAACTTTAATGCTTGAGAATTATTGATCGTGCACACTTGAGTCTAATAAAGATTTTTGAAGAAAATTTTAATCCCTACAAAAGCTTAAGTCATTTTTTTCAAATTTTTTTTAAATTGAGTGGACATTGATGAGGCAGTTACAAAATTCAAAAAAAGAAGATAATTTACACTATCTTTTTATTCACAAAACCGACTTTTCGGAGGCTATTCCTCCTTCTTCAGGGTTTTGAAAAGTCAGTGAAGGAAATCCAATGAGACATTCCCCTCTGTCTCCTCTTTCAGTGGCAGTAACAATAATATATTGTATTTCATTCTCAGCAGAATTATAATTTAGTGACTTTATATAAATTTAACACAAAAAATTTATATTTTTAATATATTTTCAAAAAATATATAAACAACATATTTCGAAAATCTATTTATTTCCATACGGGTTAGAACATGAGCTCGATCTAGTGGTATGTATTTGTGTTTTATTTTTATTTATTTCAGTTTTAGAAGCATATAACACCAGAAAATCTTTTAAAATGAAAAAAATATGATATTTTGCGGTTGGGAAAATGTGTAATATACATTTAAATATGCATTTTTTAGTCTACGTCTTTTACACTTCATCTTAAATTAATTATAATACATTCATTATTTTTGGTTACAATTTTTTTTAAATTTATTTTTAGCCCTTTTTCTTTTAAAATTAAAAATTAATAAATTATCTTAGGATTTACAAAATAAATAAATAAATAAATAACAGCGAGGAAGAAGGAATAGACCAAAACAGAAAAGCTCAAAGTAGCTTATTAAATTTAGTTTTAGTTTAAATATAAAAAGCTACAAAATTACTTTATTTGAAAAAATAAAAATTAACAAAATTTGATAGTAAGTTGCTACAAGATATAAAATACAGTTAAATGAATGTAGAACCATACAAAATATTAATCAACAATTTTTTTAGATATGGTACTATAATGTTTTTAAATTATGATTGCCCTTTGAGGCTCTTGAAAACCTTGGAAACAGATGGAATGTCTTTGTTAGGAAAAAGAAATAAAATTTCTTTATATTCTAACAAATTTATTTTCATGAAAAACTTATGAGACGTTTCGGCGGATATTCTCACACCATCATCAGTCTACAAGGAAAACATAATCTTAATTACAGTAAATTACTAATCACATGTCATTCTCAAGATAAAAGAAGAAAATAACTCACCCAAACTTTTCATAATATAGTACATATGTCTGTGTAGAATGTCATTTACTTTTTACAGTTAATAACATTATAATCAAAAAGCTTGTAATAAAAATAACAAACTAGAAATAATTTTAATTAATTAACCTAAATAAATCAAATAAAAAATCTTCCTTTTTCGTTATTTACCTGGAGGTATTTTGTGTGTTAAATGATTATTAATATAGTAGTATGTCAATATCAGTGAATATATCATATATATAAGGAAATGTTTTAAAACTTTTTAAAGATTTTTTATTTGATTTATTTAGGTTAATTAATTAAAATTATTTCTAATTTGTTATTTTTATTACAAGCTTTTTGATTATAATGTTATTAACTGTAAAAAGTAAAATGACATTCTACACAGACATATGTACTATATTATGAAAAGCTTGGGTGAGTTATTTTCTTCTTTTACCTTAAGAATGACATGTGATTAGTATTTAACTGTAATTAAGATTATGTTTTCCTTGTAGACTGATGATGGTCTGAGAATATCCGCCGAAACGTCTCATAAGTTTTTCATGAAAATAAATTTGTTAGAATATAAAGAAATTTTATTTCTTTTTCCTAACGAAGACATTCCATCTGTTTCCAAGGTTTTCAAGAGCCTCAAAAAAAACACCACAATTATAACAATTTTTTTTGCTAGGGTTTCAATCTGTGACGTGTTCCGAAACCTTGTTGGTATTTATCAATTCTAGTCCAAGAGGATGGCGAGTGAATTAAATGTTTTCTTATAAATAAACCATATATGTATAATAATAGTAGTTAAATTTTAACCATGATTTTGCCTGCTTTGGGAACATACCATATATAAATGATAAATAATTATAAATTATGTATTGGAAGGCTCATTTGATCATTCCCAGTGCTAGCGTCTGCTGAGGTTGTCTAAATACAGGCGTTGCCATCAAGTGCTGCCATCTGTTAAACTCAAAGCGGTCAAATTTATACTTATTCTCTCACGTTATACGAGTCATATCAAACGTACCTATAGATTACAAGTATTAAATATATTATATATATCTTTTTTTTAACAAAAATGTTTTTATTTTCAAATTTAAAGATCTCAGCATCGATTACATACTTATATTAAAAAAAAAAATAAAAAATAAACAAATTACTATCTGAACTGACAATACATTATACTACGAGAGAATTGCGATTCTCTAAGGATAAAAACTTGAAAATAAAAAAATAAAATACACTAGTAAAAAGAGAGATTTTACTAGCGTGATTTTTTTCCTTTTATATAGTGAGAAAATGTTAAAAAAACATAAAAAATAAATAGAGATAATAAAAAGTTAAAGTATTTTTTAAGCCTAATTTCTTTTTATCTTTTTTTTTTAAATAGGGTTGTGTTTATTATATAGTACAACTTCCCCAAAAACAATTCTTTATATGAAAGAACTTCGACGGCTCAGAAATGCGGCAAGGATGAATTTTAAACTGACACAGATATTTTCAAGTGAATTTCAAAGCAAATATTAAAGCACTTATAGAAATTTGGGAAAATTATGATTGAAGGACCTCGGAAGTTAAGGGACACGTGAAGAAATGAATTTTTTTGGTTTAACAACATGCAGTATTGTTGACTTATTACAGCCATCCAATTTGGACAGAAATTATAGTCTCTACTTGAAGCTACTCGAACTTTCAACCTTTTATCTCGATTAGAATTTCAACGAATATACCACTTAGGGTATAGCGTATAGGATTATAATAAAAAAATCTCCATTTATTTTCTTTGTTGTTTGTTCTCTCTTTTAATAGAATTATATCAAATAATAGTCTGAATAGGATGAATAATAAATAAATGAATGGAAATTTGATGAATTTGTTTGAATAAAATATTTATTTTGTAAAATCAATTAATCTCGAAAATAATACTCCAAATATTATTATTAGCATTAATCGAAATGAAAGCTTAAATATAAATTGTGAATCGGAAATTATAATAAATCATTCTTATTTAGAATTGTCTTTTATTCAATAGAATAAATTCACTCAAATATCTCTCACAAAAGTTTATTTATTTATTTTATTTACTAAAATCCTTTATATTTAAATATTATTTTCACCCTCAATAAATTTATGATATTGAAAGTTTTTTTTTCGAATATCATTTGAGATTATTTTAATGGCTTATTTTAATATTTTGGCTCAAATAAACTTAACATAAGCTTTATATATTCGCATTTTTGGAATGACTCTAAGCCATGAAAGCTTTAGATAAAAAATCAGGCCAAACATATATTAGAGTGTTTCATTTTAGGGCAACATTTTTTTCTGTCAAAGCTGAGAAAATGATAATTTATAGAAGAAAAAAATATTCCCGCTCGGAAAAATTTCTAAGTCAATTAAGGGTTTAGCTGATATGAAAAATACGATTTCCCATTTAATTAACATGGGGAAAAAGATTTTCAGTTTCAACTTGATTTTTCAGTATTTATCATTTTTAATGAGATTAAATAATTTTTGGAGACGGACTGATAAGTGAATTGAATGGGTATTGATAAGGCAGTCCGAAATTCAAAAAAATAAGAAAATTTATACTATCTTTTTATTGATAAACCGACATTTCGTAGGCTTATTCCCTCGTTCTTCAGGGTTTTGAAAAGTCAGTGTCAAATTGGATTTCCTTCACTGACTTTTCAAAACCTTGAAGAAGAGGGGAATAAGCCTCCGAAACGTCGGTTTATGAATAAAAAAATAGTTTAAATTATCTTCTTTTTTTGAATTTTGTACTGCCTCATCAATGTCCACTCAATTTAAAAAAAAATTTGAAAAAAATGACTTAAGCTTTTGTAGGGATTAAAATTTTCTTCAAAAAACTTTATTAGACTCAAGTGTGCACGATCATTAACTTAAGTTTACCTTTGATGCTAATAATATTATTAATAATAATATTATATATATAAAGTATGTATTCATTTTACTATATTATATTTGATCATTTTAAATACAAAAATATAAAGTAAAGCTCCGGTAATTAAGTCTGAGAGTACCTCAAATAACAAAAAACTCAGATTATACTGAAAGAAAAACAAAGCATAAAGTAATATTTAAATAAATGTTTCATGAATACACCTGTTGTCAAGAGTTAATATTGTTTTGGAAAGTAACTCCTTTGTCTTAAGGTAATTTTTAGTCTCGGTCGCACAACGGTCTTATAGATGCGTACTTTTGCTTCCGTTCCCAGAAACCTGTTTGACCAAACCGTTTCATTTAGGCATCCTGATATTTTAGACGACTTAATAGATTGGAGTCTGACTTCCTCGCAACGCTTTTGGACCTGGTTTTCTGAACGCCTAGATAGCTAAAGGTATTGCTAATTTTGTAAATTACTATTATTTATTATTTTTTATTCATTATACAGATTCGCTCACAACTGGTAGACCATCCTCAGCAGTAAATGTCGTATTAGTTTCAGGATATTGTCAATATAAACACTTCATCTTTTTACTTTACCATACAGAGTATGGTTAAAAAAATTGAGCGAAACCATGTCATTTCGCTCTACAAAAAGCTCTAATAAGTGAACAACGAAAAAATTATATTTTTCGAGATAACAATTGGTTTTTCAAAATGTCTGTTAGTTAGTCTGTGCGTTACCAAATTTTTGTGGACGAGCTAGATCAACAACTAGTGTGAATATCGAAACCAAATTTCACACGTAGTTTTAGTCCATTGATATTAAGAGCTGATTAGATTTTGGTGCATATCGATCTTAAATTAAGGGGTGGAGGGTGGTTAAAAATTAAAAATCTAGGCCATTGAGCAAACTTAACCAAATTTTGGATACATAATCAGTGGACCCCAGAAATCTAAAAATGCAAAAACAAACCGCCTAAATGGGGGGAGGGTAGGGTCAAAAATGGAAAATCTAGGCTCTTGTACCAAACTCAACCAAATTATATATACATAATCAGTGGGACCCAGAAGTCTAAAAATGCAAAAACTAACCGCCCAAAGGTGGGGGGGGGTGTAGAGTCAAAAATGGAAAATCTAGGACCTTGTGCCAAACTCAAACAAATTTTGGATACATAATCAGTGGGCCCCCAGGAGTCTAAAAATGGAAAAACTAACCCCCATCCCCTACATGATTATAAATAATTTTATTAAATATTAAATATAAGTGAGGGGCCAGGTTGTATGATAAAGTCAAGTGGATGGCCACATCAGAACTCGTCAGCTTATTTCATTTGTTTTCAAACATAATACATTCATATCTAGACAATCCTTCTTTTAGTTGATTATAATATCTTGATTTTTTCTGTCTATTTTCAATAATAAAAATTAAACAATTTGAACGCTTGTCTATTGTTTAATTTTAAATGTAGTATCACTTCCACACATGTGGACATCAGTCAGTATTTGTCAAAGCGGATATCATTGTTGTACATTAACTGTTTTTGCTCTAAAAACTATCGTTAGAATCAGTATATTTTATGTGGGGCCCGAGAGAATTTAATTTCTTCAAATATGGACCAAGGATGCCAAAAGTTTGGACACCCTTGATCTAAATAGTACCTACTATCCAACTTAGTAATTTTCATATCTAGAAAACTATTTGCATAGATGTATGAATTTGTTTTTATGGAAACTAATGTATTAAATATTTTTAAAGCATCTACACTATTTTATCGTAAAAGAGTGCAATGAAAATTTATGTATATACGAATATTTTCCATATAAAAAAATATATATATCAACATGATATTATCCAGAAACTCAATAATTTATACTTGAAAGTGAAATATTATAATATTTATCTTCCATCCGCCATCTTCACCTGCCAAGAAGTAATAAATATATTTAAAACACTATTTCTTACCGTTTTATCTGATAAAAGGCCGACGTAACAGTCCAAGGTAACATTGATTCCGACGATTGCAGTAATATTTAAGGTTTCATCGCCTTCCTCGAAAAATGGACCTGATCGAGCACCTGAAATCAGAATGTTATAAAAATTTTAATTTTAAATTTAATTTTTAGCTTACCGATTGTATGTAAAGTTTTATTTTGCATAATCGTGTATTTTCATAGAATTTATCAAATTTGATATTTTATATTGAATCTGTAAATTCTAGAGCCACCCGGCAGTCAGGTTTTTCCAGTGCGTACCTACTAATAATAATATTTATTTTAAATACATTTTAATTTTCATTCGGACCAGCAAGCTAACTAAAAATATTTTAATAAAATCCAAAAGATTTTTTTAAATTGAATGAATTATTTTGATTAATTTTCTTGTCAGTTGGAATATTTGGTTATCATTACATTAAATTAAGTGGATATTGATGAGGCAGTCCAAAAAAAGAAGAAGATAATTTACACTATCTTTCCACTCATAAAACCGACGTTTCGGAGGCTATTCCCTCCTTCTTCAGGGTTTTGAAAAGTCAGTGAAGGAAATCCAATGCGGCATTCCCTCTGTCTCCTCTTTCAGTGCCAGTAACAATAATATCTTGTATTTCATTCTCAGCAGAATTATAATGTAATAATAATCATTATTACATTATAATTCTGCTGAGAATGAGAATACAAGATATTATTGTTACATTATAATTCTGCTGAGAATGAAATACAAGATATTATTGTTACTGCCACTGAAAGAAGAGACGTCAGTTTTATGAATAAAAAGATAGTGTAAATTATCTTCTTCTTTTTTTGGACTGCCTCATCAATATCCACTTAATTCACTTATCAGTCCGTCTCCAAAAATTGCTCCAATCTTATTACATTAAATATTGAATATGACAAAAATTTTTATGATTATAGATGATTTAATTTTCTAGAATGAGTGGTTTTCATTTTATGACGGAAAAACTGAGATTTTTTGAAAAAATAGATCATTTCCTGTCCGGAAAATTCTAGATATCTACAAATCTAAGAGTTTTATCAAAAAAGTGGTGCAAGTAAACGTTCAAGTCAATAAAACTTCCTAGAGAATGAGATAGGAATCAAGTTTCTAGGATGAGAGATTTTTATTTTTATCAAGGAAAAACTGAAATTTTTTGCAAGAAATTCGAGTTTTTCAAAACTTCAATCTAATTGCGGTACGGGTTACCATTATCCAATTAAGATAAAACTTTGTTTAAATTGTAGGAAATTTAATCTAGTTTAAAAATGTATAGAATGGTATTTGTCGAAAACATGCTCCATCATGATCGAAATGGGAAAATAGGCCAAAAAAATAAGAAATTTACTTATGAAAAAAGAGTGGTATTATTATTTATTGCACTCTCTATCTGGTAAAGGGTACTCGATCTATAATGAGGCCCGCTTCTTAATTTCCGGCAAATTGAATAAACTATAAAAAATTATACAAATTCTTTTTAAAAAGCCAATATTAAATCAATTTTTAATTTAAATTCATGAAAAAGAAAGATAATGGTCGCAAGTGACACCTCAGGGTTTAATAAACCACACGAATAAATTTCAAATTGATATTCAAATTTAGATGGGCTAATTGGAAAACTTGAATTATTTCTAAAGTTCAAAAAATCCAATAGCGATTTTCTTTTTTTTAATTAGGATTTGGAGTTAGTGGAAAGGATTTTTAGGAATTTAATCTTAGAACATTGGTTAATTATACTAATAAAAAAGGGTTATATAGAAAGATAATTTGTACAGAGATTTTGAAATTAACTAAAATAAATAACTACTAACTATATTCGGAATGTATTATTGAAATGAAAAAAAATAAAATTATTTTAGATATTACAACGGATATGAAAATTCTCCACCTATCAAACAATAATAATAATAATTTAATGCGTAAAACCAAGTTTTAGGAAAATAATTTCAGCTAAAAATGTTAAATCAATAAAGATAGATCGAGCATCTAAAATTATTTTATTTAAAAATCTTTGATAAACATTTTTTATTTAATTGTTCAGGTGGGCGAGACTCTCCCCACCCTCCCTCGAAGGCCACCTCTCCTCCGGAACTCGTGCGGCTCCGATACTAGTCGGGTGGCCTGAGGAGGGGGCCGCCGATGGCTATATAAGTAATTTTCCGCTTGGGAATGGCTGGTCGGGATTTGGGACGGAAAGACTCTACTTGCATGGATTTACGCTTAGCTCCGCGAGGCCCTGGCCTAGGGCGGCATATTTTTAGGTGCGCTAAAATTTTAGAGGCTGCACAATTTAAAGAACGATTAAAATTTAAAAATCGATTCGGCTTAGTTTTACTGTAATTGTATGAACAAATCTCAGTAAAGTTTTTAAAGTAATTATTAAATTGTTAAACAAAAAGTTTCTTAAGAATTTTTTTTTAAACACATCATATCTCGGCACGGCAGTGTAGAGTAATATTTAAAAAGCTATAAATTGCAAACAATAAATCTTATGAACCCAAATAATTTTTTGTATAAAATTAAATTATCTTGATTAAAATTCATCATAGTATTGTGTACCAAATAGGGTTAGGCTCGTAAATGTTAAAATTTATCTAAAGTATAGAAAATTTTTCAAAATTTTCCTTACTTTATTTAAAATGTTTCATCAAGTATCCACACCATTCTCATTTAACAAAAAAGTCAAATTTATCTTAAAGTTTGGGTATAAACGCCCGTATCGTTAACAATGAATGATACTGTTTATTAAGGGAGTTTTTTATAGCTGTAGTAATTTATTTGTTTAGGTTTAAAATAAGAGACGTGCAGCTTCAATTTTTTCTTTTTTATTTATTTCTCCAATTCCCACTAACGTTTCGGCCATTGGTTATGGCTCTGAGAATGGCCATAACCAATGGCCGAAACGTTAGTGGAATTGAGAAATAAAATAAAAAGAAAAAATTGAAGCTACCGTCTCTTATTTTAAACCTAAACAAATAATGATACTATAAAAAAATAGAGGAAATTTTTCGACTGGCATGGGTAAGTAATTGAGAAAATATATTTAAGAATAATAAATAAATTGTAATTTTTAATTATTTAATGGAAAAAATTAACACAATTCGATCCCTAGATCTTTGGTATTAATTTTATCTTAGTAATTACACCACTTGAGCACAGGCACAACAAATGATAATAGCAGTTGACAACGATTCCAGATATAATAGTAACTGAAACCTTGTTTTGTGTTATAAAATTTTTTGCAATTAAAAAAAAATATAAATTCAATTTTAAATCTATTTTCCA
The DNA here is from genome assembly GCA_024734495.1 of Forficula auricularia. Taxonomy (NCBI): domain Eukaryota; kingdom Metazoa; phylum Arthropoda; class Insecta; order Dermaptera; family Forficulidae; genus Forficula; species Forficula auricularia. The sequence continues at coordinate 22,225 of JALMQS010000703.1, forward strand.
AAAATTTATTTTTTCGAAAAATGAGAAACCACAAAAGTTTTATTTTATTTCTTATTTATAATGAGATCATATAGAAATCAATATAAATAAACCAATCATTTTATTAAACACTCTTTAATGTTAAGATGAACAATGTCAGATGAAAAAATGATTGATTTCGTTTTTTTTTTGTTATTTTTAAAAAAATATTGAATAAATTATTAGAAAAAGATTTATTGCTCATTCAACGTTGTCATTTAAAAAAAAAATATCCCTAAGGATAAGGGCGAGGAAAGATAGAAAGAAAGAATGGGTGTAGGGATGATAAAGTTGCTGATCTGCAGGAAGGAATGGAAAGGATGTTTGTTTGTTCAGTGTAGCTGGTCTTCAGGGATTTCAGGGACTGGGGTAGCTGGTTGGTCATGGAATCGGCTAGTAAATCTGACAAGTAATAAACTATATTATGGATATAAATTAAATATTACTTCAATTCCAGGGACATAAATAAAAATAATAAAAATAAACGATAATTTTCGATATTTTTTATTTAAGAGTAAAAACATTATTATATATATATATATATATATATATATATATGTATATATATATATAGATGTATTTTGATGAAGAAACAATACTTTAATTTATTTGAAAAATTACCCTATTAATTTTGCAGAGAATTAAAATAAATTTGATTTATTATTAAATTCAATCACGATACATTATTTTATTTAGAAATAGTCGTAAAAAATAATTTAGTGATTAAAATTAAAGTGATATATTCTTAGAGTAGAAAAATTATTAAATTTTATTAAATGAAGCAACACGATCATTATATAACTAGCAAATACGAATACGAAAAAATAGTGAAATTATTTAAGGAGGTCCTTTCGCCGCCAATGTTAAATAAAAAATATTAGATTATAACTATAACTTAATTTTTATAATTGTTTAAGTCTCTACTCTATGCTTTGGTGAAGTTTGAATCACACATAGTGAGCAAATTTTTGAAAACAAATTTTTGTAAAACATTTTCTCCAAGTCTTATGGAAAATTAAGATCTTGACACTTTCTCTTGAATTATACTACTATTAGTTGAATAGATAAAGTTAAAAAAAAATTGAAAACTTACGAGTTTCTTTTTTGATAAAATATACATTGCAGAGAATTTCTAGAAATTTTTTGCAAAAATCACATGAATGCTATGTTTGGATGTAAACATAAACAGTAGAAATACAACGCATTGCCAAATCATACAAGAGTTATTATCAGCTGATTTGAATAAATCAAACTAACTTTTGTATTTAATTATTTTTTTATAATTGTTTTTATTTCAAACATTTACGGCTTTCATACTATTTATTTTTAATTCTATTATTTTTCATTTGTATTTTAACTTATTTTATTAAATATTAGACACTACACTTCTTTTGACTCAACTGGAGCGAAAGGACCTCCTTAATAAAAATTTTAGCTAAATTTTAAAATGTTCCTAAATTAAGATTAATATTTTTATCCACTATAATGAAAATGAAAATCAAAACAAAAATCTATTAAAAGATATTTATATTCAAATAGCTATTACTTTGCAAACAATACAAATTTAGAATTGAGACCCAAGTATTGTATTGTGTCAAATAAAACCATCTTTAATAAATTTAGGTCGTAAAAAATAAATTTACCTAATACTTTGAAAATGAACAAATCTATTATCAAAACTAATAATGATAGTATTGAAAACTATGAAAATAATGGTCTTAGAGATCAAATTATCTAGAAGAAAGCTCATTAATTAAGGGAATTAGGAAAGAGTGTTTGAATATATAGTAGATCGGTATATTAATGCAAAATTTAAGAAACTGTTCTAGAGAAAAGAAAAGAAAATTTTCGTTCTTAGAAAAGAAAAGAAAAATTTTCGTTCTAATTTATTTATTTATTTATTTATTTAAGCATTACCAAATCTCAGAGTTGGGGTTTGGTGCTCATACATTTACATATATTATTATTATTTGTTGCGTTTGGACCCTTTGGGATCACGCAAAGCTTGATGTTTCTTTCTGGTTGGACACCTTCCACGCCTCTATCTTTTTCCGGAACGTGTTATCGAGTTCCATGGTCAGGTAATTTTTCCTGGCCGGATGAGTGTGTTGATGTTAAAGGCGCCCAGGTATGAATGGATTTTGGTGTTATTCTTCCATTGTTTCTTCCTTGACTTCGTGATGGTCCGGATCCCCCAGAATCTGAATGCCTGGTTGCCACTCGAGGGTGGGTGGATCGTTACCACCTGTACATGTTGTTTTTGCATCTCACGATTCATGGTTGCTTGTTACGAAATTTTTGTGCTTGGGCGAGGTTTTGTAGAACCAAAGATTGTCAGTTTCTGGAGCCGAGGGTCTGGTTATTTATTATTTTCAAATAAATTCACTTTGCTTCTTGCTGGGATCGAACTGATGAAGTCTAGGTTGATGTTCTCCAATCGGATTAGAAAAGTTGGTGATACCATACATTTACATTAGAATACAAAACAAAAACATAAATTCAAATTTACATTTATTTACTTTCTCTTATGCCTGTGAATTTTGGATCTAATTTAGAGCTTTAGTAAATAAAACAGGATCCCTTTTAATTAAAGTAAAGGTTTTAAAAAATCGAAGTCATTGGCTGATTTTACTAGAAGGAATTTTAGTGAATCCACTCTGTAAGCCTAGAAGTAGACTTATGGTTTTGAAGTCACTAGAGATCAAGCACTTTGAGTGCCTCATATTCAATATTTCCCAAGGGAATTTTCATATTCTTTTAAATGAACAGAGTAACCTATCCGAATCGATACATATTTGTTTCCGTTGTGTAAAAGGACTCTTTTCAAACTAGCCTTTGCCAACTTATACAATATTTTCCTCTCGTGGATACCAATTTCATAAAATTATAGTGAATGTATAGCGAAAAACTTTACGTGATACAAAGAAAATTCCAACGAACTTGGTTGAATTCACTGCAAAAATTCTTTAATAAAATACACTTTCAAAATCAAACATCAAATTTCACGAAGCAGTGTGTTATTATCGAAAAATATTTAAAAAGATATAAATTGGAAACAATACATCTTATGGATATGCGACCCAAATAGTTTTTTCTATAATATTAAATTATCTTGATTTAAAATTCATGATAGAATATTCTATACCGAGGAGTGAACCGCGACCTGATATAGTGTACACCTACTCCACTTCCATTTTCATTTCCAAGTAGAAGACAAAAGATGAAGGGGCATTATCTAATGAATTCTAAAGATGTACATCTAATTTCAATCGCACCGGTTCACCCCTCGTTCTATACAACAAATAGGGACAGGCTGTAAATGTTAAATTTATCTTAAAGTTTGGGTATAAGCCTCTCTATTTTTAAAAATAATGGTACTATAAAAAATCATAGAGGACAATTTTTGTTTAAATCAAATTTTCGAAAACAAAAGTCATAATAGTCATTGATATCAGATCAATAGTTTAGAAGTTAAGCGAATTTTTAATATTGAATTTAATCATTTTTTCTGGAAAGACTAATAATTATTATTTTTTTTTTTCTTTTTTTGTCTTTCGATTCAACCATTAGCCATTTTATGATATTATATATTTTAGTTTATTCTCAAATATTTAGAGATCAGATTAAATTCAGACTAGCCGAGAGTCGGGCTTGAATCGCGGGCTAGCTTGATAAGGAGGCATGCACTACCCACTCGACCAACCTGACCCACATAATTATTCTTTATTTTGATTAACGGTTATATTTAAGGAAAGCAGGACCTTTTTAATAAATTAATATACAAGCTTAAGGAAAATAAAGATATCGATCGTTTTCACTTTTTTTGGGTTCAAAATGAGGGAATCGATCTATTTTATTTGGAAGAAACTTGAGCATTTGAGAAGTATTCAAATTAGCTATAACTACCGAACAATGCATCTTAGTGATTTATAACTTCAAATTGACATTTCTCGTACAAAATTAAATTAGTACTTTATAATTACAAAGTTAATCATGCAAATATTTGTAGCCATGTATGGTTAGGCGAACAAAATTAAATTAAAGTAAATTGAGTTAAATTGAAGAGGACGCAATATAAGAGGCGAGTCTTCTGGAATTATAAAATTTTTTAAGTGCAGAATTAGGAATATAAAATTGAAATGTCTCTGTGGCCAGTGTTCTGAATTTTGCATGAAAGGCACTCAAACAATTAGGGTGATTTTTTGGACTTGGATAATTTAAAACAAACATCACAACAGGTAATATGATCTGAAAATTTCTTTGACATAATTTAATATCTAGCTCACCTCAGAACCTATTATTGTATTTGCACAAAAAACAAGTCCACTGAAGAAGAATATTGCACAAAATTACCGAAATATTTGGATAAACAAATAAAAAAACACACCATTTAAAATTTAAAGAAACTACTGAAAAATAAGCCTTCTGTTTAATACTTATAAGAATCATCAGCAACTGTGAATTGAGATATAAATTTTTAATTTATTTTATAATTCCAGCAGAAGACACACTCTTTTATTGTCTCCTTCAAATTATAAAATTCTACCACTTCGGCAAAAAGAAACTTTCGATTTAACATAAATGTTTTATTTATCTAACAGTTTCGATATAAACGCCTCTATTTTTCAAAACATTTCTAAAAAAGAAACATTATCATGTTACTATGTCTAAGATCAATAGTTTAGTAGTTAAAGCACTTTTTAATATGAAATTTTCTAATATTTCCTAGATAAAGCTAATAATTATTTTTCGATTTATATTCAGCTATTATAGATAAAGTGAGGCTCTTTAATTGATATAAAAGTTTGAGGATACATGATTTTCACCAAATGAGGAATTAACTAACACAAGATTAACGCAAGCATTAAATATTATATAAAATAAACAATTTATTCATGAAAATTATAATAATGTAGAAAAAATCTACTACAGGAGTTTTTAATTAGGTTATAGTGGTGTTTCACAAGTAAAAATTAAAATTTTAAAAAGTTATATTTTCGGAGTATTATTTTAAGGTAGTTGTTCCGCCAAATGGGTTTTCTTTAGGATTTTTTTGAAATTTAGACAGATTATTATTTAAATACTTTCTGCATCAATTGGTGGAAAAAATTTATGAAGAATATAGTTCAATAGAAATTTCAAAAATATAATTTTTCAGACTCTTATTCATTGCACTATACGGGATATCGGAAAATATTGTATACATATTTAATTATAATTAAGAAACCCTTCTTACCATTTTTATAAAAAACTAAACCAACATTAAACAATAACCATTAAATATTTTAAGACAATTTTGAGTTACAACACAGTTTCTGAGATAATAAGGAATAAATAATGAAAAATGTATAAAGAAAAATTTACACTAAAAACAATTTGGCAACAGGGCATTTATTTAACCAGCGAAAGATGTATAAATCGGGAATGCGCTAGATTTTTTCATAAGGTGTAACGTAGGCGTTGATTACATTTGTTAAAAAATAACAAAACGATTTTTATAGAAATTTTTTAACTTTCAAAATATTTTCTATCTGTCATTTTAATATAAAAATATTCAATCTCTTACAATGGTGCCAGATTTGTCAAACGAGCACGGGATTGGCTAGAATCGGTACATAAACAGCAAAAAGTTTTGGGCTTATCAATTATGAATCCTTATTTTCTGTTCTATATACTCTAGGATTAACTTTTTGCTAGTATTGTCGCGAAACAACTACCTTAAATGCTCTATACATATTTCGGGTCTTAGCCCATCATCATGAGTTTGAGTTTAAAAAAACTGAAGAAAATTTTCATTGTATTGATTTTATACATTAGTTGTGGCTATTATTTTGGTAGATGGTGTAGGGAAAGTAAGCTCAAACACCTGATGATGGAGCTAAAAACTCGAAATATGTATAGAGTATTTAAAATAAAACTCCAAAAAATATAACTAAATGAATTTTTTAATTTTTTAATTTTTATTTTTACTTGTGAAACACCACTACTATTACCCGTTAAAAACCTCTGTGTTTAATATGTTTCACTACTCAAACTAACACGGCTTTCCCTAAATGTTATTAAAAAATCCTACTCATCGATTTACTGAAGAAGCTAACTATGTTAAAAAATTTGTAACTTTGATCACTAATTTCCTCTGCATTGAAATTATTTCTCATATCAGCCAGAGCTTTAATCAACCCTGGGTAACGGAAATAGATTCCTGACTGTGGAGGATAAAATATTAGATCTTTTCAAATATTTGACAAAGGCGGATCTTTTTCACACTGGACCATTTATGACCCTGACATCAACAATCCTTTAAAGTCTATTGTTTGTGGCTCAAACGAACCCTTGATTGAATTTCTCTAATTATTTTAAGATTTTCATAAAGTTTTCGTTGAATTTATTTTCAAACAATAATCCAACACTCGAGATTATGTAAAGTGAAACTAACACAGATACTGACCTACTCAAAGATGCTGCAATTGATCTTAGAACAACTGAATACATAATACCGCTTGAATTAAACAGGAATCGTCTTAGGAACTTGAGCGAATCTCTTTAACTCCTTTGTGAGAACTCTAAAAGAGAACCAAGCTTTAATCTCATTTGTAAAGCCAAGGAGAAAAAAATAAATAGATAGCTTTAAATAAAACAATAATAATATTCATTATAATATGAAAATTTGAGTGTCTTATCTCTTTGAAAAAATGAATGGAAATTTGTTTTCAAAAAAAAGAACCACTTCCAGGTTTCATACCTGAATTTTAATTATATGAGAATTTATTTGTTTAAGGACAATTTTTTATCAAAGATCTTAGTAGATTATTATTTATATTATATGTCAGAAGGTTGCGTCCCCTCAGGAGTCGATACATAATCACTTACTACTAAAGGGCACTTGTGTCTGTCTCTGTTTATTTATAGCTTCATGTATGTCCCCCTCAGGCTTGTATGTATGTCCGTTGCCCTAGAAATATTTAATCAAATAACTATTGAACTACTGGGCTGATTTTGATGAAACCTCCGCCAAACTGTTTCTATGAATCAGGAGAGCAGGATAGACTATATAACTTCATTCTACGACCATGAGTTACCCATTTTCAGTCCCTTAAAATCTCTTCTTTTTACTTTACCATACAGGGTATAGTCAAGTATTGTAATCGTACATGAAAAAGTGGTTTTTTCCTTCTTTTTTTCGAAATATCTCAAAAACAGCTTATAACTATTTTGATTAAAAAAATTGAGCGTAACCATGGCATTTCGCTCTGCAAAAAAGCTCTAATAAGTAAACATCGAAAAAATTATATTTTTCGAGATAATAATTGTTTTTGTCAAAATGTCTGTTAGTTGAGTTAGTCTGTCTGGTTGTCCGTTAGTCTTTGCGTTACCAAATTTTGTGGACGAGCTAGCTCAAAAACTAGTGTGAATATCGAAACCAAATTTCACACGTAGTTTTGGGTTCAGTGAGATTAAGAGCTGGATTATATTTTGGTGCATATCGACTCAAAATTACAGGGGTGGAGGGGGTGGGTGGGGGGGGGTGGGGGATAAGAATTAAAAATCACAAGAGCCGCGTTTGAGCCAAACTCCCAACCAAATTTTCGGCTCATAATCATTGGACCTCCAGAAGTCTAAAAATGCAAAAACTAAATCCGCCCAAAATGGGGTGGAGGGTATAGGGTCAAAAATTTGAAAAATTCCCGGCCATTTACCAAACTCTCAACCAAATTTTGTATACACAATCAGTGGGATCCCAGAAGGCATAAAAGTGAAAAAATCCAACCCTCTCCTACATGATTATGAATAATTTTAGGGCCAGGTTGTATGGTCAAGTGGATGGCCACATCAGAATACATCAGCTTATTTGTAAACCACTCGGTCAACCTGACTCCTTATATATATTAATAGGTATATACAAATAAACATATACTCGTAGGTACATAGATATAGTTTATCAAACAGAGGACAACCTGATTGATTTTTCCTTGTGAATTATCAACTCTGATACTTTCAACAATCAAATCTTTTCAATCAAACTTGAACTATTAACTATTTACTTTTTTCAATTGATGAATTACTTGAAAAACGCGTTACAAAGATGATCCTTCAACTATCCAACATTATCTATTTTAAAAGGAAAACTCGATTCCATTTCTCTTTTCATTACATTTCATTTGATTTTCAACAGTAATTCGAATTGTCTTAAGATAGAATAAAATTATTTTCAATAATGATTTTTTCTGTTCGAATGTTTCTGTATCTGCTTTGAATCAAGATATCCCCACAGTATTCAAGAATCGGTGATCTAAGAAAGTCCGTCTTATATCAAAATATCTAGCCTCTAAGAAAATCCATAAGAGATTATCATCTATTAGTTCCGAGATGGAATAGAAATTATTTATTATTATTTTTTTTTTTAACCAAACCGAGTGCCAAAATGAGAAATTCGGTGCAATTGATTTCCCTGTGAAATGAACTTCTCTGTCATAAGAATCGCGCTTAAATATTTCACTCAAGATTTCAATCTTAAGTTATAAAATTTATTGGTCTACTGATTCTAGATTTAAACACATAGCCATATCATTTAGATCAAATTATTAAGGTGGCTGAGTGTTTCGAATTTTGAATTTCTTCAAAATTGAGTTTTTGAACTAGGTATATGTTATGGCTAATGTGTATAAATTTATAATCACTAGACTGCGAAATTTTACAAATGATGTTTTAAATCTTGAGTGAAATATTTAGCGAGATACCTACAAACCTACATATGTTAGAAGGATCTCCTCACAGGGTAGCCATTTGGCCCGGATCTCTAATTTATGTACTAAAGTTTTTCTGAGGGCGTAAATACAACCCTTCTGACAAATAATTAAAACTAATACGTACATTCCATCTCGGATTTAATAGATTATAACTTATTGTGATTTCCATTGAAATGTAAAGGCAATTTGAACTCTGGCTTCAATGCCCTAGTAGCCGACACGCCAATAATAATTTAAAAAAATAATAATAATAAATTTGAACTCTTATAAGCAAAATTTTAATTTCAGGTTTGTCAGCCTCTATGCTATCCTTTGAGATTTAAAGAACAACACATTTTGTTTCATCAAATATGTCAATGATTAAATAAACCCTTCCAATTTTCCACCTTGGTTTTATTAATTGTTTCATATATATACTGTACAATTAAACTAAATCAACAATCCTGAAATAAATAGCTCGTTTTAAACTTATACTTAAATGCCGTAAATAGGAACATTCAAACAAAGAGAATTTACCCCTAAAACTAGGGAATTGGATCATTAATAAAGGGGAGCTCTCTATTAGTAGACACTCAAAACATCTCTAAATATGGAATTAAACGCAGACCACCGGGGTTGCTTTCATTCTAATCAGGGTTGTTAAGTAAATATGTAGATACAAGTTTCTAAATAAATCATTTAGATTCAATTTCGAGTATCTAGTGTATTAGAACTTTTCAAAATAAACCATGTTTTTATTACTCACTTCATTTGCGAACGAAACGTCGTGTATTTATGATTGTGTATATTTGTTATTCTTTTCAATACATAAATTAAACAGTATGTAATTAGTTGAAAAGTTTTTGTATTGCCGAGAGTTGTGAAAATTTAACTAGCTCCCAGCTAAATAAAGATCGGAAATTTTCAATTTCCATACGATATTGACCCCATGAAAAATAAAATTTATAATTAATAAAAACTGATGATGAAGGCCAATACATCGAAACTATAGTCTCAAACAAATAAATAATATATAATTTGGATATATATGTGTGTGTATTTTTATTTGCATAAAGCAGAGAGACAACTCTCTTTGTTTCTCTTTATGATTATTATAATTATTTCAAATAATTATAATGAATTTTTCTATCATCAAAGTTTTAATCAATTCGGAAAATCGTTCCGTATCCTTATTATCATGAAACTTAAGGTATTTACAAGATAAAAATAAAATAATTCGTACTATTATAAATCAATTAAAAACACCATAACATTTAAACATTTTGGAAAATATATAAATAATATTTATTTTTTTGTTAAGGGAAAATGGTGTGGGTTCTTGGTGAAACATTTTAAATTAAGTAAAGAAAATTATAAACTACTAGGTAGGTTTCACAAAAATAAAAGATAAGATGCTTGTTTAGCTGATTTCCTCTGTGAACTCGTGAAGATGGGATTATACCCCAAAATATGTATAGAGCCGTGCTAAACAAGCATTTTTTATTTTTGTGAAACCTACCTAGTATTTTATATTTTAAATTTTAAAAAGTTTCTTAAATTTTTCAAAATTTTCTTTACTTTAAATAATATTTAATTGTTTCATCCATATTAAAATCTTTTTATAAGGATCTAAGGGAAATGGACAAGAATTTTAATCAAACGGAGAGTTTTTTTAATTAAATGGGCCAAACGTTTCGTCGCTGATTCTCGACTTCTTCAGTGACTGAAATAATAATTTTTTATTCTATTGACTCAAAAATACCTTGGTCTGTTTGTCTTTTTGTGATAAAAAAAATGATATAACTTGAAAAAATGGAATTTAATACTATTAGTTAGTTTTTGGCTCCAAATATACAGAACTAATTTTTTTAATTAGCTTATTAGAAATACATTCTCTCTAGAACCTTTTAGTTATTCTTTATTATCTTCAAAACGACTCTAAGAATTTTCTTTTTAAATTTTTTGACATATTTCATATGTTATGTTCTTTATTATCCATAGATTTTACAAAATTTGGAAGTCTAGGAGAGTTATTTAAATATGTTTGAAAAGTTTTGGAAGTCTCAAGGTCCAGGATATTTTTTACTTTACCATACAGGGTATGGTCAAGTATTGAAATCGTGCATGAAAAAAGTGGGTTTTTTCTTTTTTTTTTCGAAATATCTAAAAAACGGCTGAAACTATTTCGATTAAAAAAAATTGAACTAAACCGTGGCATTTCGCTCTACAAAAAAGGCCTAATAAGTGAACATCGAAAAAATTATATTTTTTGAGATAATAATTTTTTTGTCAAAATGTCTGTTAGTCTGTCTGGTTGTCTGGTTGGTTGTCAGTTAGTTAGTTAGTTAGTTAGTTAGTTAGTTAGTTAGTTAGTTAGTTAGTTAGTTAGTTAGTTAGTTAGTTAGTTAGTTAGTCTGTCCGTTACCAAATTATTGTGGACGAGCTAGCTCAAAAACTAGTTTGAATATCGAAACGAAATTTCACACGTAGTTTTGGTCCATTTAGATTAAGAGCTAATTAGATTTTGGTGAATATCGACCTAAAATTAAGGGAAGTGGAGGGGGGGGGGGGTTAAAATTTAAAAATCTAAGTCGTTTGAGCAAACTCAACAAAATTTTGTATACATAATCAGTGGATCCCCAGAAGTCTAAAAATGCAAAATATAACCGCCCAAAATGGGGGGGGGGTCAAAAAATGAAAATCTTGGCCATTTACCAAACTAAACCAAATTTTGTATAAATAATCGAAGTGCCCATAGGAGTCAAAAACTAACCCCCCTCCCCTACTTGATTATAAATAATTTTATTAACTATTAATGTAAGTGAGGGGCCAGGTTGTATGGTAAAGTCAAGTGGATGGCCACATCAGAACATAGTTTATAGTATACATAGATAGTATTAAAAAAATATTTTTAATATATAGATATTTATTTACTTAATTTAATTAATAAATGAAATTTGTTTAAATACTATATATATTTGTCTAGATTAATTTGCCGCAACGCTGACGTAATGCTGTCGTCAGGGAGCGCTGATGCCGTCTTTGCGGCAAATTTGAAATATAATTGTAATTGAAACTCGAATTTTGGAATGAAAGACTCCAATTGATTTTAAATTAAGAAACATTAAATTTATTGATAAATATTCAATTCGCTTTTCTTTGCGCACATAAAAAGAAATTAATCACATCTTATTTGATTTTATTATTTGTTTATTTTTTAAAAATTTGCCACTTTTTTATAATTTATTAAAAATCTAAATTTTGTTATTCTTATTTTTTGATTTTTTACAAAATTGAACGACTTAAGACACGCATGCCCGAGTTTCTCATGGCAATACTGAGGGAGCAGCCGGTCATACAAACAACACCTGATTGATCTCTTTTAAATATTTGGAGCCTTATATCGATTATCGATCCCAAATTTAAAAAAATGATATAATATAATTCTCCTCCTCACACGATCCCACTTATTTAAATAAATCTACATATTTCCACACAAAAAATATCACAATGCTGTAGATTATAGAAAAAAAATACTACGAGATTCATATCTAGAGCCTCATTTCTGTAGCTGTGTCAGGACGAAAATGAGGTGAAACTTTTAAGAGACTATGTATTTTCGGGAGTTTACAGGTATACATTTGGAGTGTGGTTTTTTAAGAGGAATAAAATTTTTGGACCGAGACGCTGCCCGCCAGGGCACTAGCCCGGAGGGCCGAGCTTCGAGGGCGTGCCGAAGGCACGCACGAAAAGCTCGTTGTTTAATATTATCATCCAACTTTTGTTATAAATACATGAAACGTCAAAATCATGTCATTTACACAATTCCTCATGGATTTTTCATTTTAAAATACACGGATTGTTTATTTTTATTTTTGTAACCCAAGCTATGACATTTTTTAACATCTAACCTTAGTATTGAATCGAATTGGTATTGTCGGAATAAAGACTGAACTAAACTAATTAGACTAATTAGTATTATTGTACTATTGTCCTATATTTAGTATTGAGTAATTTCATAGTTATAATAATGAAATGACATTTTCACATGTATATTGTTCTCTGTGAATGGTGAGCTACACTTTAGCTTATATCTGAACAAAAACAAACATATAAATAACATTCACGTCTAGAAAAATAAATAAATATCACTAGGTCGTAACTATTTATTAATGTTATTTCACAAAAACAACTACAGAAATATAGTTGTTTTAAAGAAAAATTAAGGGAAATTGCATGGAAAAGGTTTAAAGAATAGAAAAGAAATAAACAGACATATTATTAATTACCATATACCCTTTAAAATGATAAAAGTCGTAATTTTAATATTTTAGGTAATTATAAACTCTGACATTGATGCGTTGTAAATTTAAATTTAATACCAAGTTTAGTTTATAGTTTATAATAAAAGTGTAGCTTATAGTGACTTTCATTTTTTTGAAAACAAAAATTAAATAATATACGAGAATATTAAATTTTCAAACAATATCTTTATCGCATATAAATTCCACATTAATTGTAAGAAAAGAAATTTTAATTATCGCGAAGAATATAATAAAGACAATAATGATAAACTAGCCCGCGGAAGCAAAAATAGTGCAAAGAAAAACTCTATATAACTTACTTATTTAATTGAAATCAAATCTTTCTTTTTCGATACGAACAGTAAATAGAATTATTTAGAAAGCTTGGTTTTATTTTCATATGGTATTGATGAGAAAATAAATAAGATTTTTCTTTAAAATAAAGTGAAGAATGATAAATTAGGCCCGCGGAAGCAAAAAATAGTACAAAGAAAAACTCTATATAACTAGCTTATTTAATTGAAACCAAATCTTTCTTTTTCAATTCGAACAGTAAATAGAATTATTTAAAGCTTGGTTTTATTTTCATATTGATGAGAAAATAAATAAGATTTTTCTTTAAAATAAAGAGAAGAATGATAAATTAGCCGGCGGAAGCAAAAAATAGTGCAAAGAAAAACTCTATATAACTAACTTATTTAATTGAAATCAAATTCGATTCAAAGAGTAAACAGAATTATTTAAAAGCTTGGTTTTATTTTCATATTGGTGAGAAAATAAATAGGATTTTATTTTATTTTTTCTGTACAAATCTTATGGGGGTCAAAATGATACTAAATAAATTTCTATCCGTCCCCGTCACCTTGCTACGTGATTGCCATAATCGGCCACCGAGAAATCCTCTTAGATATACATATAATCCAATACAGTCAGCCAATCAATATAAAATCTCTATTTTTATGATCCAATTTTAAGAGTAGATAATATAAATAAGAATAAACAAGGCTTACGGGTACTAGTCTATAAAATATATAATAAATGGAAATCTGAGGAAATTTTATTTTATAGTATAAACAGAATATACAATTAATTCAGCTTTCGTAAGCATTTGATATATCAAACGGTTGAAATGGTGGGGTTCAATTTTAGATTATAAATAATTTCCTCTATATCCAGTCCGACATATGATAGAATAAATTGAACGAACAATACAATTTTATATGACGTTAATAAAAATATAAATTTTCATCATTTTCCTCCATTTTTCATTTATTATTCAAGATTTTATTTTTATTCTATCAAGGAGAAAGTAAATAAAAAACAAACAAGAGGTTTAGTATTTCTTCATTTTATTTTCATAAGGATTCATTTAAATTGTTAATTGTCTTTTAGAAAATTTAATGATAGAACTTTTCTATGTAAATTTTATTAATATAAAGTAAAAGTTATGCACATCATGTTTTTTCTCATTTCTATCATTATTCATTATGAATTTAGTTGAAAGAGATAATTGATTTTAGATCTCAAAGGGTGACTTCTGATATATTCTTTTAATTTTTTATTCATTATGCTAGAAAATTTATGCCTATATATATTTTTGATGATTGTGAATTTGGAAAAAACAAGAAAAAATTGAGATGGAAAAAAATCAATATTTGCAAAAGAAAAATTAAACTAATTAAACTGAAAAATTAGTTGGCGGAGTAAAAAGTAGTGCAAGCAAAACCGTTGATTTTTTTAGGGCAAGCAATTATAATATCTAATACCTATCGATACCTTATGAATTTAATACATTTTAATACCTCGTAAAAGTCATAATAATGGAATAGTTTTTAATGTATTTAAAGATGAAAAATATCTTTTTATACTCCCTTTTTGAGATGTCAAATTAATAGACTAGAAAATTAAATTTAAAATATTCAATAAAATTTCTATATAAATAATAGCAATATTTGACATTTAAATCAATTTAAGTGCTATAGGGCCTGGAATAAAAAATTAGCCTGTGATAAATAAAAGTAGAGCATGTAAAAATTCATGCAAACTTCTCAAAAAGTGGTTAATTATATTTTTCATCACCTTATATTTTTGAGAAGTGCCCTTTTTCAAAAAAAAAAAAAAAACACTTAACTTTAATTTTAAAAAAGTTGTTGAATTATTTAGCAAATTTCTGATTCTAAACATAGTAGAAATCATAGACCCGTGGAACTTATTTTCTATTATTAGATATAACAAAATCTCACTGATTTAGAAATATTATTTGCATTAATTAGTTTATTATTATGTTCAGTAAGAAATCATCTAATATGGTTCTTTTAGGAAAAAAGTATACCTACCCATATTCAAAATGAGAATTCGCAAAATTTCTCTATTCGACTGACTATGATTTGAGATGAAAATTAAAAAATTATAAAAAAGTCATTATTTACGAACTCATTTTATTTTTTATTATTTTTGAAAATTTACATATATTTTATTATTCACATATTTTTTTGATGGAGTACTAATTATTTCATCTAGAACCCTTGTCACTTACCAATGAAAATTCGCTATTGAATTAATTATGAAAAAATGTTATATTTATTTATTTTCACTGAAAACTAGTGAATTTTTTTCAATTTCGTCAAATATAAGAAGTTCCAGACTTTAAGAGACCTAATTACCACCCTGTATATATATATATTATCCACAAAAAACCAAAAACACATATATTTTTTATTATAAGTCAAAATATTCTAAACAGCCCTCAAGAGACCTAATTACCATGACTGTATATAAATTATTCACGAAAAACCAAAAATACTTATATTTTTTTAAAATAAGTTAAAATATTCTAAACAGCCTTTAAGAGACCTAATTATCACCTTGTATATGTATATAAGTATATATACCTATACCTATATATATAAATATAATATAGGTATTATTCATAAAAAAATTAAAATTTTATCAAAAATGAATTCAAAATTTTTACCCACGCTAAAAAAACACCTCTTACCCTCCCCTGATTTCTATTTTTCACTTTATTTATTATATTTCTTTGCAAAAAACAAATATTGGAATTATCTTTTTTCGGGAATTTGATAAAGGCAAAAAGTCGACCAGCTTATCAAAATATATTCCAGTATAAAAAGAGCCTTCCTCACGGCAAGTAGGATTCTTTCTTGTGCATTATAGAAGAATATTCGATGTTTACTATGACATCTAGTCTGATATAGAGTAAGTAAATTCTTCTAACCTTCTCTTAAGAATTGTTGACTCTATGTTAAGTCATAATATTCTAATTACTATACAAATTAACTAAAAATTAAATGAAAAAGTGAAAATATCTTCAAAACTCGGTATACTATACGGATAGTGCTCTGTTATCAATAAATTAAAATATATAATCTAATTTATACATATCTTTTAACATCTTTGATATTGACTGTCATTTTTTATTTAAGGAGGTCCTTTCGCCGCCAATGTTAAATAAAAAATATTAGATTATAACTAAGTATAACTTAATTTTTTATAATAGTTTAAGTTTCTATCTATGCTTTGGTGAAGTTTGAATCACACATTGACTCACCATGCAAATTTTTGAAAATAATTTTTTTTTTAATGTATACATTTTCTTAGAATCTTATGAAAAATTAAGATCTTGACAATTTCTCTTGAATTTTACTACTATTAGTTGAATAGATAAAGTTAATAAAAACTAAAAATTAGATTTTTGAAACATGCAGGTTTCTTTTTGCAATAAAATATATCATTGACAGTCGAATTTATTTAGATATTTACTTTAAAATATCACATAAATGCTATGTTTGGATGTAAACTTAAACAGTATTAATACAACGCATTGCCAAATCATACAAGAGATATTATCAGCTGATTTGAATAAATCAAACTAACTTTTGTATTTAATTTTTTTTTTTTTAATAATTGTTTTTATTTCAAACATTTACGGCTTTCATACTATTTATTTTTTAATTCTATTATTTTTCATTTGTATTTTAACTTATTTTATTAAATATTAGATACTACACTTCTTTTGACTCAACTGGAGCGAAAGGACCTCCTTAAAGAAAATTTAATAAAAATCATATACCTATATTTTTTTTCAAGATTTTAGGTCATTTGTAATCAAAGATATATTTAAATACCGAACAAAAAATAAAATCTTATTAGAAAATTATAATGGGAAGTTAAAATTAACTTTTGACGAGGCTTAAACCGCAGCTTGATTGTTCCAGGTTTCTCTCCAGAGACTCATTCAAGGCCACCATAAAATAATGAAAAGTTTAATAAAACTTAAAATCTAATTTAAAATTTTATTATTAAATGAGTTTCTAAATGAGTTTAACGATGTTTATTAAAACTCGCTAGGTGTAAGTATACGCATCTTGCTTTTTCAATTGGAAAATATGACTTATAAGAAAATCTTTCCCATCGACAAATAAGCGAGAAAGAGAAAATTAAATTTAATTTCTATTTCTTTTAATTTACTTTCTAAAATATACCTACTAAGTTTTTATTATTGTATCATCGGATTTACTATTATCTTCCTCAGGGCGGAACATTTAACATTAAAAAAGAACCCTTTCTCTATATAAAATTAATAGGTTTTTTTTGAGTTTTTCTTATTTCTTAAGAGCATTTTAATATGTGTCAATATGAATTGATGAATTATAGAAAAAACAATCTTCAAATATGATCTGAGCGAGACTTCGGTTTTATTGCCTCAAAATAAGGTTTCGCTTAATACCAAATAATGCGCTGTTATTTTTGCAATATTCAAATACACCATTATTTATCATTATTATAAAAGCCCGAAGATTGGATTGATGCAATTTGAGTTCATCTAATACTGCCCTACTTTCTCTAAAACTTCATATTATTTTTTGAAGCCGATTCATGACATTTTTCGAGATATCGACTTTCTATTTAACCTTCATATTGAGTCGCAAAATGGTATTGTTTGATGGAATGTATTATTATTAATTAATCCATCGGAAATCAAACGCGAGTTCCAAAATTAACAATCCGGGCCAATCGGTTACCCTGTGAACTGAACCCCTCTGGAATTAGTATCGCGCTCAATATTTCACTCAAATATTTAAATCTTCAATTGTAAAATTTCGAGGTCTAGTAATTTTAAATTTAAACACATGGCTATGGCATATATAGTTTAAAAAAAGTGGTTGAGTGTTTTGTATTTTTCAAAATTCGAAGAGCAATAGAATGACTTTTCCCAAATTGAGTTCAAATTGTAGATAGAAAAGAAAATCACAAGAGGTGGTCATCTATTAGTTCCGAGATAGAATGGATTATTTTTAATTATTTCAGAAGGGTTGTTTTTATTCCCTCGGGAATCGAGTGTCAAAATTGCAATCCGGAAAAATTGGCTACCCTTTTAGGTGATCCCCATGACATAAGTATATCACTAGATATTTCACTTAAATACTTACCAAAAACTTCAGAATCATAGTATCACTAGACTGCGAAATTTTACAATACATAAGATGCACTAAAAAGGATAAAATAGATTTTTTTAATCGGAGTTTAATTTGATATATAGTGAACTTTATTAAATAGAATAAACTATCATATCAAATATAATATCAAATTTAGCGGTGGAAAAAAATATTTTATCTTTTTTAACACACCTTTGAAGCTGGTATATTGTTACTTTTTTTAAGTTGTTTTTATAAATTGAAAATGATAATTAATCTGTTTTCGGTATTTGATCCTACCTCAAGTCTTTTTGGTTGGTCTTTAAATTGAAACAGAGTGGCATTGGGTTTCTAAAAATACGATTCTGAAAAAAATTCTCCCCTTGCTTATAATTAAACCCCAAATCACTCAAAGAAACAAACCCAAAACCGTAAATTCCAAACTTAACAAAGTAGTTAACAAGTGTTTGCGTCAAGAAGCCACCATCATTGCCCCCCCCCCTAAAACCATAAAACCCCCTCAAATCACCAACCCCAATACCGTTAATTGATTGAACATTAGCTTGTTTAAATAATTTAAGGAAAAATAGTGGTCTTGTAAATCACCTTTTACTTTTTTAAGTTGTTTTTATAAATGTTTTATCATTTATAAATCAGAATTAAAGTGGTGAAGTGCTTAGACAAGCTTATTATATAATAATTAATTCACCGAGATTCTCACCTTCAAAATGTTCTGGGGAGATTGGTAAACGACTCCCAGGGGGCGCGGTTGGAGGTCTTGCCGAAGTACTGGGTGGCCTTAGGGAAGGCATCGGTAACATAATGATCGTGCTCGGACGTGCTGGATGGACCACTAAACTTGTTGTCGATGTTGGCCAGCTCGTTTTTCGTGTAGGTGACGATGCTGTCGGCGCCGAAGACAAGGTGGTCGAGGATGATTCTGGAAAATAAAGATATGTGATCTTAGGGAAATAATTCTCATATTTTCTTGTTGAAAGAATTTAGTTTTCCAATATATATTGTATATAGGGTAGGTATATCTATATATTAGGGTGGTCCTTATTTTTGGTATTTTCGAATATTTATGGTCACTGAGCCTCATATGGTTCGAAATAAATAAAAAAAACGGTATATCACTCTCATCCATAATAAGTATTAATTAAAACATGAATAGCAGGTAATTAAACAAAAAATAAAAAACAGAGTTTTTATCAAATGGGCCAGACGTTTCGTCGATTTATTTCGACTTCCTCAGTGGCCCATTCTTCACTCTTTGTCAAAGGACAATTCCACTATGCGACGAAATATGTTTAATCTTTTTACTTTATTTATTACTACCACAATACATTATTGGCCTCAATGATTTAACAATTTTATTTTTTTAAACATGTTTTAGCATAGTAGAATTGTTCTTTGACAAAGAGTGATAGAATGGGCCACTGAGGAAGTCGAAATAAATCGACGAAACGTCTGGCCTATTTAATAAAAACTCTGTTTTTTTGTCTTTTGTCCAATTCCCTACTATTCCTGTTTTAATTAAATAAAAAAAATTTACCCCCAAGTTCCAAGTCTTTCTCTCAATTTTAACATATGCCGCACAGTGTACTATAACTATAAGTTACCCATCTAAATAACATGGGGTTTTGGAATTGAACGATCAATTTTTTATTCCCATCAAAGTAATCATTTAACAAATTTGAAACTCTGTAGACTTTATCCTTATAATAGTAGATATCTCTTAGAATTTTTCCAGATTTTTAGCTATTATAATTTTGGAATTACAGCTAGAGGAAAGAAAACAAAATTCATCAAGCTGTAACTTCAAAATTATAAGAATTAAAAATCTGGGGGATATCTAGTATTATAAGAATAATGTCTACAGAGTTTCAAATTTTTTGAATCATTACTTCAGCTGGAATAAAAAATTGAACTTTCAATGTCAAAAACCCCATGTTATTTAGATGAGAAACTTAATAGCTTAGCGGGGCAAAGTCTAAAATTGCGATAGAGACTTGATTCTTGGAAGATTTTTTTTTATTTATTTTGAACCATATCAGCCTCTGGGACCATAAAAATTCGACAATATCTAAAATAAGATCACCTTAATATATATTATATATATAATTTTTTTGTTAGAAACTATAGTTTGGAAGGTCATCAGTCTTATTAATTAGAAATATTCTATCATTTATTTCGATTGGGCTCAAATACCCGATTAGATTTAGGTAAATAATTTTAAAAAATAACAAGTAGCATATAATATAATTAAAAAGACTGATAATGAAGGTTTCATTTTCGAAACTATATTATATGTATACTGTATAGTCTCTTAAAATTAATTACATATATAAATAATCCATCAAGCAGAGGACACCTCATTGATTTTTCTTTATATATTCTTGTTATCACACACTGTTCTTCTCTCTTAAGAGACTTTTAACTTTAAGAACTTAAACTTTTTTCTCATTTTATTATTATTATTCAAAGTGTAAAACCTTTAATAGACGTTTTTCACATTTGATCTTTAAAAAATTCACCAACAGTGTGATCAAAACAAAACTTTACAACTTGATACGCTTATCGAATACTTATAAAAGTTTTCTTTTGTATCTTGAAACCTTTTTATTTCAAACTCTCATATAATAAATGAAACAGAATACCAGTTGAAATTTTTTGCGATATTTTTTGTTACAAATTGAAATTGGAAGAAAAAGTCACTTTTTCAAGACTTGAAACGCTCTATCTCCACATTTTAATTCTTATAAATTATTGTCTTTAATCTATTTAAAATAGAAAGCTAAAATATGAAACTTATAAATATAATGTTTTGTTCTATTCTCCAAGTGCCATACTCAATTTTGAGCGTCGGAGATTTATATATGGAGAGTATCCTCGCCATTGTAATTTTCCTGGGGAAAGTTTCACAGGGGTGATTTCCCGTTGCCTTCCTATCGATTGGTGAGGATCCTTGCATTTTCGACCAAGGTGAAAATTGTTCTGACTAAGGGCCGGTTGTATGTCGCAAAAGTAAATGCTTTTTACAAGTGACAAAGAATAGATGGTAAATGGATGGATTGGGGTGGCCAATCAGATGACAAGCACTGAAAGTGCCTGTCATCTGATTGGCCATCCCAGTCCCTCCATTTACCATCTACCCTTGTAAAAAGCATTTACTTTGCGACATACAAGCGACCCTAGGCGAGATTCGATCCGGGGTAAACTCAATCCGAAGTCTCAAGGGCCTTAGCCACTGCCCTCTAAACTTCTGCAGAAAGTAAAAAATAATTCAACACGATTCTTCCAAAACTTCTACAGCTAATAACTCGAATAATTAATAAATGTATAAAAATGTGAATAAACCGGAGAAGGCTACTTACAAATAAATATATAACGCGTTCCCAAAAGGGTTCAATTATTAACTTTATTGGTAAGTCACTTCAGCTAGCATTTTTCGGACAATCCTTGTTGCTTTATATTTGGGCAATAATTAAATATTTTAAATTTTCTGTTTAACTTGAAAGGTGGTTGGAAAAATAAATAGTAAAATTATAAATAATAAAAAGGGTTATCAATAATAATAAGGAGTTTATAAAAAAAAGATTAGTTGATAAGGTAACTTAGTAATAAAGTAATTGTATAAATGATACTTTTAAGACATAAATGATTGGTAAGAACGTAATTCGAAAAATTCAAATTTCTAAAGAGGATAACGAATTAAAACCATATTATCATCCGGTTTCATAACTTCTCCGAGCTAATCGGGGTTGAAACTGGGTTACTTTTAGATATCTAGATACAAATTTGAATTGCGGGGTGACCAGTGAGCTAAGCCGGATATATATCTTTTGTCAGGTGGTAGCAACGGCAAATATATGCTTGCCCACACTATTTTTCAATTTAATAATATACAATTTAGGAATTCAAATATTTAATCAATTTAATAATTAGTATGTAATATGATCATTATTAGTTAGATTTTCTTTTTATTATTTGTAAAGGGAATAAAATTTAATCAAACATTCAAGAATAATTTAAAATTCATTATTCACTTGAAGTTCGCACAGGGAACTCAAATTGACGATATTCGGCGAGTTTCTGTTGCAATTTCAGGGAATTGCCTAGTGATCTGAGGGCCGTATAGATTTGTGAAATAAATTTTTTAATTTAATTCTAAATTAGTTGTAAATTTGTGACAAGTGCGTAATAAATTCATTCAAAAAAATTGTTTGTAGATTTATTGAAATGGTCGAAAAGTGGACAGTAGAAAAAACAATAAAAATTCCTTTTCCACACGCGTTTTTCATTTTTAAATTCCTCTTCAAGCTCTTCTATTAACGATGTTAACATAATTTTCAAATAATGATTAAAAATGCGGTGTTTGAAAACTCGAATTGCCATCTTGCAACTTTCACTATACTCTAATTAAATAAAGTAAATAAAATTTTTGAAACCCACACCATTTTCCATTAAGGGGGATCGTGAATGTTTATCATTTTTATAAGATAATTCTCAAATTTTTACCATCGAATCATTAAATATTTATTCCCGAAATTTGAAGTTGATCGTCTATCTCATTACCGATAAATAAATTATTGAAACATGGAAGTAAATGAATGGAGCTTTTAAAAGGGCTATAATTTGTATGCAGATTATACAATTCTTCAACAAATTTATACAGGTCAATAATTCAACTTTTTATGAATCGAATGATTCATTTTTTGAATAGATTTGACTGTCTAGTTAATTAGTTATTCATAAATGTCAAAATAAACAGGTATTATGCAACCAACAGAATATAACAAAAGCACTAGTGTAGAATTCCAACTCTATTTCTTGAAATTGTTTTTGTGTTAAATAAAAATGAGAAAATATTTATCCCAATATTCTATTTTATTAATATTAGCAAATCAAAGATTTTTATAAACCTCATTATTAAAAAAAAAGTTGGCAGAAGTTGTCACTCTACAGAAATACAAAAGTTTTTTTCGTAAATCAACCAGGTAGATAAGCTGTCCCGAACCTCCTTAATAAAATACACTAATTACAAGCTAAATGCATTAGTAAATGCAATAGTACTAATGGCAAGTACTAAGTCCTTGTAAACTAGGCTTATAGCAGCTTACCTTTAACTTATTATTGATACATCAATCAATAAGACCTAATAATATTAAATTATGTCTAATAATGTACTTTCTCTACTCCGTCTATAGGGAAGTTTATATTAAAGCAACAGTTATTTCTTACATATGATCCAGATAGCGTGTGGTTAACTCATTTGTCAGTGAACAAAACTTTTTCCTACTTATATTTCAATTAAAGGTAAAATATAACTTTTCAAATAGGAATAGAAAATCGTTTCGTATGGCTGTTTTTTTTTTTTTTTTTTACTCTATTGAAAAAATAGGTTTATGCCTCAAGGCAATTTCATTACAAATAAAAAACCAACAAAAACTAGTAAAAGTATTATAAAACGTCGAGATTTATTAAAAATAAGTTTTTTAAGTTCACCAAGAATTTTGATTAAATGATTCATATTATAAAACCTTTTTCGAGAAAAAATTGAGGTTTAATTTGATTCAATATTCAAAGGTTAAATTTCTTCGAAAATGCACCAATACATTTGGACTTTTTATTATTTTTACCTATCTTGTTAAGTATGTCATTTTTTTGAACTTTCACTTATATAAATATATGTTTTCGCACCTTTGAGGTCTTTTAATTTATTCAATTATTCAAGATTGCCAATTAATTGACCATCTCTCACTTTAATGAAAACAATATCAATATAATAGATGGAAATTGAATAAAAATAACTCTATTTTGAGGTCTCCCAGAGCCCAAAAAGTGACCCCCAGAGCCCAAAAAGTGACCAAAAATTCAAGTACTTTCGATACAAAATAATAAAATTAATAATAAATAATTATAGAGGTAGTTGTCAATTAATACAGCATTCGTATGAAACATCATCTCATTGAGAAATCAATGAGGTTGTCCTCTGCTTGGTGTAATGACTAATTATTTTCAATTGAAACAGCATCGCTCTAACAGTGAGAATTCTGTTAAATCTTCGAAAAACACGGCATTCTTAAGCACTAATATAGCAAGAATTTTAGGAATCTATTCATAATTATAAAATTCTTTATATCTGAATTACGAAGGATGCCCGGTAAGCAGGCTTGTCGGAATTGAATATCTGAAATGTGGAGAAAAATAATTTTGTTTTTATTTGTTTTATGGCTCTTTGTGTGTTTCTGGTGCTTTTGTCATATTCCGTTGGCTGTAAATAACCTTTTATTTTTACGTTTATGAATAACTAATTAACTACACTGTCAAATCTATTGGAAAATGTATCATTCGATTCATAAAAGTTGAATTATTGACCTATATAAATTTGTTGAAAATGGTATAATTTGTATAGAAGTTATAGCCCTTTTAAAATCTCGGTTCATTTACTTCCATGTTGAAAGGACACTTTTAAATAATTTATTTCTTGGTAATGGGACAGACCATCAACATGAAACTTCGGAATAAACATTTAATACATCAATGATTTGAAATTTGAGAATTTTCTTATAAAAATGATAAACAGTCCCGAACCCCTTAATTGACCTACTTATAATAACAAAAGTTATTAATATGTGCATTTGAAAAAGAACACCCTGTATTTATTTACTTGTCTAATTGTTTTTTTTTTAATCTAATATTGTAAATTAATCTATACTACTATTTTAATGTTGATGATTTACATCTCTTGGCTAAGTTGGCAGCATTTTTTTTTTTTTTTTGATCTAAGTTAATTTTCAGATTCAGAGTGTCAACTGAATATTAATTAAACTCCGTAGCAAGAGTGTTTAGCAAAATATGGACCTTTTTTTTAACTAAGAATTTTTCACTCGGATTCTTTTAAAAAATAAACTAATATATCATTCAATTAATTTTTTCTCTCTCTCTCATGTAGAAAGAAATGGCTTAATCCATTTTTTTCTTTAATTTCTTATATAAATCACTTTCTACTAATTAAATGACTCAACCAGTCACAAAGCAATATAGCAAATTCAAAAGTAAAAAAAAAACAGAAGTGAGGCTAAACATAATGGGAGAAAGTAAATCTTCAAAATAAATATAATCAAATAGAATAGTTTAAAAAATTCAAAACACTTGTTTCTTCAGGGTGGGGCATAAAGTTCTACCACATTTTGAAGATGTATAAAAAAAATGAAAAAATTTAACTAGAAAAGACTGAATATGTTTTTGAAAAGAACATAAAACATATTTTTTTGAAAGTGTTTTAAACATTATCAGACAAAAACAAAAAGGGGGGGGGGGTATAAAATGAAAATTCTATCCATTTTAACAAAACTCAACCAAATTTTGTAAATATATTCCAAGAGGCACAAAAAGGATAGAAATGCAAAAACTAACCACCCAAAATGGAGGGAAGGGTCAAAAATGAAAATTTTAGGCCTTTTGAACAAACCCAACCAAATTTTGTACCTATACATATATATTGTTGTGAACCCAAATTCTATTTATTATTTAGAAAATAATAAATTCTTCTTTTCACATTCAACTAGAAAACACATTTATTAAATCTTTCTATATTTTCTATGAGCTGCGGCCTATTCATGAAATATGTTTATGTGAAGGGGATGAAGAGTCATTAATATAAAATCAATATAAACTAAGAGGGCAATCGATGAATTGGCCCTATGAATTCCTGACGATTCAATCTTGTACACGTGCAAAGGAAATATATCATTTATATAAAATTAATATAAATAAAGGATGCTGCTAGAAACTTGGTTTTAGCTTCTTGACCAGTAAGCATTTCTACTCATTGAGGATATTTACGTGAATAGGAAAAATAAGTTTATATAAAATTAAGATAGGGCCCCCTGCAACCACGATGGCTCTTTTATTGAAATTATTAATAAGAAGGGGAAAGATGGGGACCTATACCAGCATGAGCTGAAGATATTCTCTCTCCAACACTTGATCTGATGACATCACTTATTGAAGTGTACTAGATGAAGGGGGAGGTATCAGCCAATTCATCTAGTACAGTTTCATCACAGCCACGAACTCTTACAATATCACTTGTTGAATTTAGCCTTCAGCTAGGTACTTTATAAAATCATACACCAAGTTGTACTTTTAACTATTTTATGAATACAGGAGTTTTTTAACGGGTTAAAGTGATGATACACAAGTAAAAAAATAAAAATTAAAAAATTCCTTTAATTATATTTTTGGAGTTTTATTTTTCTCTATACATATTTCGGGTTATGAGCCCATCATCAGGACTGAAAGACCCAGTATTTTGTAAGCTCCTGATGATGAGTTCATAACCCGAAATATGTATAAAGAAAAATAAAACTCCAAAAATATAAATAAAGGAATTTTTAAATTTTTTTAATTTTTATTTATTTAATTGTGAAACACCATTATAACCCGTTAAAAACTGTGTTTAATATGTTTCACTATAAACCAACACCGCTTTCCCTAAATGTTATTTCATGAATATATTACTTAAAAACCTACTAATCTTCAACTTTACTTCACATT
The DNA here is from genome assembly GCA_024734495.1 of Forficula auricularia. Classification (NCBI taxonomy): domain Eukaryota; kingdom Metazoa; phylum Arthropoda; class Insecta; order Dermaptera; family Forficulidae; genus Forficula; species Forficula auricularia. The sequence continues at coordinate 49,276 of JALMQS010000703.1, forward strand.
GTCCGTGGTGGCTGCAACAATTGACAAAACCTTTACACCTTATATCGGCACCCTCAACAACATGTTCTGTCTAGGGCTAGAATTTTCATTTTTGAACCCCCCCCCCCCCGCCCTCTCTTTTTCGTCTGATATAAAGTTTAAAACACATTAAAAAAAATATATATTTTGTGTTCTTTTCAAAAATAAATTCAGTTTTTTTCTAGTTAAATTTTTTCATTTTTTTCAAAATGTGGTAGATCTTGCCCCACCCTGTTAACAAAAAAATCATAAATTCTTAGGATATTTCTACTCCACTTCTTCCCCCTCCCCTGAAGCTAGTATATTTAAATGGTTTCTAGATTTTCCCTTAAATTTCCTCACCTTTGAATAGATAATAGGTACCTACTATATTTGTTATTTTTATTTTCTTCGAATGTCAGAGAGAGATAAGGCGGCCGGCCAATTTATCTAATTTCGCTTTAGTTCGATTCGAGTCTTTCACAGTGCAAGTTTAATTTATTTAATATTTTTTAAATCAAGAATAATGAAAAGCTTGCTGAATCTCTTCTCGCTAGAAAGTAAGTAATAATCACTTTCTCCATGTTAATTTATTAATTTTATTTAATCTCATCCATACCCTATTTGGGTTTTGGATTTAAGGAGGTTCGGAACTGTTTATCATTTTTATAAGAAAATTCTCAAATTTTTACCATCGAATCATTGGTGCATTAAATATTTATTCCCTAAGAAGTTGATCATCTGTCTCATTGCAGAGAAATAAATTATTGAAACATGGAAGTAAATGGACCGAGCTTTTAAAAGGGCTATAACTTCTATACAAATTATACCATTTTCAACAAATTTATACAGATCAATAATTCAACAACAAAAGCAATAGTGTAGAATTCAAACTCTATTTCTTGAAATCGATTTTGTGTTAAATAAATGTTTTTACAATGAGAAAAAATTATCTCAATATTCTTTTTATTAATATTAACTTCATTATTAACAATTTTTTATTAAAAAATTTGGTAGGCAGACTTTGTCACTCTGTAGAAATACAAAATATTTTTTCGAAGATCAACCAGGTAGATCAGCTGTCCCGAGCTCCCTTAAATACACTTGCCATTTTTACACAAATATTTTAAAAACAATTAAACTTTACAAATTAATTACTTTTGTCTTAATTCTTAATATTATATTTTTGGTCTTCTTTGTCTTATTCTTTTCACTACTTTCTTGGCTATCTTCCTCTTCCTCAAATCATGAATTTCCTCCTCAATTTTAACACTAAAATTTTTTGAATTAATTCGCATCTTAATGCTTATTTTTTCTTCGAAAATCTCTCAAACTTATTTTTATTTCGATCTTCAAAATTTCACTTTCTCCATGTATTATGATATTGGTGTTTTTGGGCGCATCAAAAGCAAGGAATTATTAGCGTCTCAATGTCTATTTTGTTTTGTATGTAGGTATATATCCACAATTTCGAGTTCTATTGATTCTTCAGGTGTCACTGGTCCCCATGAGAATTAAAGGCAGGTGAAAATTGTCTCATCAATAATAATCAAAGTCAAAAGACAAATAAAATAAAAAGATAAATGTTATAAAATAACTAAAAAATAGAGCTACTTAAAATAATAACACTTTCTCCATGTAGGTAAGTACCATATATTTTTGAAAAAGTGTTTTTATAATAATTGTAAATATTAATTAATATATAAGAATAATGCTTTAGCACTGAGGAAACAAATGTATTATAATCGCTTGGAAACGCCATTTATTTTTGAAATGTTCTTTGAATTATATCCATAACCATATATTATGATAGATCTAGTATTTGTATTCTTTTTCATGAGGTTTTTTTTATATAGTAGAGTTTTCGAAAAACAATTAAAAAATTTTTTTTTCTACCAATACCTACCTAAATTCCTCATTAAGCACACAGCTTGTGGGAAGGGATGATCTGACTGTTGATTTTTTGACATACATGAATAATTTTTTTAAAGAAATTATACACAATTACGGCTTTTCACGTATCTGTGTAGATTTTTTTTTAATAAATCCTCCAAAGCCGAATGCGACCTAACCGCGCTTGGACAATTTCGAAACTCGGAAAGGCATTTGACTCCCAGATCGGACAAGGTTCCTAAGACCATGCTCTGGAGCCATAGGGAATCCTTTATGTTTCATGAGATAATTCAATTTAGAGAGTTGATTAAAGTTCACTAGTGTAAATTCCTTTTATTTATAGGTTAAAAGTTTTTTTAGGTAATTGTTTACGAATTTTTTCTGGAGAAACTAAACTTTATTTTTCAATTTCCTTGTCGGTTCTGACTATATTGTGTTCCATATTAATATGAGAAAAAATTTACCAAATTCGGAGTTGTCGACAAATTTCCACTTTTTTCCGATTCAAAAAATTATTCGATCAAATCAGGATATAAACTTTTGTGGTGAATATCTTTAAAATTCATATAACTTGGAAACGGCACCTTCTAGAGAATTGAGCCATAAAAGACTTTTTATTCACAATAAAATTTTCTATAAAAAAGTTCGTTATGACCTAATGTATAGCGAGAAGGGTTAGGCAGTATTTGCTCAAAATATATGAAAAATTGAATAAAATATTATTTTCTGAAAAAACAAATGGAAATAAAGAAATATTCTAATGAAGTAATTTCTGGTAAATCACATTTGCTACATGAAAGGTCATTATAATTAATTTTCTAATGTCAATAGATTACTAGGAAAAAGGAGTTTTTAGGCAATTACTTAAAAATTATTTCTGGATAAACTAAACATTATTTTTCAATTTCCTTGTCGGTTCTGACTTTTTGTTCTCAATAAAATTTACTATAGTAAAGTTCATGATTGCCTACTGTGTAGTTAGAAGGGTTAGGCCGTATTCGTCCAAAATATTATTATGTTTAATAAGATATAAAATAAATAAAACTCAATAAACTCAACCAAAATTTGTATACATAGTTTAGCCGAAAGGGCTAGAATTTTCATTTTTGACCATCCCCCATTTTGTTTGATTAGTTTTTTGCATTTCTAGCTTTCTAGGGGTCCACAGAATATGTATACAGCAATTTCCGGATGAGTTTGGTCGTAAGGGCTAGAATTTTCATTTTTAACCCCCCCTCCCCTCTCTTGTCTGATATAATGTTTAAAACACATTAAAAAAATATATATTTTATGTTCTTTTTCAAAAATATATTCAGTTTTTATCTAGTTAAATTTTTTTCATTTTTTATACCTCTTCAAAATGTGGAAATCTTTATGCCCCACCCTGTACAACAACAAAGACTTTGCGGATCCTAGTAATATCGCTTAGAATATGTTAAAAATCTAATCCAGGTATAAACGTCGTGCTACTCTCTTTTTATATTTAATAAATTCTATATAAATCACTCTCCCCCACTAATTAAATGACTCAACTGGCTTCCAAAACAATAAAATAAATTTAAAAAGGAAAGAAAAAAACAAACAAAATATGTATATAGGGATAAATTAAATTTTCTAATACTAATATCAATTGTGACAGTTGAGAATTGTTTATGATTTTGATCTGCACATACATGAGAAGCATGTACATGTACATAACTGAAGAGATGCAAGTGTGGGGGGTTCGAACTCCACCCTTTGAGCATATCATGCCTGGTTGTGATACATTGAACCCACTCTGGCGTGATTCATTGAACCGACCGAGAGTGTCGTACATCACGTGAGCTGACATGGGCAGAAACCATGGGGCGACTCATTCACCCCCTTGCTTTCTCTATTGCGCTATTAGCCCTTTCTGTTTCACTTACTCCCCTTAGCACTACCGGGTCTATTACAGTCGAATACAGACATCAGTAATTGGTCCCCTCAGGTTGTGGATACACCATCATTATTAATATAATATAGAGAACATGGGTATCATAAACAATTTCAATGGTATGTAAATAGAGATATTTATTTATCAGAAAAGAATAGTGCTCTTTTTTTAATAATGGATATTTATTAAATAAATAAATAAGTAAAAAAATAAACAAAATAGGAAAATATAATAATACATTGAACAGGATATACATACATGGGTGGTATTTATTTTTCGTAACATGCTCATGTATCTATATATTTATGATATAATAATATAGTATGTTCATGTAACCATTTTTTCATTGTTTTTTTTTTTTTATTATTAATATTATTTTTTTTTATATTACAATCTGATTCGAAGAAGTAAGGGCAGGTATTGTAATTGTCCAGAAAATGATTGGTGTGTTTATTATTTTTTTTTTCGATGTTTTTCAAAAAGAGCAGAATAGGACAATTATGGCTTTAAGGTCTACAAAATTTTTTGCATATGATTGAAATTATTTATAATTTTAGATATTATTTTTTTTTCTGGTTGAGAATTTGTTTATTATTAAATTTTAGTTAAAATCTACTACATCAAAAAACACTTTAAAAAATATAGTAATATGAGTTTAATAGTATTTCACTAATAAGGTAATGTAACAATATTTTGCGAATATTCTCAAGATGTTCCAGATGTCCCACTACTGCAGTAGGTATTTGTTAGAGACTATAGATTTAGATTTATTTATTGAATGCATTGAGGATGTTCTCCTCCTAGAAGAAAAAATATACAAAAATAAAATTCAATATAATACAATAATATAAAATAAAAATAAGGTAATAAAATAGAATTATACAATTATATAAGATATACATTATCAATATATAATAACATTTAGGGAAAGCGGTGTTGGTTTATAGTGAAACATATTAAACAAAGGAGTTTTAAAGGGTTGTAGTGGTGTTTCACAAAAAAATAAAAAAAATTTAATAAAATTTTTTGAGTTTTATAAGTATACATATTAGGAGTGCTCCTTGTTTTGTATATTTTTGAATATTTACCCAGACAGGGGCTCATATGGTTCTAAATAAATAAATAAAAATATTCCCTAAGTTTCATATCTCTATCTCAACTTCAACCTAGTGCTACACATCGATTAATTTTCCCATCTAAATAACATGGTGTTTTTGGCATTGAACGATCAATTTTTTATTCCGGCCAAAGTAATCCTTCAAAAATTTGAAACTCTGTAGACTTTATCCTTATAAGAGTAGCTATTCTTCAGATTTTTTACAGATTTTTAGCTATTACAATTTTGGAGATACATCTAGATAAACTACTGCTATATCTTAGTATTAGTTAGTTATAGACTCCAAAATTTATAATAATAATAATAATAATAATCTTTATTAGCTATTTTCAGCTATAACATATACAATAATAGTATGCAAGAACATACAATGTTAACATCACAAAAATAACAATATACAATGATAATATCACAAAAACAAGAGAAAACAATACAACACAATACAATTTAACAATACAATGCAATAATGACGCAATCACAATACAACATTATAATTTTCGAGGAGATTCCACAAGAAGATTATCTTTTCGAAATTACGAATTCCAACAATCGCTCCTTAAATTCCTGGATTCTAGTGACATTTCTTATCTCACTCGGCACTTTATTGTAATCGGACAAACCCCTATAAAATAAAGTCCTAAATTTTTTATTTGTCCTACAAATATCAATCCTGAAATTTTCCCCACCTCTCAAATCATAATAACCACCTTCATTAGTATATTTTAATTTTTCCCTTAAATATTCTGGTGCCAAACCGTTCCTTATCCTGAAAATCATAATCAGCGAATTACAATATATTGTCTCTTTTACATTGAGAAAATTTAGCGTATTTAACATCATATTAATACTGGTGTATCTATTACATTTTAAAATTATTCTCATGCATACATTTTGTTTTAATTGCAACTCTCTAATCAGAAAATCAGGAAGAATATTTAATATTGTTGAACAAAAAGTGAAGTGAGGCTCTATTAGAGATTTATATAACAATAATTTTGTATTGAATGACAAATTTTTTCCCAATCTACCTAATAGGTGAGTTAGCCTAGATATTTTATTTAAAATATACTTTGCATGCATTTCGAACTTGATCCTATCATCCAACAGAACACCCAAGTATTTAATTTTATCTACCCTTTCCAAAGTAATATCGTTAATAATAATGCTTCCCTCACCCCTTTCTCCTTTGTCATTCACTATAATATATTTACATTTTTCAATATTTACTCTTAGGCTGTTAAAACATAAGTATTTATAAACATTATTTAGGTCTTCATTTATCTTTGTAACAAGGTGCTCAATATTTTTTCCACTAATATATATCATGGTATCATCCGCAAATACATTTAGTTTACAATTCTTTATACAATTTTCTAAATCATTAATATAGATTATAAACAATAGTGGCCCCAGAATAGTCCCCTGTGGTACCCCACTGTTCACCTGACGTTTTCCGGAAAACTCATTTTCAAACTTCACCACTTGCTGTCTGTCTTCAAGATATGAGGAGAACCATTTGTTTACATTTCCCTTTATTCCGAACATTTCAAGTTTTTCCAAAAGGATCTTTCTATTTATAGTTTCGAACGCACGTTTGTAATCCAAAAACACCGCAATTATTGTTTCTCCGTCCTCGACTTTACCAAGCCAATCATCAACAATTCTCAATATGACGCTTTCACAAGAGTGTTTTGATCTAAAACCAGATTGACTCTCAGAAAACAAATTTGTCCTTTCGCAATACTCTATCATTTGTTCCTTTACTGCCAATTCCAAAACCTTTTCATATATTGGAACAGTGTTTATTGGTCTATATTCTTCACATTTAATCGTTCCAATAACTTTTGGCACTGGTATTACGGTAGACATCTTCCAGTTTTTGGGAAATACTCCCTTATCCAAGGATGCATTGATTACATCCAAAAATCTATTTGCAGTTATTTCTGTTGCATCTTTCACTATTGATGTTTTTAGTCCATCCTTACCACCCCCAGTATTCTTTAATGAATTTATAATTTTCTTTAATTTAATCATTGTTAATTTCTGAAAATAACAAAATTCTTCTTTTTCCCCGCTAATTTGTATTGGTCTTAAGAAACAACAGTTTCCATGATTCACCAATCTAGCTTTTTCATATGTAATATCATTTATTATTTTTTCAATGCTATTTACAAAATAATCATTAAAACAGTATGCTATTTTTTCAGGGTTGGTTTCAGTTCAATTCAGTTCAATAGCTAAATATCTGTAAAAATTCTGACGGATAGCAACTATTATAAGAATAAAGTCTAGAGAGTTTCAAATTTTTTGAACCATTAGTTTGTATGGAATAAAAAATTGATCGTTCCATGCCAAAAACTCCATGTTATTTAGATGGGAAACTTAATCGTTGTGTAGTACTAGGTTAAAATTGTGATAGAGACTTGAAACTTAGGGAATATTCGAAAACATACAAAATAAATAGCACTCTAATAAATATACAAATATAGTATAAAATTCAAAAATTTTATTTGAAATTTTTTAAAATTTTTTTATATTTTTATTTTTTTGTGAAACACTACTACAACCCTTCAAAATTCCTTTGTTTAATATAATAATAGTTAACACTATAGGATTCGTATTCTTTTGTTAAGTGGATTTTTTTTTAATTTATTGAATCAATTATTTTACATGAATTAATGTATACATTGAATTTGAGCTTCGACTTCGGAGATTACTTTTCCACCATCGTCTGTCATTGATCATCTTTTTAGTCTTTGTTTTTAGTGAGAGGAAAAAACTAATTAAATAAAAAAACCTCTTTTCCGATAATCCAATTTCCATCCTTTTCCTAAATTTCCTTTCAATTCTTAAGTGGATATTACACAAAACGAATTTATCTACATCTAATCGGGTATTTCATGAGAAATAACAGATAAAATAATATATAATTAAAAAGACTGATGTGATTAAGGTGAAACCTTCAAAACTACATCTCTAACAATTAAATTAAATAAATGTACATATATATATATATATTCTTTACAGATGTGTGTAAGTTTATTTACGTTAAGCAAAGGAGAACCTCATTATTTTCTCATTAAAACTATGCTATTTTCGCCAAACTAAATTTTTGAAATATATATTTAATCAATCACTAGATTCTTTAACTTCTAGTATGAATTTCATTCCATTTTTTTCTTTATTTTATTATTTTGTTCTTTTCAAATAAATTTCATTTTATTTTTTTAAGTGAATCGAAGGATTAAATGGTTTACAGATAAGTGAATGATATTTCCTTTCCTTTCTCACTCTTTTTTCGCTTTTCTCTCTATCTTAAATCCGTCCATTGCCCGTTCATCTTTTCAAAAAGGATTTGAAAATAAGTTCTTGTGGAGATGGACACCATCCGCCCATCCGTCCTCTTCCACCAACACATTCAGCTGGACATCCTCAAGTGACGCTTTAAAGAAATCAGTTTTGACGTAAACCATTCAGATGGAACATTACTTCTCTTTTTCATTTCTTTTTCTTCCTTTAAGGATATTATATCGATATATTCTTACATAAAGGATATAAGCGAAATCATATTAAGAAAGGATGCGTTATCCATTAAAAATCAGAATATAGATTCAGAAGGGGCAATAAAATATACTAGTATTGCCACTTTAAGGAGGTTCGGGACAGCAGCTCTATCTGGTTGATAAAACAATAATTGAAGGTAATGGAAGGCAGCCCAGAGATAGGGAGGAAAAGAAAAAATTAACACATATCAAATAAGATGTAATTTATTGGAATCCTTCCTCCTTTCCTTTCAAACCGACGTTTCGGAGGATTCTTCCCTCCTTCTTCAGGGTTTCAAAGGGTCAATGAATGAAACCCTGAAGAAGGAGGGAAGAATCCTCCGAAACGTCGGTTTGAAAGGAAAGGAGGAAGGATTCCAATAAATTACACCTTATTTGATATGTGTTAATTTTTTCTTTCTTCACTACCTCTGGGCTGCCTTCCATTACATTCAATTAAAATTTCTACCAGTCCGTCTCTCTCCAGAGAAAATTTCTTCACTACCTCTGGGCTGCCTTCCATTACCTTTTACCCATTACATTTCAATTATAAAACAATAAATAAATAATTTTGTCTTTTATATACGACTTATAACCTTCAGCTGTTTAAGACCCGAACCCACAAATACCTTCGACTCCTACCCAGCCCATAAAATCTCCTCTTCTTATTTTCTCGATAGAGGGGCTAACCCAGGCCTTTACGGAATGCACCTTTTTTATGTAACTCCTTCTCACATCAATTTAATTTAAAAAAGTAGTAATCATGTCACTGAACAGGCGAATGTGTATTAAGGTGATCCTTATTTTGGCTGTTGTCGAATTTTTATGCGGACAAGGGCTCATATGGTTCAAAATAAATAAAAAAAATATCACCTAAGTTTCAAATCTTTATCTCAATTATAACCTGTGCCCCTAGCGATGTAAGTTTCTCATCTAAATAACATGGGATTTTTGCCATTGAAAGATCAATTTTTTATACCGGCCAAAGTAATGGTTTAAAAAATTTGAAACTTTGTATACTTTATCCTTATAATAGTAGCTATCCCTTAGAATGTTTACAGATTTTTAGCTATTTTAATTTTGGAGTCTATAACTTAGTAACACTAAGATATAGCAGTATTTTATCTAGCTCTAACACCAAAATTGTAATAAATAATTAAATTAAATTAAATTAAATTCTGATGGATAAAGTCTAGAGAGTTTCAATTTTTTTGAACCATTACTTTGGCCGGAATAAAAAAATTGATATTTTAATGCCAAAAACCCCATGTTATTTAGATGAGAAACTTACATCGCTAAGGGCTCAGGTTATAATTAAGATAGAGACTTGAAACCTGAGGGATAATTTTTTTTATTTATTTCGAACCATCTGAGCCCTTGCCCACGTGAAAATTCGAAAATACCCAAATTAAGGACCACCCTAATGTATATGTTTATTCGTATCAATCAAAGTAAAACCTTATTGATTTCCCTTTATGAATAAAGTTATTAATTAATTAAATAAATTAAATTTAAATAATGGTAACGAAATCATGATCTTTATGTTTCTTTTCTCTCAAGCAAAAAACATTCCATTCATTCTCTAATAAAATACTTTACCAACCCTGGATCGTAAAATAAAAATCTCCCTCTGGAATTCTAAAAATATCTAAAAATATAGATTTTTATTAAAACATTTTTATTGAGTTACAAAATGTTGTTATTACTATAGACAAAACTAATAGTGTTTGGAATATATTCAAACTAATTTAATAAATCTCTCCCGGCGTCAACCCACCCTTGACGTCCCATATACTGCCGTTCGTTTGATGTTTTTGACTAATGAATTGATATTCTTCTACGTTACGCGCGCGAGACATTTTTCGAAATTATTTGATTGATTCCGCCTTTTTTTACTCGTCCAATCTCGCTTGATTGAAAAGATTCTACTCTGCCAGTTGATTTGATATAAATGAAGATCGATGGCAATGCATCATCGTCATCGTCATCATCATTATCACAGTGGAACAAAATACATTTGGTGTACCTCGCAACTAGCAATGATTCGCTTCAGTGACACATGTCTCGCTATAAATCTTTATTTATCTTAAGGGAATGAGAATGGAAGACACAAATGGATCGATGTACCTAAACAAAATGCCAATTCGGAAATAATGAAACATGAAATCAGGATCCATTTTTACTTTACCATACAGGGTATGGTCAAGTATTGTAATCGTGCATGAAAAAAGTGGTTTATTTCCGTATTTTTTTCGAAATATCCCGAAAACGGCTTAAACTATTTTGATTAAAAAAATTGAGCGAAACCATGGCATTTAGTTCTACAAAAGAGCTCTAATAAGTGAACATCGAAAAGATTATATTTTTCAAGATAATAATTGTTTTGTCTGTTAGTGTTGTCTGTTAGTTACTTAGTCTGTGCGTTACCAAATTTTTGTAGACGAGCTAGCTCAAAAACTAGTATGAATATCGAAACCAAATTTCACAAGTAGTTTTGGTCCATTGAGATTAAGAGCTGATTAGATTTTGTTGCATATCGACCCAAAATTAAGAGGGGTGGAGGGGGGTTACAAATTAAAATATCTAGGCCATTTGAGCAAACTCAACCAAATTTTGTATACATAATCAGTAGAGCCCAGAAGTCTAAAAATGCATTTTAGGGCCCTGGGTTGTATGGTAAAGTCAAGTGGATGGCCACATCAGAACACGTCAGCTTATTTTTTCACTTTGAACCAAAAAATATTTAAAAAATCATACCGTCATCTTCATCGCGTATACCGGGTGAGTTTTTTTATCTTGAGACAGTCTTATAACTCAAAAACAGTGCATTATATGAAAAAAAGTTTCAAATAAAAGTTTATTTATATCAGGGGGAAACTAAACTACGATATTGTTTGTCGACCTAGAACAAGCTTTCATGGGTATTTCGAGATCAACTTCTGTTTTTTAAATGGAAACCTATATGTTTCTGTACATATTCTGAATCTACAAAAAAAAACTGAAAAACTTTTATGAAAACTATTTTTTTATACATATCAAATAAACAAAATATTAAATCAATTAGATCTCAAAAAAATCTAATAATTATTTTTAACAATTATTCAACTTAATTATCAAATAATAATGATCAAATATTTAATTATTAAATAAATAATTTAATAATAATTAATAATTTAATCATTTTTCGACACTGTTCTGTGACATGCCGGAGTATATCGCAAGTCTTCTGGATGAATTCCAATTCCAATTTCGTTATTTTGGCTTGTTGTAGTTTCTGTTTTTTTAAACAGATTTACAACACGATAAAATGAAGCTTGGAAGGGTGTTTTCTTATCAGGAAAACGCTTATTTCACATTCACCATAAATTAAGACCATTTCAATTCTGTCTTCAACAAAAAATGCTCCATTTTTATTGTAGTAAATACAATATAACTATCTACTGGATTAACACGAGAAATAAACTTTTTTAAACTCAAGAATTTTAAATAGTTCTATTAAGTAGAAAATAATCTCTTAAATCTGAGTATAACGAAGTTTTAATATGATTATAAACACTTATTTTCATTGTTGTGACTTTTCGATTTAATAAATATTTATTTAATAATTAATTATTTAATCATTTTTATTTGATAATTAAGTTGAATAATTGTTAAAAATAATTATTATAATTTTTTTTGAGATCTAATTGATTCATGTATTTTGTTTATTTGATGTCGTATAAAAAATAGTTTTAATAATAGTTGTTCAGTTTATTTTGTAAATTTTGAATATGTACAGAAACATATAGGTTTCTATTTAAAAAACAGAAGTTGACTTCGAAATACCCATGAAAGCTTGTTCTAGGTCAACAAACAATAGTGTAGTTTAGTTTCCACCCTGATATAAATAAACTTTTATTTGAAACTTTTTTTATATAATGCACTGTTTTTGAGTTATAAGACTGTCTCAAGATAAAAAAACTCACCTGGATATTTCTAAGATTACCTTATTAGTCTCTGGAGCACCGAGCGATGCCCAGTAACTTTTTGCTTCAGTTAAAAGTATATATTATTTTTAATTTAAAATTCTGATAAAACGCTCAATTTTTTGGATTCAGAATTAAATAAAAAAAAAAGTTAATGCTAGGAATATAGAACAGACAGTATATAGAACAGACAATAAGGATACATAATTCATAAGCCCAAAACTTTTTGTTGTTTATGTACCACTACTAGCCAATCCCGTGCTCGTTTGACAAATCTGGCAACATTGTCCGAGATTGAATATTTTTATCATAGAAATGAGAGATAAAGTTCATTATAAAGGTCGATTTATTAAACAAAAAGTGTTTAATAAACGATTAAAAGCTGTTGCGACAATAGTTGAAGCGAAAAACGTCAAAAAAATTACTAAAGTTAACCCCATTTTTAGACCAAATACCTGCATTGTTGCCGGCTTGTTTTTAGTGTAAATTTTTCATTATACATTTTTCATTATTTTTTAACTATTATCTCAGAAACTGTGTTGTAACTATAAATTAAAATTTTCTTAATAAATGTATTAGTTATTTTTTATTGTTGGTTTAGTTTTTTATAAAAATGATAAGAAGAGTTTCTTACTTATAATTATATATATATAATATACATTTCACAATTCACATTTCAGTGGAACACGATTTTCATCTACCGCTCACCCATCCTACTTATAACTCGAAATTTCAGGTCCTTTATTTAGTTTTAACAATGATGTTTATTAGAAGTGAATTTATATAATATCTGGTTCTTAAATATTGTATATTAACAATTGTGTTTGAAATGAGCGTTTTAAATTGACTCTCTACTGCTTGATGTCTCAATCTATTATGTCGCTTGCTTGTGCTTGTCTTCCCCTTCCACTCGTCTTCATGTGTGGGTGTTTCGAGCTTACATATATATGTAAACTTTCCGATATCCACTATAGTTATGCAATGTATAAGAGTCTGAAAAAATCTATCTTTGGAATTTAATATCTCCGGAACTATATTATTCATAAATTTCGTTTTGCCACAAATCAATGCAGAAGTATTTAAATTATAATCTGTCTAAATTTCAAAAAATCCTAACAAAACCCATATGGTGAAACAACTGCCCTAAGACAAAAAAATAAACAAAAACAAAAAAACAACTTACTATTTAAATTGATTTTTTTTTTAATTTTTTAAAAACTGAAAATGTCTAGTTAGACTCGCATACCGAGGTTTCTGTACATTATAAGTATCTTTCAAAATATTGATATATCAAATTCTTTCTTATTTGTAGTTGATGAGAAGAGAATATAAGTATTTGTGAAATTTTTCCATAATTTTCTGTTCAAAGGAAATTTCTGTAAATACAAAAATGGTTTCACTTATGGAAAGTGGTGTAGGTTTTAGATGAAACATGATGTTAATTAATAGAGCAAAGGGTGTGTAGTTTCACAGTGAATGAAACAAAACTCAAAGAGGTTTATACAAACTCAATATATTTCGGATTATTAGTCCATCATCAGGAGTTTACAAGTTAATACTGATACAGTATTAACTTGTAAACTCCTGATGATGGACTAATAATCCGAAATATATTGAATTTGTAGCAAACCTCTTTGAGTTTTATTTCATTCACTGTGAAACGTACACCCTTTACTCTATTAATTTACAAAAATGGTAGTAAAAATTTGTACTTTGACACCTTCCTAAAATCGTAATTTTAAAAGTGAATTAAATTTAATAAAAAATACAGCTTAAATCCATTTAATGAGATCTTTACAGTGATACCTCACATCACATATCGTCGCCCTAAAGCTTAGAGTGTAAACCTGCTAAATCCATTTTTTATCATATATGACATTAATACCGTTCGAAAGAAAAAGAGATCCAGCATCATCCAAGTATAAAACTGCTACTTAAAATTACTATCGTAAGTTGTAGAAAAAAAATGTGAAAAATAGTTTTTTTCCATAACAACAATATTAAATTTTGTTTGTGTACGGGCGTACACCAGGGTGGGAGAGCGTGATGAGGACTGGAGGGCCGGACTGAAACAGCCCTCTAGTATGGAGTAAATGAAAAACACTATACACAAATATATGTATTAATAAGATTTATTACCCGCTGTTAGGGAGACCTCTATTGATGATTAAGTTTATACGGATTCGCGGACGAACGGCTAATCCCTACATAAGCGGTTTAATATAAATGCAAACGCGTATTCCTTAATTATCGGTCTACCTTGGGAAAACACGAGTATACCAGGTTGAGGGATTCGATTCCATAAACGTGTTTTTATAACCCTGTCCGGTACTAAAAAGTACTTGATTGCAGATTCGGATAGTTAAAAAATATTAACAAAAAACTTTCATAGATTATTATTAAAAATAAATAAGAGGAATTTTTGTGGAGAGTTCAATTCAGAAAATAATGATTAATAATCTTTAATTAAAATAATGAAATTATATTTAATTAACAAAGAATATTTATTATTTAAACAACAATAAGAAATGTATTATAAATTCTTCATAACAAAAAATGAAATTCCAATTAAATAATAATTGTTTTAATACATATATTATAATTAGTACTTATCTTAAAAATAAGATGTATAAATTTCCTCTATCAATTATTGAGGTCAGTTGTTAAACAAATATCAATTCAATACGGATGTTTCTTCATCACCAAAGCCAATTTTTAGATGATCTCGACAGAACAGAAGGTTTTAGATATGGTCACAGCCTGGGTGTTTTGAAGAGAGGGGTGGCAGAAGAGGGGTAGGAAATTCCCCTTGCCTCCTGTGTCCTTGAGAATGCGTCACAGATAAAGATGGCGTCGGTATAAATGAAGATGAAATTATTTTCTTGTCAAATAAGAAAATATACAAGAATTTCAGACTATCCAAGTTTAGAATGAAATTTCTTGTTAAATGAGACTATATGATCGAATAAAGCTTGTTCCAGTTGAGCTCTGGGAATAAAAGTATTTCCATGGCAAACAAAAGTATATTCAGGAATTTCCAACTTCGTAAAGATTTACAGCCCCCTTTTAAAAAGGTCGATGGCTATTTTACAGAAATCCACAATTAAATATAATAAGAAACCATACAAATGGCCTTTAAACACATATAAATAAAAACTGGGAACAATGAAATGGCTTCATTAAAGAGACTGCCCTCCAAATAGGGCTTGCTCCAGAAAACTGAACCAGCTAGTTCGAGAACATGATCAGAAGTGAGTTGGTTCTGTGACCAGGGAACGAAAGCTTAGAAAAAGGAAAGGGAGCGATCGGTTTGTTATCTTGACTGTGATTGGTTGTAGGTTGATCTTTCAACCAATAAGAATTAACCTTTCTGTTCAAGTCGGTGAGATGGTAAATGGCTTGTGTGAGTGAAAGCAACCGTTGACATATTTATTTTGACCTTGAATAGAAATTAGAGCTATCTTTTCAATTAAAATAGACAATGTAGTTGATAAATTCAAATATTTAACCTTATTTGGTAATAAAAGCGATGCTTTTATTATTCAACTTTTAAATCTATGTATAAAAAATATCCAATTTAAAGTAAATATACCCTTAAACTGAATTATTTTCAGTTAATGAAGAAAATATAAACTTATTATTTAATAAATGGTTGTTTTTATAAAATCGTTATTCCTTGGAATATTCAAAGAGTTAGAAAATTAAAAATAAAAATTATATAATAATAAAGCTCAAACTTCGAATTCACTGAAGTTTGACCATCCGCTATTTGGCGGGGGTGATATGTACATATGATGATGATTATACGAGAGAATTAAGCCGAAAGGGAGAACCAAGCGAGATCGACTCGCGAACTAAGAAATACGATGGTTCCACGTGGAACGTTGAACGATACCGATATATGCTTGACTTCCTTGCGATCACGAGCGAACGATGAGACTGAGGCCAGCACCAGCAGGCCGAGCAGCCCAAGCTGAGAGAGGAAGGGCTTAGCCGGCCTTTGGCGGCAGGCAGCGAACTAGAGGCACCAAGTTTGAAAGGTGTCGCGACCGAACAGTTTGTTTTTATCTGCCCAGTAAAATTTCTTTCTTGTTTGTTAGCAGGTTTAAACTCCAAGGCGACGATATGTTAACGAAAATTCGACCCCCCCTCCCCCCCAAAATAAATAAATAAATAATCCTATTAAAATTTTAATATGTTTTTTGATTTATAACTTATAAATTTCAATTTATAAAAATAATTAATTTACATGTAAAAATTTAAGGCATTGGAGGTGTACAGGACTCATTACTTCAGTGATAATTTGAATTAAAGTTGTAATTTGCGTAAAATGCTGGGGTCTTCTATGTTTAATTTATCAAAATAATTAATATAGATATAGAAATTGGAGGTATTGGAGGAGAAGACTGTTGGAACAAGAAATTATCTTTTTAATTTTAAAATATTAAAAAAAAAAGATAAAATTCGTATTATTATATCAAAACTACCTTCTATTTTATATTTAAAATTTTTAAAAAGATTCTAAAAATTTTTTTTAAAAATTTTCAAAAAATGTTCTTTACTTTATTTAAAACTAGCTGCAAGGCCCTCTTGCTACCCAGAGGGCTACGCCCCTGGAGCCCCCTCCCCCCACAGGGGTTGGTTGAGTTTGGTCCAAGAGCAAGAATTTTCATTTTTTGACCCTTCCCCCATTTTGGGTGGTTAGTTTTTGTATTTCTAGCTCTCTAGAAGCCCACAGCTTATGTATACAAAATTTTGTTGAGTTTGCTCCAAGGGCAAGAATTTACATATTTTCATCCTCCTCCCTTATTGGGTGGATTTTTGGGGGAATTATTTTAAACAAAAGTTGTCAGAAATCACATTCCTTACAATTTTGCTCATTATAAAATTTCCCCTAAGGTTAATAGTTTAAGAGTTATATGATAATTTTCATTCGTGCGCCCACCAAACCCCCTTTTGGGGTCAAAATATCAAAACGCTATATAGCTATAAACGTAAGTTAGAAAACACCTGATACAAATATGAAATTTCATAAAAATCCCTTCAGCCGTTTTTATGTGAATCGTGATCAATTTTTCGCGGACACCACGGAAACAGAAATACAGACAGACATACATGAATTTTGTTGAGGGTGTTTTCGTACATAGCTTTGCTTGAAACGTGTGTAACCAAAATTTGGCGTGATTTGGAGCAATGTACAGACAAAACCTTAATTTTATATATATAGATATAGATGTTTCACCAATAACCCACACCATTCTCCCTAAACAAAATAAATATTTTTAATATGAAAATTTGAGTGTCTTATCTTTTTGAAAAATGGATGGAAATTTTATTTTTTTCTTAAAAAGAACAACTTCTCGTATAATTAAATATTTTTAATTAAACTATCGATTAATATGAACATTTTTATATTTGGGCCCACAGAAATTTAAAATGGTTAGTGAATGATGTAATTTTATTATATTTGTATCCAAATTATATTTCCAACGTAGGTACCTACTCTCGGCTCGGACTTATTGGGCTTAAGCCGAATGCCCAGCTTTGCAAAAATAACTTGATGATCATGTTGATGATGACGATGATGACACAATGTCAACCAATTTGAATTCTTAATTAATACGAATTGAATTAAATTCCTATACAAATGAAATATAATTGAATTGGTAAAGCTTAACTCTCACGCCTCACCTCCATCAATCCCTTTTGTACGTCTGTCTGTCTAGCAGTTAGTTCTGTTCGTTCATCAATGATCAATAGAGAGACGGTCAAACCTATTCAAATGAATCCATGACCATGGATTAAGGGGTACGGGGAAGCAAGGGGGATGATAGAGGGAGAACATTTGGAATCACAGAACGAACCGTTTAGGGAAAATCAATCAACTTTTTTTTTTAATCTCTTTACTTTTGTTCCAATCCTGACTAATTTTTATATGAAAGTCATTTTTAATTAATTTCCGTGACTTGTACACACTACATGACTTTCACTCCTACACACTTTAATAATATTTTAAAATTAAAATATGGAATAGGGTCCGAAGCAAAACCGATAGGAAGAAGACCACCAGGTAGACCACGGCAAAGATGGATGGACAATATGAGCCAAGAGATCTTGAAGAGTTGGGTGCTCAAGGAAATTGGAACTCTATAGCACAGGATAGGACAAAGTGGCGAGGCATTATAGAGGAGGCTAAAACATTGGAAATGTTGTTCAGCCACAGGAAGTAAGTAAGTAAGTAATAGGGTCATGGGCGCCAGAGTTTCAATTTTTTAGGGGGGGCTCTGAAAGAAAAAGATGACGAAATGTTTCACATTTATATTAAAATGTAACCACAAATTAGAACTAAAATAAACTGCAACGGATCGTTTCTAAACTTAATCCAAAATCAATTGAAATATGTTTATTCGTCCTTTATTATTAATCAGATATCACTGGCTATTTGCAGTCCATGTTGACTTAAATACAAAAATAACCATCGATTCTCATCTAATACTTGAGGAATAATAATTCTAATTTGGATTTTAGACATTTCGATTATTAAAAGTTTTTTGCCGTTGGTAGCAGAATTTTTATATATTGAGGAGACGATAAAAGAGTGTGTCTTCTGCTGTAATTATAAATTTTATTTATAGCGAGACTATAGTTTCGAGGGCTTTGCCCTCTTCATCACTCTATTACAATTGATTCACAGGAATAACATTATGAAGGGCAAAGCCCTCGAATCTATAGTCTCGTTATAAATAAAATTTATAATTCCAGCAGAAGACACACTATTTTATTGTCTCCTTCAATTTCGATTATTATTGGACACCATTGTTGAAAACATGGAGGAATCAGCTTAAAATTAAAAATAACCATCGATTCTTATCTTATACTAGAAGAATAACCTTCTTGCATTTTATTTTTTGATGTTTTGACTATTAATGCTAACCTCTACTGAAAAGATGGAAGAATTAACTTAAAATCAAAAAGACTAAATTCTCTTTTGGTAAACAACTCAAGCTTGAGTTGAATAAAGCATTGGATAAAGTAAAACTTTAATAAAAATGAATATATTAAAAAAAATTATCAATTCAAATATCGAAATTGGAGGCATTGGAGAACAAGACTCAGTTGAGTGATTTTTTATTTTATTTTAACATCAGACTACATCAACTACGATACATCGAATTAAATATATCCGTTTTTTAGAGAGGAATATTGGAATAAAATATATAAAAGTTTATAAAACTAAAAAACATAGCTTTTGCCCTAAAAAAGTACAAAATAATGTAATAAACTTTTTTATGTCCAATAACTAAGTCAAAAAGAGGGGGTGGGGGGCGCAGAAGCATGTATTTTTAATTAATTTCGACAAATGCCCCACCCTTTTTGACTTAGTTATTGGACATAAAGGTTTATTGGATTATTTTGTACTTTTTAATGCATTACTTATAAAAGCGTATTTTTTAGTTTTTTTAACCAGGGCTGTCCAACCCGACGCCCAGCACTGCAATTAATGCCGCCCGACAAAATCATAACCTTCCTTAAAACATTGAGATTTATATGTTCTTACTGGAAATTGTTCCTGATACAATTTGCCTTGATGATTTTTTTTCTCTAAAATAATAAGTCAGAAAATCAACTGAAAAGTTTTCGAAAAATAAAAGGGATAATTTAAATTTTGAATCTGTAATTAGATTTCAAGATTTTTGGAAAAATAATCACCATTTTGGTCTATTTTCGACTCCATATATAATTTATAATTTATTTCGAATCCATATAATTTATAAATTTTTTACCTGCAAACCTTTTATCTTTTATTGCCATAAACTTTCGATTTTTAATTAATGACGAAAAATTAAGTAAAAATCACTTGACGCACACGTTACTTTTTTGAAAACAACATCAAACCAAATGGGCATGCCTTGCATACGTTTTTTATTTAATCTGGAATTATTTTCCTTCCTTGATATCTTATCAAGTAACTGGATTCTTTTCTCTTTGCCTTGTTTTTTGCATTGAAATGCATTTATTTCATTTCGAGTCAAGCAGCCAGCGGGTCAAGTACTTAATATTTATGTTTTATGGGTGTAGCGTTTTGTGTATTTCTTTTGACAACTGATTTTTGAGAATTGTTCAAACCTTCATGATAGACAAGGTAAACATTTAAATACAATTTTTTAAATCTTTTAAATAATTTAATGATTCCAAAAAAAAAAAACACCTCATATCTACATACTCTATATTCTTGGTTACAATATTAACTATCTTTTTTGATTAACAAATATTAATAGTATTAATTTATTTTATGCGCGGCCCGAAAATTTTTTTTTCTTCAAATGCGGCCCGAGTAAGTCAAAAGGTTGGACACCCTTGTCTTAAACTATAATTTATTTTTTAACTTTTTAGTCTTAATTATTTTTATAGAGAAAAGTTTGCGGAATTTAAAAAAATGAAATGTTTTTATTTTTATACATTTAAATTGAGTAAACAATTATTTTTATAGAGAAAATGGAATTTAACAGAACAAAAGTCACATTGATACATACATACATACATACATACATATATACAGGTGTACAGAAGTTAATAAAAGCGTGTTAAAAATGGAACTATCTGAATCAAATATTTGTTGCAGGACCGCCCATAGAAATATCGGGCCCCTGGGCAAACGTGAGTATGGGCGGGCCCCCTTCACCTCTTCTAATGTAGGATAACTTTAAAATAAGCTACAGTAATGTAATTGGAATTTAATCAATGTATAAATTAAATATATTTATCTTATCTTATCTTATATTATTAAATGAGCAATTCTTGTATATATATATATATATATATATATATATATATATATATATATATAAGGGGCTACGTAAGGGGGCTACGGCCCTTAGCGAATATTTAGCCTGTAATTTATTTGTTAAGTTAAAGAAAGTCTAATTTGTTGGAATAGAGAGTAGCCTCAGTAAACTGCTGAGTTAGCAGCCAGACAGGTTGGCGCCATACCTAGATCCAGTATAGTGAATATTGGCTCCTGAAGAAGGGAGTGGGAGAGAGACAGACGCTACCCTGGGCGAGAGGAGAAGAGACGCGAGAAGGAGGCGGGCCTGTCGGTGTGTGAAGTGACCAACGGATAGGATAGTGTGAGTGCGTGCAAAAAGATGAAGTCGCTGTCGGTGTGTCTCCCACACAAAGATGTAAATGTGTGGGTGACAGCGAGGACGCGGAACGACGGGCCAACACGGGGAGTCGTCCTGAGGCTGGCACGACAGACATAACGGCTGGGGGGTGGCCAGCCGACCGCCCCTGCGAGCGGGGGCAGATGTGAACGCGTGCGAGAGACTGTGTGACTGGCCCCCGGGGCGGGTACAGTGTGTGCCGCAGGCGTGTGTAGGTACGCGTTATGTGAAAGACAGTGTTAACGCGAGTGTGTGCAGGTGCTGCGAACTGTGTGCAGGTACATCGTGTATGTGTTCGGTGATGTGCTAAGGACCAGGATGCCGCCCTGCGGGCGGTAGCCGGTGTCTCGGGGACACGGCCAGCTTGCGGGCTGGGTGAGCCTGCGGGCTGTCTAAGAAGAGCGATGTGACCGTCCCGTGGCTGTGTGATCAAACGGGCGGAGAGGAGCGTCGACGAGCCGACCACGAGGGTGGCAAAGGACAGGCACGCGAGGGCCTGTCCGTGGGAGTGCTGAGGGACAGCCGTGCCCTGTGAAGGGCCGAGAGGCGGCTGGACGAGCTAAGTGAAGATCGAGGTAGCCAATGCTGGCGGAGGGCAAGAGGGCTGTCCTGCCAGCTGTGCGAGGATCGGCGTCATTGAAGGGCGCCGAGGCGCCCTGCGAGCGTGAGCCGATAGCGAGCTGGGCAGGAGCTCTACATGCGTGGACAGCCAGTCACCGGGGAAGTCGAAGGTCACACGGGAGTCCAGCCCCACATGAGAGAATCGGCGTCATTGAAGGGCGCCGAGGCGCCCTGCGAGCGTGAGCCGCTAGTGAGCAGGGCAGGAGTTCTACTTGCGTGGACAGACAGTGACCAGAGACGAAGGACAGAGTGTGAGTAGTTTCGGCCGAAACATTAATTAATGATAAGTCTGATCAGAAAATATTTCAAAGTATGTTAGTTTGTAACTTTAAGTTTAGCCTAGTTTGTAATTGCTTAATAACCTATAGTCTTGGTTAAATTTGTTCTTCAAAATTATTTATATTTTTACTAGTATATTAACTAGCTCGTAATATTTCAATTGTAACTTCATAATCGAATTGGTTTTATATAATTTGTACTAATTGATCTACCATGAAATTAAACACCATTGTTTTTAATTACAAATTTATTGTACTACATTGTTTCGTCCTTAATTAAGACCCCTTTTCAGGTCGGGCGGAAGTCGCGCCTTACAAATTGGTGTCGAGGTGTGGGGTGAACGATTTTAAAATTTTCAAAGTGCAATTTGGGGAAAATAATTTTGAAAAGGGAAATTTTGAAAATTTTGAAATCGGGCACTCGCTCGACTCAGTCGAGAGTGCCGCCCGCGAATGATTGGAAAAAAGTTTAATATATATAGAAGGGCCAATTTCTGAAAAATTTGAGAAATAAGAATTTGAGATAGAAATATATGCCGGCGGGAAGGGAAGCGGCTATCGGTGTGTTTGGCTGTGAGAGTATTGGTGGGAGGCCGAGAAGCCTTCGGCGAGCGACAAGAGAGAAGTCGATGAGAGGTTTTAAAAGATAATTTCGAGCCATTGTTGAACCGGAGTTTGAAATAATTTTTGAGAGCGTCGCTCGTGCATAAATTTAGGAAAGAATTCGGGCCAAATGTCGGGAAATTTTTGGAGAAGATAAATTTCGAGAAAATTTTAAGGATAACATTAGTAAACGATAAGTTTTGGAACCATTTTGATAGCTTTGAGCTATTGTGAATTTTTCTTTTGCGAAGGAGCTAGGCCGTAAGGGCGGCAAACATGGCGTAGGGCCAGAAAGGGGGAGAGGGACAATACCCTCGAAAGCTTCAACGGATGATACAGGAATACCCAAGGTGGGGACACTGAGGTAAGCACAGAGGTGGGATTGACGATTTCATGTCAGAATTTTTAGAAGGGAATTTTTAAGGGCCAATTTCTGAAAAATTTGGGAAATAAGAATTTGAGAAAAATGTAAAGTGCATAAATTGGGAAAAGTTAATATATCTAGAAGGGAATTTTTAAGGGCCAATTTCTGAAAATTTGGGAAATAAGAAGTTTGAAATAATTTTTGAGAGCGTCGCTCGTGCATAAATTTAGGAAAGAATTTGGGTCAAGTGAGGTTTCAAGAAAATTTGAAAGAGAAAATTTTGAAAATTTCAGGATAATTTGGGGTAGAATTTTATTTCAGAAAAGTTAGGGATTTATCTGAATTTTAAAAATCAAGGTTTGTATTACGAAATTTCAAGACAAACTTTTTTTGAAAATTTCGGGATAATCTGGGGTAGAATTTTATTTCAGAAAATGTACGAAATTTGTCTGAATTTTAAAATTCAAGGTTTGGATTACATATTTGTGAGCAAACATGTTATTTTCTAATTACTTTTGCGATTGAGGTCTAAATAGAAGTTGAAGGTGTTGAGAGGAGTTTTGGACAAAAATTTCTATTATATAAAATTTTTCAAAATATTAGTATCGGAAGCTTATAAACGTGTTTTATTAATCCTGGAGTAATTGTTGAAGCGTACGAGGTGTATCTATATAGATTTGAATATTGCAAATTTTGGGAAAACCCGGAACATCATTTTATTTTTGTTTTGCGTCTTGAGCCAGCATGGTGAATAAACTTGTATACTTTATGGGGTTAATAGGTGAGGAATTTTTAAAGAATTTTTGAATAGATTTTGGACCGGGGGTAGTTTTTTCAAAATATTAGTATCGGAAGCTTATAAACGTGTTTTATTAATCCTGGAGTAATTGTTGAAGCGTACGAGGTGTATCTATATAGATTTGAATATTGCAAATTTTGGGAAAACCCGGAACATCATTTTATTTTTGTTTTGCGTCTTGAGCCAGCATGGTGAATAAACTTGTATAATTTATGGGGTTAATAGGTGAGGAATTTTTAAAGAATTTTTGAATAGATTTTGGACCGGGGGTAGTTTTGACAAAACTTTGGAGCGAAAGGGGATTGTGAGTGAATTTTTGGGGTCAGGTATTTTGAACTAAGTGCTGAGATGGCAGACGAAAGGATCGCTGCTCTAGAGGCGTTGGTCGCGAGGCTCACCACGGAAGAAATAATACAAAATTTTTAGAGACTGCTTTGGGGGCGGTCAGGGACGTCTAATGAGGAGAGTGTGGGTGAGAAAGGGAAAATTGAGGCTTCCACCAATAACAAAGAAATGTGTGACAAGGGATTAGAAGGAAGGGGTGGTGGAAGGGGATAGTGAACCCCGAGTAAGGAAAGGGGAGGGTCAGTAAAGGGGAAGGACTATGCCAGGCACCCGGTGTAAGAATGAGAAGGAGACCGAAAATGGAGTGTCTCGCCCTACCGGAGGTGGTTACACGGGGAACTGGCCGTTAGCGGCGCCCCGGTGACCATCTTGAGAGGGGTTTCTTCCCGAACTCGCCCTGCCGGGGGTGGTGACACGGGGAACTAGCCGTGAGCGGCGCCCCGGTGACCCCCGAACAGGGGAAGGCCTGTGCTAGGTCCTTAGGGTGAAAGTAAGAAGAGAACCGAGAGGGGAGTGTCTTGGCCTACCTAGGGTGGTGATACGGGGAACTGGCCGTTAGCGGCGCCCCGGTGATCATTCGGAGGGGGAGGTTCCAATGGACAGAAGAGGGAAAATCGGGCCCTACTGTGTGTATGGGGCCCGCCATGACCAGAACCGATAAGTCAGGGGGTCCTACTGTGTGTAAGGGGCCCGCCAGGACTAGCACGGGGTCGTGGAAGGAAAGGGATAACTAGAGGGGACAATCACAAGGCAGGATAAAGGGTTGAAGGGCTGAACTAGCAGAGAAGCAAACCGTGGTGAGATAGAAGGGGAAGAAAACAGTAATGTCGGGTAAGAAGTAATATCACAAAGGGGAGCGGATCCCAGTAGGGAGTTACTTCTCATCAAAACTTCGGTACTGTCCAAAAATTTCAGCTTGACGTTTTATAATACGGAACCCCTTCTCCTGAAGTTCCAAGTTTATTAATTGTGTCTCTTTGCTTGATTTCCATTATATTATTCGTAATTTGGTCAATATTTACTTTTTCTTTTTCTTCAACAGTTTTATTTTTGACAAACTGTAAGGCGTATATTTTATTTTAATTTCATGAAAAATAATGTTCCGGGTTGGATAACCGTAGCGGCAGTCGTTCTGGGGAGCCTAAGGGATGAGGAACCACCACCGCCCAGGATTGGGACGGGGAACTCGAGATCGGGGTCGACCGCCGGGCCGACCGCCGAAGAGAAAATTTTTTTAATTTTGTGAAGTCAGCGTGTAAATTTTGAACTATTTTTTTTTGAAGAAAATCCCGAGGCCTTTTTCAAGAAAAATTTTGAGCCATGTTTTGAGAAAATTTTGAGTCATTTTTCGAAGAAAATTGTGAGAGACGGTTTTTGAGGGAAGAATTTTGAGACAGTTTTTGAGGGAAGAATTTTGAGTTATGTTTGAGGAAAATCCCGAGACCTTTTCCAAGGAATATTTTGAGCCATTTTTGGGGGGAATTTTCTGAGTCGTTTTCGTGGGAAAATTTTTTGAGTCATTTTTGAGAAAAACTTTGAGACATTTGGAGTGAAAGTTTGAGACAGTTTCTGAGGGAAGAATTTTGAGTTATTTTTGAGAAACATCCCGAGACCTTTTCCAAGGAAGATTTTGAGCCATTTTTGGGAGGAATTTTGAGTCATATTTTTTGGCAAGCTTTGAGCTGTCTACTGAGGGAAAACCAAGTGAGTGGGGAAATCACGAGATACCCGACCTGCAAATGGGGGTACGGAGGAGTTGGCCGTAAGCGGCGCCTCGACCACCACGGAAGCAGGGAGGGGAGGTGCTGTAACGAGGAAGGGGCATCACTGTTAGAGATGTTTCCGGAACCGTCATCCCCGGAGAAGAAAATTGGTAGCACTAGGGTGAGAAAATTGTGGAATAGTCGTTTCCTATTTTTCTTGGTGTGTAGTAGAGGACATTTGGAATTGGGGCTAACGTATCTCGGGAGGAAGACCAAGGTGGTCGGGAGGAGTAGCCTAGGAGAAAAATAATCGAAATATTTAGGCGATCACTATTTGGAATAAGTTACAAGCGCGGTAAATGCAAATTTTGGCTGTTTTAACGAGAAAAGTTTGAAGAGAAAATCCTTTAATTTTATGAAGGAGGGCGATGACACCGTGGACCTGAAGTGGGAGTCGCCTTGAACGAATTGGGGCCGTGGAGGGAAGGTATCAGTCATCAGAGGGCGGTTAGATGCGTTAGAAGGTGACCGATACGCTCCCTTCTATGTGAGTTTAATCTACTTTATCGATGTATATCATGGCTACCGTAATTACGAGGCTACCCCTGTACGCAAAGGTGTAGTCTCTCTAGAATTAAGCCTTAGATATAAGTGGTTCAGTTAGTTTTAAGTTGTGGATAAGTTCTATATGTAGTATAACGTTAAAGGGACGGACCCCCGGGCGAATCATTGTAAAGGATGTCTGGCGTCCACAGGACATAGACATCTTTTTTCTAAAATGAATCATGATTGTAAGGGGGCTACGGCCCTTAGCGAATATTTAGCCTGTAATTTATTTGTTAAGTTAAAGAAAGTCTAATTTGTTGGAATAGAGAGTAGCCTCAGTAAACTGCTGAGTTAGCAGCCAGACAGGTTGGCGCCATACCTAGATCCAGTATAGTGAATATTGGCTCCTGAAGAAGGGAGTGGGAGAGAGACAGACGCTACCCTGGGCGAGAGGAGAAGAGACGCGAGAAGGAGGCGGGCCTGTCGGTGTGTGAAGTGACCAACGGATAGGATAGTGTGAGTGCGTGCAAAAGATGAAGTCGCTGTCGGTGTGTCTCCCACGCAAAAGATGTAAATGTGTGGGTGACAGCGAGGACGCGGAACGACGGGCCAACACGGGGAGTCGTCCTGAGGCTGGCACGACAGACATAACGGCTGGGGGGTGGCCAGCCGGCCGCCCCTGCGAGCGGGGGCAGATGTGAACGCGTGCGAGAGACTGTGTGACTACCACCGGGGCGGGTACAGGTGTGTGCCGCAGGCGTGTGTAGGTACGCGTTATGTGAAAGACAGTGTTAACGCGAGTGTGTGCAGGTGCTGCGAACTGTGTGCAGGTACATCGTGTATGTATTCGGTGATGTGCTAAGGACCAGGATGCCGCCCTGCGGGCGGTAGCCGGTGTCTCGGGGACACGGCCAGCTTGCGGGCTGGGTGAGCCTGCGGGCTGTCTAAGAAGAGTGATGTGACCGTCCCGTGGCTGTGTGATCAAACGGGCGGAGAGGAGCGTCGACGAGCCGACCACGAGGGTGGCAAAGGACAGGCACGCGAGGGCCTGTCCGTGGGAGTGCTGAGGGACAGCCGTGCCCTGTGAAGGGCCGAGAGGCGGCTGGACGAGCTAAGTGAAGATCGATGTAGCCAATGCTGGCGGAGGGCAAGAGGGCTGTCCTGCCAGCTGTGCGAGGATCGGCGTCATTGAAGGGCGCCGAGGCGCCCTGCGAGCGTGAGCCGATAGCGAGCTGGGCAGGAGTTCTACTTGCGTGGACAGACAGTGACCAGAGACGAAGGACAGAGTGTGAGTAGTTTCGGCCGAAACATTAATTAATGATAAGTCTGATCAGAAAATATTTCACAGTATGTTAGTTTGTAACTTTAAGTTTAGCCTAGTTTGTAATTGCTTAATAACCTATAGTCTTGGTTAAATTTGTTCTTCAAAATTATTTATATTTTTACTAGTATATTAACTAGCTCGTAATATTTCAATTGTAACTTCATAATCGAATTGGTTTTATATAATTTGTACTAATTGATCTACCATGAAATTAAACACCATTGTTTTTAATTACAAATTTATTGTACTACATTGTTTCGTCCTTAATTAAGACCCCTTTTCAGGTCGGGCGGAAGTCGCGCCCTACAATATGGTTGAATCAAAACAGGTGCAGAAGGTGGGGCGCAGTGGTGGGGAATACGGGGGTAGGGAGAGGTTTCG
Source organism: Forficula auricularia (assembly GCA_024734495.1). Taxonomy (NCBI): domain Eukaryota; kingdom Metazoa; phylum Arthropoda; class Insecta; order Dermaptera; family Forficulidae; genus Forficula; species Forficula auricularia. The sequence goes on from JALMQS010000703.1 coordinate 77,833, forward strand.
GGGGTGGGGTCGAGCGGGGTGGAGGTGGGGGTGGGGGCTACATTGGGCGACTATTATATATTTTTGTATTTTTTTAATTTGAAAGCGGCTCTCAAATAAAAATCGACCTTTTTAATCAGAATTTTAAATTAAAAATAATAGAAAGAATTAAATTTTTAGGACAGAATCTAAGATTTTAATAGAAATATTATTAAATTGCGATATCAGAGGGGATTCATCCCCCCAGGAGTCGAACCTGAGAGCCAATTTGCTTTCCGGGCAGTTAGCTCACACCTTCGAGACAAAAATCTCCCTCTGAATCGCAATATTTGATGTAAGCATAGAAATATTTCTATTAAAAATAATATTAAAATAAAGCTTTTAACTGAAGGAAGAAGTTACTGAGCATCGTTCGGTGCCTCCAGATACTTTATATTATTCTAGGAACGGCCTTTTGACTCTAAGTAAGAAAATATTAAATCTATATGAATATCAGATTTAGATATTTATCATTTAAAATTGTTATTAATTAATCAACTGAAACTGCAAACAGCGTACATAATGTCTTGAAAAAGTTTAATTTTTAGATATATGGAAAGTAGAGGAAAATCATTTTCTAGCATGTTTTTATTTTTGTCTGTCCCTCTATATGACTGGATTACAAAACTCATAGAAAGTCGCAGAAAGTTGCGTCTAGAACTAAAATGTTTATTTTTACAGTGAATACAAAGATTTAATTATCTTTTTCAGTGTCTTTTTTTGAAAAGTTAGCGCTTGGGTTCGATTCCTAAGGGGACGAACCTCTCTGCAATGTAAAAATATTTTCTCTAAAATCTATGATTGGTCCTTAAAAGTTAAATTCATTTATTAATAAAATGTTTATATTTCCAAAACAAAGAAGTTATTATAAAAATTCAGATCTTAGGTATTATTGAAAATGCAAAAATTATATTATTATTTAAGCTTTAATATATAATTTGTTCTCATTTTAAATTTTTGTTTACTCTAACGGATATGGTGAAGTATTTTAATCGTGCACGGAAAAGGTGTTTTCTTTTTTTCTTCAGCATCTCCGAAATATCTCGAAAATAGCTAAAAATATTTGAATAACAAAAAAAAACAAAAAAGAAAATGAGTGAATTCTCGGGTGTTTCAATCTACAATAAATCCTGTATAATGAACTTTTTTTAGAAAAATCGTAGATATTAAGAGATATTAATATTTCATCAAAATGTTATTAAGTAGGTTAGTGCGTGCTATATCAAATTTGGTATACGATCTAGCTTAAATCTAATGAAGGTATCAAAAAGAAATTTTATATAATACTAGCTTTAAGGCCCGCCTTCGGCGGGCCTTTTGCTAGCCAGCGGGCTTCGCCCCTGGACCCCACGTGGCTGCTTTATTGATGTTTTATTAGTTACAGAGAATAAATATAATTGTTTTATTATAAAGTCTTAAATAGATATAATTTGAGATTCTATTTAACTGCAATATCACACTCATAACAAATAAGATGAAACAAATATTTAAAATGTATTAAAAATCCACTTATTATCATTAAGGGGAAAATAAAAAAAGTTATATTATATGTAGGTATTATTATAGATTAAGAAGACTTGAAAATTACAATTATTATTCATTTTGATAGACACAAAGTATATACAATACAATCTATTTATAAAAAATTCTCTCATTCGCAGGCTTGAGCTGTTTATCATAAAAGAATTTGGTCTTATTGATTTTAATTTGATTCCTCCATGTCTTCAGCAATGTTTACCAATAATAATCGAAGGGTCAAAAATCTAATGTAGAATTATTATTAATAATATGGCAATTCTTTTATTAGCTATTTTTTTATTCTTCAAGTATTAGATGAGATTCGATTGCTATTTTTGATTTTAAGTCGATTCCTCCATGTCTTCACCAATGGCTACCAATAAAAACCGAAACGTCAAAAATCGAATGTAGAATGGATTATTCCTCGACTGTTAAATGAGAATCGATCATTATTTTTGAATTAAAGTCAACATGAACTGCAAATTGCAAGTAATATCTGATTAATAATAAAGAAGTAAACATATTAATATTTCAA
>JALMQS010000703.1:80003-136720 GCA_024734495.1 Forficula auricularia
TCTTCAGTGATAGTCTGAGAACTTTTAGGTCCAAGCTCTCTAGCATATTATAGTGTGGGTAAATCAAATCTTAATTAATTGGCGTTAATTGTGTTTTTTGCCATGGTTGATCTAAATGATTTAAATTTATATTTATGTTCTGATATTATGATTTAAATTTATATAATTTATTTTAAGTTTACTTTGTTTTTATATTTATATTTAATTATATTAGATTTATGTTGTGTTCTGAATTTATAATTTAAATTTATATAAATTGTACTAAGTTTATTTATTGTTTTTTGTATTTATATCTACTTATATTAGATTTATAATCTTGTTCTAGGAATTTATATTTTGAAGAATTTCTCTCAAAATTATTTCTAGGGTTGTTTGTTGTTTTGTATTTATATCTACTTATATTAGATTTATAATCTTGTTCTGAATTTATATTTTAAATTTATATAAATTGTTCTAAGTTTATTTATTGTTTTTTGTATTTATATCTACTTATATTAGATTTATAATCTTGTTCTGAATTTATATTTTAAATTTATATAAATTGTTCTAAGTTTATTTATTGTTTTTTGTATTTATATCTACTTATATTAGATTTATAATCTTGTTCTGAATTTATATTTCAAATTTATATAATTTGTATTAAGTCTATTTATGTTTTTTTTTCTTTTTTTATATATTTAACTAATAATCTATAATTACTTTATCCAATGCGAAGCATGGGAGAATGTATTGGAATCGCTCTCGCGGCAAGCGCGACTTCAAAGGGTCCTCAGGTAAAGACTACGGAACCCATGGACTCAATTAAGGTCACAAATTGAAGTATTCAATGAGATTGAATTTTAGCACGTGACGGTTTTGCCAAAAATTACCTGGAATCTCGTCGAGAAGGCCAAAAAGTGCCATTTTTTTGGAAGTGCGTGGGGATGGATGTATGTATGTGTGTTATCGTTTTTTTCGTCCACGATTTTTTCCACACCGTTGCACCGATTGAAATGAAATTGAAAACCTACCATTAGTTTAACAAAATGAAGCGCTGATTAGTTTTTGGTACATATCGGTCCACAAACATTAGTACTTTATTAGAGTACTTTTTTAGTTTTTTCTAAATATCTTGAAAATGACTTAACCAATTTTGATGAAATTTAATATCCTAATTAAGTACCTTGGGGACCATAAAAAAGGTTAAATAAAGTTTTTAGTAAAATTATATTTTAAAGTACTTTATTCAAGAACATATTAATATTTCAAATGAATTTGGATAAAGTTTAGCAACGATCCGTTGCAGTTTATTTACTTATTTTTTTATACCTTTATCATTGGACTTTATTTTATAATTATAATATGTTTATGTTATCATCTATCTTTTCCTATTGTCTTTGTCATTTATACTTTATTTTTATATTATTTTTTTCTCATACTTTACTATTTATATACATGTACTTGTGATTTGTGAAAAAGGGTGTGACTGCCCGTTAATAAATAAATAAATAAATAAATAAATATATCTAGATTGTAAGAGTTCGTGGCTGTGATGAAACTATACTAGATGAAGGAGGAGGTATCAGCCAAAGATGGAATCACTGGGTTCAATAAAACACCTTTAATGAGACGTTTCGGCCTAAATTTTATTTGGCCATCTTCAGTCAATTAGGAGTTATACACAAAATGCGGTACACATATGTGATCGAACCAAGCCTTGTCAAAAATAAAAATTTCTTTTAGCTTCATGCGAATTTTTAACGTGCCTGGACCCAAAAGTTTCAGATTTAGAAACTTTTGGGTCCAGGCACGTTATAAATTCGCATGAAGCTAAAAGAAATTTTATTTTTGACAAGCTGGTTCGATCACATATACTGCATTTTGTGTATAACTCTAATTGACTGAAGATGGCCAAATAAATTTAGGCCGAAACGTCTCAAAAGGTGTTTTATTGAACCCAGTGATTCCATCTTTGTGATACCTCCTCCTTCATCTAGTATAAATATATCTAGGGTTGCTCCAAAAATATGAGAATAATTCAAATACGTATATCATTTATTCATATTGAACAGAGATCGATTTCGCCATAATTAAATTCACCATTTATTTATATCAAATATAATTTCTTAACTAAAAATAAATCGTTTTTTTTCAGTGTAGGCTTTATAGAAAATTTCAAATGTCTAGTCTCAGTAGTTCCACAGAGAATAACTGTGATTTTATTAATTTTGACCCTTTTTAATTTTCGCACATGATGAAAATGCCGATCTAATAAAATCCTTTATTTGAGAAATTAAAAAAATAAAAATAATAATTAAAAAAGTTGCTTTATGAAATCTATACTTACTAGTATATAAAAAAAATAGTTAAGAATTTGTTCATTTGATAGTTATAAGATTAGTTATAATATTTTAAAATCGCAGGGAAGCGGACAAAAAAATTAAACAACGAGTTATTAAATACAATTTACCAGACGTTTCGTCACTTTATTGAGACTTCATCAATGGCTCATTCAATATATTGACAAAGAGTTATATTTAATGAGCCACTGATGAAGTCTCAATAAAGTGACGAAACGTCTGGTAAATTGAATAACTAACTAGTTGTTTAATTTTTTGTCCACTTCCCTGCGATTTTAAAATCTATATATATATAATTAAGGTTTTAATTGAAAAGTTTTTGTTTTGCCGAGAGTAGCAGAGTTGTTGATTCACAAAGAGAAACAAAGAGGTTGTCCTCTGCTTGATGCAAATAAACATATACACATATATATCAAGATGATATATCTGTATATATATATTGTTTGTTTGTTTGAGACTATAGTTTCGAAGACTTGGTCTTCATCATCAGTCTTTCTTCGATTATAAATGTTTTTCATGGAGTCCATATCATATGGATATTGAAAACTTGGTGTTCCTTCGTTCCTAGCTTTCCAGTGACGAAGGAACACCAAGTTTTCAATATCCATATGATATGGACTCCATGAAAAACATTTATAATTGAAGAAAGACTGATGATGAAGACCAAGTCTTCGAAACTATAGTCTCAAACAAATAAATAAATATATATATACAGATATATCATCTTGATATATATGTGTATATGTTTATTTGCATCAAGCAGAGGACAACCTCTTTGTTTCTCTTTGTGAATTAAGGTTTTGTCTGTATATTGGACCAAATCTCGCCAAATTTTGGTTGAACACATTTCAAGCAAATTTATGAACGAAAACACCCTCAACAAAATTCCTGTATTTTTTTTTATGATAATGATGAGAGAAGGAGTTACACCAAAAAAGGTGCAACCCCTAAAGGCCTTGAGTTGGCCCCTCCATCGTGAAAAGAAGAAGAAAGAATTTTATGGGTTGGGCGGGGTCGAAGGTATCTGTGGATACGGGTCTTAAATAGCTGAAGGTTATAAGTCGCGGGAAAGATGGTGGCAGGGAGCGAGTTCCAGTCTCTGGAGGTCATAGGGATAAAAGTGTTGGCGAAAGCGCTTGTTCGACTTTTATCCAATTTGACAGCGAAGGGTGCTGAGCGTCTAGAAAACCGCGTGTTTCTCGTAAAGAGGGCATTAGGGGGATAATTGGTTTCAGCTCGACTGAACAGACACCGTGATAGTATCTGTAGTACAGGGAAAGGGCAGAAACGGTTCTTCGGTGAGCCAGGGAGTCGAGTGAGTTGGTTGAGCCGGGTCTCCTATTAGTTTAATTGCTCGCTTCTGAATTGCATCCAGTGTAGCAAGAGAATGCTTGGAGGCACCCCTCCATAGATGAGAGCCATATTCGAGACAGGGACGAATTTGAGCCTTATACAGTATAAGAAGTTGACTGGGAGTATAACAGCGTCTAGACCTAAATAGGAGACCAAGCTTGGGCGCTGCAGCTTTAGCAGTGGTTGAGATATGGTCATTCCATGAAAGGTCAGACCCTAGAGGTACGCCTAGCATTGAAATTTTATCCCTGAATTCTAGTGAGTTTGAGTCGAATGATGTGTTTGGGAGGTTTCTGTCGACGCGCCTAGAAATAAGGCAACACTGAGTTTTCCCTGCATTGAAGTTAACTAAGTTTTGGGATCCCCAGTTTTTAAGTTTGCATAAGTCTAAATTAATTGAAGAGGCAATGTCTGCACGGTTTTTATGCGATGCAGGGGCGTTATGTATGGTGCTGTCATCTGCCTAACAATGTACCGGATTGGAGGGCAAGGGCAGGGGTGGGGGTGCTGGGTGGGAGTGGGGGGTCAGGGCGGGGTTCGAGGGCCGCCAAAGGCGGGCCTGGCAGCTAGTATTTAATAAAATATGGACGCGAATGATGAAATACTAATAGTTATAATAATTTTAACTACTATACAAAACAATTAATTAATTAATAAGCTCTAAAATATCAATAAATTTTTCACAATTCATTAAAATTCTACAAATGTCCCAAAAATAAACCCACACAGCTTAATTGTTAATTTTATGTTCTTCATTTATTTATTCATTTCTAATTGAGAATATTATTAAAAAAAAAATAAATAAATAAAAACTTTTTTTTGCTTGAAACGTGACATGCAATGTAATTTGATAATTGATATGGAAGAGAAGGAATATAGTGAGACCCGTGGGAGGGGGAGGGGGGCGTACTTAATTTGAATATTTAAATGGAATTAAATAAGGCTCATATTACACATTAATAAATACATTAAAGCCTATAATTTATAATTTATTATCATAAATTTATTGCATGAATTATTTATTATTGATTTTGAGGGGTTAAATACTTGATGGCGTGTATGATTCGTCTGTCAATGCTATCTATTATGAAATTAGACGATTAGACGTTATCGATATCATTTAAAATACAATCAGACATTATATATAGATTAATATTTTTGATAACCAATCAAAAACACTCGCTTTTAATAAACCAAAAAGTTTAATGTTTATTTTTCGAAAAAAACCTTTATAAAGAGAATCAATGAGGTTGTCCTCAACTTGATATATACCGGGTGAGTTTTTTTATCTTAAGAGCGTCTTATAACTCAAAAACAGTGCATTATATGAAAAAAGTTTCAAATAAAAGTTTATTAATTTCAGAGAGAAACTAAACTACGCCATTGTTTATTGACCTAGAACAAGCTTTCAAAGAGTATTTCAGGGTCAAGTTCTGTTTTTTAAATGGAAGTCTATACTTTTCTTTACATAGCCTAAATCTAAATAAAAAACTGAACAACTTTCATAAAAACTATTTTTTATATGACATCAAATAAAAAAAATATTAAAACAATTAGATCTCAAAAAAATCGAAATAATAATTATTCTTAACAATTATTCAACTTAATTATCAAATAATAATGATCAAATAAATAATTTCTTAATAATTAATAATTTAATAATTTTGCAACAATGTTCTGTGACATTCCAGAGGATCGCAAGTTTTAAAATCATTATAAACAATTATTTTCATTGTTATGACTTTTCAATTTAATAATTATTTATTTAAAAATCGATTATTTAACCATTATTATTTGATAATTAAGTTGAATAATTGTTAAGAATATTTCTTTTTTTTGAGATCTAATTGATTTAATTTTTTTTATTTGATGTCGTATAAAAAAATAGTTCTAATGAATGTTCGGTTTTTTTTTTGGAAATTTAGTCAATATAAAGAAAAATATAGGTTTCCATTTAAAAAACAAAACTTGACCTTGAAATACCCTTGAAAGCTTGTTCTAGGTCTATAAACAATAGTGTAGTTTAGTTTCTTCCTCGGTATAAATAACCTTTTATTTGAAACATTTTTTCATATAATTCACTATTTTTGAGTTATACTAACTAGTAAGACTGTCTCAAGATAAAAAAAAATCACTCGGTATATAAAATCGGTTTCTCGAAAACGGCTCTAACGATTTCGATGAAATTTTCGTGCTAGGCGGCCGAAGGCGGAGCGCTTGCATAATAATAATATAGAATTGATTTCATGGGTTGGACTTGGCAGAAATATACTACTCTAGAGCTCTTTTATCTTATTTCGATACTATATTGTATTTCAGTATCTAATTGTATCAAAATGAATTTATTATTATTTTTTATTTTCGTATTATATAGGCATTAAATTATACTTCATTTTGTATTAAACTATTGAAAGGTTTCTACGACAAGAAAAAAATATTATTTCGATGAAATTAATATAAAAAATATATATATAGCTATTTTCTTGAGAAATTTAGAATGATGATTAAAAAGTTTAAAAAATTTTTAAAAAGTTTAAAAATGTTTTAAAAAGTTTAAAAAAAGTTTAAAAAATTTTTAAAAAGTTTTAAAAATGTTTTAAAAAGTTTAAAAATGTTTTAAAAATTTTAAAAATGTTTTAAAAGTTTAAAAAGTTTTAAAAAGTTTAAAAAGTTTTAAAAATGTTTTAAAAATGTTTTAAAAAGTTTTAAAAAAGTTTTTAGCTATTTTCGAGAAGATTTTTTCAGAAATTAAGAATGGTGATTAAAAAAGTTTTTAAAAGTTTTAAAAAGTTTAAAAAAGTTTAAAAATGTTTTAAAAATGTTTTAAAAAGTTTTAAAAAAGTTTTTAGCTATTTTCTTGAGAAGATTTTTTCAGAAATTAAGAATGGTGATTAAAAAAGTTTTAAAAAGTTTTAAAAAGTTTAAAAAGGTTTAAAAATGTTTTAAAAATGTTTTAAAAAGTTTAAAAATGTTTTAAAAATGTTTTAAAAAGTTTAAAAAATTTTCTAGCTATTTTCTTGAGAAGAATTTTTCAGAAATTAAGAATGGTGATTAAAAAAGTTTTAAAAAGTTTTAAAAAAGTTTAAAAAAAGTTTAAAAATGTTTTAAAATGTTTTAAAAAGTTTAAAAAATTTTCTAGCTATTTTCTTGAAAGAATTTTTCAGAAATTAAGAATGGTGATTAAAAAAGTTTTAAAAAGTTTAAAAAAGTTTTGAAAAGTTTAAAAAGTTTAAAAAGTTTTAAAAAGCTTAAAAATGTTTTAAAATGTTTAAAAAAGTTTTAGCTATTTTCTTGAGAAGATTTTCAGAAATTAAGAATGGTGATTAAAAAAGTTTTAAAAAGTTTAAAAAAGTTTTAAAAAGTTTAAAAAAGTTTAAAAAAGTTTTAAAAAGCTTAAAAATGTTTTAAAATGTTTAAAAAATTTCTAGCTATTTTCTTGAGAAGATTTTTCAGAAATTAAGAATGGTGATTAAAAAGTTTTAAAAAGTTTAAAAAAAGTTTTAAAAAGTCTAAAAAAGTTTGAAAAAAGTTTAAAAAAGTTTTAAAAAGTTCAAAAAAGTCTAAAAAAGTTTGAAAAAGTTTGAAAAAAGTTTGAAAAGTTTAAAAAAAGTTTTAATAAGTTTTAAAAAGTTTAAAAATGTTTTAAAAAGCTTAAAAAAGTTTCTAGCTATTTTCTTGAGAAGATTTTTTCAGAAATTGAGAATAATGATTTAAAAAGTTTAAAAAAGATTAAACATTAAAAATTATAGCTATTTTGAACAATATATTTTAATTAGTTAAGAAAAAATATTATTTAGATCAAATAACTCAAAAAAATAATATATATATATTTTTAGCATCGTATCTTAAAATAAAAATTTATTCAACCAATATGAACAATTTTTCAATTTTCAAGTAAAAATAAAAATGCAATTCCCTAAAATTTAAAACTATGTTGAACAATATATTTAATTTATAAGTTAATCACAAAATTTTAAATAATTTTTATTTAATAGTCCGATAGTTAATTCTACATATCGAGAACTATTTAATAGAATTTTCTTATTAGAACTGGGAATAAGATGAATAGCACCAAAAAAGAAATCTCTAAATTTCATGCTGGGACTAAAAGTTAACTTTTTATAAATCACACGGATTACTTGACGCCTCAGGAGTATATGTTTCAAATTTGAAGTCAATCGGTTAAGCCGTTTAATCTGGAGGTTGGTGAACATAGAAATATAGACTATATTGATTATTAATTATTATCTTACATTTTGTATTAAGTTATTTAAAGATTTTTATATTAAAAAAAATAATTCCAAGAACAAATTTTCAGAAAAAAAATATATTTTTGATGAAATAACTTAAAAAAATATATATTATTTTTAGTACTCCATCTTCAAATAGAAATTTATACAAAAAAGGCCACATAATGAACAATTCTTCAATTTTCAGGGCAAAATAAAAATGCAATATTCTAAAAATTACAACTATTTTGAACAATATATTTTAATCTAGACAAAGAAATAAACCGCAACGGATCGTTGCTAAACTTTATCAAATGATCTATCGTAGTCTAGGGTATTAGTACTTTAAAATATAATTTTACAAAAAAAATTTAAATGACCATTTTTGTGGTCCTCAAGGTACTCAATTACAATATTAAATTTCATCAAAATTGGTTAAGTCATTTTCAAGATATTTAGAAAAAAACTAAAAAAGTACTGAAATAAAGTACTAATGTTTGTGGGCCGATATGTACCAAAAATTAATCAGCGCTTCATTTTGTAAAAAAATGTTATATTTTCATTTTCATTTCAATTGGTGCAACGGTGTGGAAAAAATCGTGGACGAAAAAAACGATAACATATAATACATCCATCCATCCGCAAGCACTTCCAAAAAAAATGACACTTTTTGGCCTCTCGACGAGACCCCAGGTAATTTTTGTCAAAATCGTCACGTGTTTAAATTCAATCTAATTGAATACTACAATTTGTGACCTTAAGTGAGTCCATGGGTTCCGTAGTCTTTACCTGAGGACCCTTTGAAGTCGCGCTTGCCGCCAGACCGATTACAATACTTTACCCATGCTTCGCATTGGATAAAGTAAAAATATAATTTCGATGAAATAACTAAAAATGTGTGAGCCTCATCCATATAAGCTTACGAGGGAAGTAAAATGTTAACTTTAAAACCCACTAATAGTTCATGGCAAATAAAATTTAATAAAATTATAAAATTTAAATTGTTAATTTAAAATCTAGGCTTGTCTATTATTTCCCTTCTATTAAGTTATTTCCCATTTATTGTAACTAAAAAATTCAAACAAATATGTCGCTAAAGAAGTTTCACTTCAAAATTTAATTTAAAACCCACTAATTGTTCATGACAAATAAAACTTGAGTTAAATTGAAAAATTTTAATTATTAATTTAAAATCAAGGCTTGTCTCTTATTTCGCATTTATTGTAACAAAAAAATTCAAACAAATACGTCGCTAAAGAAGTTTCACTTCAAAATATAAAATTATCAATTTAAAAACCACTAATTCTTCATGACAAATAAAATTTAATTAAATAAGGCAATTTAAATTATTAATAAAAGGCTTGTCTTTTATTTCGCCTCTATTGAGTTATTTCCCATTTATTGTAACTAAAAAAATTCAAACAAATATGTCGCTAAAGAAGTTTCACTTCAAAATTTAATTTAAAACCCACTAATTGTTCATGACAAATAAAAATTAGTTAAATTGAAAAATTTAAATTATTAATTTAAAATCAAGGCTTGTCTCTTATTTCGCATTTATTGTAACTAAAAAATTCAAACAAATACGTCGCTAATAAGATGTTTCACTTCAAAAAAATATAAAATTATCAATTTAAAAACCACTAATTCTTCATGACAAATAAAATTTGAATTAAATAAGGCAATTTAAATTATTAATAAAAGGCTTGTCTTTTATTTCGCCTCTATTGAGTTATTTCCCATTTATTGTAACTAAAAAATTCAAACAAATATGTCGCTAAAGAAGTTTCACTTCAAAATTTAAAATTATTAATTTAAAACCCACAAATTATTGATGGCAAATAAAATATAATTAAATAAGAAAATTTAATTAATTAATTTAAAATCAAGGTTAGTTTTTCCTATATTATAAATAGTATAAAAGTATAAAAGTAAATAAATATTATATGAAATATTCATTTACTATGAGTTAAAATAAGATAATAATAGTAAATAAATATTTATATAATATTTATTTACTTTTATCTTTATTAAAGATGTTTCACCTTGCACCAACACAACAATCTCTATTAATTATCCCCTCTATTAAGTAATTTCCCCTTTATTGTAACTACAAAATTCTAAACAGATACGTCGCTAAAGAAAAGTTTCACTTCAAAATATAACATTGTTAATTTAAAGCCCACAAATTGTTGATGACAAAGAAAAATTTAATAAAATTAGCAAATTTAATTTATTAATTTAAAATCAAGACTTGTCTCATATTTCCCCTCTATTAAGTAATTTCACCTTTATTGTGACATAAAAATTCAAATACATACGTCGCTAAAAGTTTCACTTCAAAATTTAAAATTATTAATTTAAAACCCACTAATTATTCATGACAAATAAAATTTAATTAAATAAGGAAACTTAAATTATTAATTTAAAATAAAGGCTAGACTCTTATTTCCCCACTATTGAGTCGTCATTTACGCTTTATTGTAACTAACTAACCAGTCGTTTAAGAAGTTTCACTTCAAATTTTTTTGCCCATTCATCTGAAAGAGAAAATGACGCAAAGGGGAGGGTGGCTATTATGAAAAAAAAATCTTTTATAATATGAACAGAGAAACCATTGAAGTTTTTTAGAAAATATAATATACCTATCTATATATATTAATACGTTTTCAATTATACCATAAGAAGATTAACCGGAATCTCAGCTGAGTAGATTTCAATTTATCGTATTTAATAGAATTTTTTTTTCATATTCTATTCTGCTTTATGATTTTTCTTTTTCTGTTATTTGTGTAAAAAGACATCAAAGAGGATCAACAAACAATAAGTCAAAATTGACTCTCGCATTGTAGAAGAATGGAGAGGGAATTTTCATGGCTTGGATCAGAGCCAGCCAGGAAGCCGGTTAAAGACGAGGAAATAGATTACTGGAAAAAAAGAATTCAGAATGTATAAAATATTATAAGAGAGAGCGTTAAATCTACCCGAGTTCACTGGCTATGAATATTAGAGAGTTGTAAATCTAGCCTGGTGGTTTGGCGTCGCGCCGGTAAAAAGCACAATGTCAAAGAAAAATCTAATTCATTTCGTAGCCTCTAGGCGGCAGCACCATCACCTGATTTTTTCAACTAAGCCAGTCACTGAGCCTTTACAAATAAATAATATTATTAATTGATTTCATTCATTTTTTGACATTTTTTTAGTACCTATCAAAAAACTCTAGAGGAATCGGCTTAAAATCAAAAATAACTATCGATTATTATCTAATACTAGAGGAATAACCTTATTGCATTCCATTTTTGATGTTTTGACTATTAATGGCAACCTCTACTGAAAAAGTGGAAGAATCAACTTAAAATCAAAAAGATTAAATTCTTTTTGGTAAACAACTCAAACTTGAGACAATGTAGAATTGTTATTCCTCAAGTATTAGATGAGAAGCGATCGCTATTTTTGATTTTAAGTCGATTCCTCCATGTCTTCACCAATGGTTACCAATACTAACCGAAATGTCAAAATTCGAATGTAAAATGGTTATTCCTCGACTGTTAAATGAGAAATGATCATTATTTTTGAATTAAAGTCAACATGTATTGCAAATTGCAAGTGATATCTGATTAATAATAAAGGAATAAACATATTAATATTTCAAATGAATTTGGATAAAGTTTAGCAACTATCCCTTGCTAAAATAGATGGTAAAAAGCACAATGCCAAAGAAAAGTCTAATTCATTTCTTAGCCTCTAGGTGACAGCACCATCACCTGATTTTTTCAACTAAGCCAGTCACTGAGCCTTTACAAATAAATAATATTATTAATTGATTTCCTTCATTTTTTGACATTTTTTTTAGTACCTATCAAAAAACTCTTCCTGGTAGATTTTGAAATTTTTTTGATCACTGATTTAAAAGATATCTAATTTCATGACAAATAAAATTTTATTAAATAAAGAAATTTAATTTATTAATAAAAGGCTTGTCTCTTATTTCTCTTCTATTGAGTCATTTCCCTTTATTGTAACTAAAAAATTCAAACAGATACGTCTCGCTAAAGATGTTTCACTTCAAAATATAAAATTATTAATTTAAAACCCACTAATAGTTCATGACAAATAAAATTTAATTAAATAAAGAAATTTAAATTATCAATAAAAATTTCGGTTTTTCGCTCATAACTTTTTCAAAAATAGACCAAATTCAAAAAAATAAAAATAAAAAATAGTAATTATCATAGGACAACTATCAACCCACTTTTAAAATATGTAGAATGAATATAGAATTTAAAAATTATCAAAAATAATCAAACAGTACTTACATACAGTTTTAAAAACAATATTAAAATTTTAAAAACTCAAAAATTTAATATAAAAACGTTTGATATAATTTTTTGTATTTTTTTTTCTAAAAAGTCTGTAAAAAAACAAAAATTAAAAAAAAATTCAATTTGGACCATTTTTGGAGAATTTATGAGCGAAAAACCGAAATTCGTGTGACTGTGCTGCCGCCTAGAGGCTAAGAAATGAATTGGATTTTTCTTTGACATTGTGCTTTTTACCGTCATCTCTGGTGGTTTCTCACCCAAATGACTCACTTAATACGACCCGGGAGAAGCATGTGCAGGCCAAAGATGAAAACAAGTAGATTAGTCCGACGGCTGTCCACATGGGGGCGTTGAAGGGCAAGACCGGCGTCAGCCACATCGGCAACGGATCGGGTTTCGGGACGAGGCACGTGACCCCGGTACGGGTTGCCGGTAAAGTGAAACCGAGGTCCATCCACTCGTTCCACCACAGGTACAGAGCGGTCAGCCCGATATCCGCTCTGTCCTCGTACACAGCACCCAAAACTCCGTTTCCTAGACAGAGACAAACACACTTTTATTTCTAGGTATATGAAATTGTCAAAGTAACAGTTCTCAAAATAAATAAGCAATATAATAAATTGTTGACCCCAGAGAAGAAACCACATTTCAACAGACGTAAGCATCAGGATAATCTGAATTGCGGCGAGATATCCCTGCAAATCCCAACAAATCAAGTTTACTCCTAAAAATATTACCCCAAACTGCACCTTTAACCAAAGTTGAATCAACCATTCACGCACAAAAGCAAAAGACGCTGAATATAGATTCCCATGTTGTCTGTAAGCATAAAGGTAAAGTCTATAACTCGCTGCTAAAAACGACATTGTCATTAAACTATCATGCTAATGTTGTCTCAGTTTGTACTACTCCCACCAACAATCTTACTTCATCCAGTAAATTGATCGAAGGGTGTGCTGCCATGCTACACGCACTCAAAAGGAATCACCATATGGCTATGACCGTCTACATATATTATTATGTGCTGTTTGCATCCCAATTAAATAGATTAAGAAGGCTAAAAATTGAATGACACTTCATCGTCGTTAGAAATGCAATGGTTATACCCCTTATAGGTGTAAGACATTTCCAGATTAACCACAAGTTGGCCCCTCCGAAAAATCATTCTAGTTGTTAAAGAGTAATCGTGGAAAATTCAGATCATATCTTAAAAATGATGAGCAAAGCAAGACCAAAACCAATACTGCAATAGTCGCAGTATTTTTGGTCTTGTTGATTTTTGCAAGACTCTTAGGCCCGGTATTTCAATATCAGCTTATTGTTGAGATTTCCAGAGCTTATAGGTTAAATTTAAGCTGATCTTTATCAGCTCCGCATATTTCAATCATGTTTTATTTCCTGCACAGATTTTAACTGAAGATTGGGATAAAATGGCAACTTATTGGAACCATGTGTTCAAAAAAATCAACCAATAGCAGTTATTGAAATTTTGAGGTTAACAAAATGTATATTTGGTGGTGGCTGTCATGCGTTCCAATTTTAAGCTTTGGTTTAGTATCTGATTGCTACCCAAATTAGGGTTTAATATTTTAGAGATTATTCTTTGGATCAACGCTTGAACTGACATTGAAATTTAAATAAAAATTCTAAACCAAAGATTAAGGCCAAGGCTAAGGATGAACTTATATTGAAATACCGGGCCTTACACTTTTATTCAAGTTTAAAGGAATGGAGTATAGTCAGTCCTTGAATCCAAACGACAGGAACCTGACATTATCCACATGGGCTGTGGGGAAGAGATCTTTTTGAAGATTCTTCGCTTCCCTGAAAAATAAAGATACGTGTACGAATACTGACCAGTCTCGTTTTCAAAGATCTCTCCCCATTCGCCAGACCAAGTGTCCAGAATGACCGCGGTTGTGTTGTGGATTCGACTCCATTCAAGAACCAAGCGAACTTCCGTGCCCTCTACCGTCTGATAATCTTCCCCGCGGATAGATCGGATGTCGCCGACCGCCGGGTCTCGGATAGATTCATTCCACGGTTGGAGGATTGCATAAGAAGGGTAGTTGAAACAGGCCAAGGTCACCTGTTTGCCTTTCAAGTCGCGCACTTTGTCAGGAAACAAGTTCACACCTGCAAGAAACATACTTGAACATGAGATTTCAGATAACCCCTTGTAAAGGGTCCGATAAAGAAGTGTGGTGTTTTTCAAAAGACTGTCGTGGACTCTGAATATGATCTAGAATGTCAGTTTATACTTGTTGGCCGATGCCATTTCAGTATCAATTGAGCCTTGGTCTGTGGCGGATCGAGTGTTTGTTTACACCATCTATATTGAAACAGGGCGTTCTATAGTTATCATACAGCGACGATTTTGAAACCATTGTAATGTTGGTTCTAAATATACTCAAACTCGTCATGCGATGGTCAATCTTATTTATTTTGATACCATCGAATAATCAGTCAGAAAATTTATAGGTCTACATAAAACAACTATACATAAAAAATGCAAGTTTCATATGAGACTCCTTATAATATCTTAGACTAGAATCCAATGGGTTGCGACGTTTTCTGTTTTAAGGAAGGTTTAAAATGCGGTAAACCACATAATATTGATTTATACAAGAAATGTGATATTAAACGGAACCCTTAACATACAATAAATTGAATGCAAGGAGTATAATAATCATCAATCAAGTATAATATAATATGTAGATAATACGTGAATCACTTCCTTCAGATTTTCGGATTTCTTCCGTGGTTGTCATGGTCGAGTTCCAAATCGAGACACCTTTATAATGTTGCGGGTGAAGAATTTTCAAAGAAGAGGATCTTTGAGACCAGGGCAGTTGATCGAACTGTAAGGACCCCAGAAAATGTTGAAAGGTTGTGACAAGCGGTGGAAGCCATCATATCATTTAACAATATAAGCTTTGTAAACAAACACGTGATTCGTTATAGACCAAGGTTCCATTGATACTGAAATGGCATCAGGTAACGATTACAAACTGACATTCTAGTTCATATTTTGGATACCGCAGCGTCCACAACAATACTCGTTGCCAGATGCGATTTCAGTATCAATGGGGCTTGCTCTGTAGCGCATCGTGTGTTTGATTATAGCGCCTATATTGAAACAGGACATTCTGTAGTGATCATACAGTGACGATATCGAAATCATTTTATTGTTGGTCGTCATGGTAGAGTTCTAAAACGAGACACCATTATGACGTGGATGAACAATTTTCAAACAAAAGGATCTTTGAGACCACGGGAATTGATCGAACTGTAAGACCCCAGAAAATGTTGAAAGGGTGTGACAAGCAGTGGAAGCCATCATATCATTTAACAATATAGGCGTTGTAAACAAACACGCGATGCGTCAGACCAAGGCTCAAAAGATATTTTTTATAGTAGGGGAAAATCCTTTATGGACGACATCTTCTCTGTAGTGCGGGACTCCAGTTATTTCTCTATATACCACGCTAAAAACCCCCACCAGCTCAACTTTTTCGTTATGAATCTACCCCCGGAACCGCAGTAGAATTTCTTCAGTATGCTAGTGCTTGTTTTTTTCTTCTTAGACCATATTTTTGTCTTCTTCTTCTGTAGACCTGAGGACTTTGTGAATAAAGCGGCTTATTCTGTCCCACTTTTCGCAATTTTTAAGCATGATGGGAACCATTGAAAATTTGTCGAAAGGTCCCATCTCTCCATACATCTGTGTCATCAGACCGTTCCATCTCCCAAACTCAAAAAGGACATGTTCCGTTGTATCTGCTATTTCGCAGTACCTGCATTCTGGTCTTGGGCTCCTGTTCATTTGAAGATACTGAAATGGCATCAGGCAACGAGAATAAAGTGAAATTCTAGTTCATATTCCGAACAGCCCAGCGTCCACACCTGTATTTTCAAAAACACCACACTTCTTTACTGGACCATGTATTATGAAATATACCTTTTAGAAATTCTCCCTCTTTTCCATTGGTCAATTTTCCGAATTGTATTCCAATCATTTTCCCCGTTAAATTTATTCGTAACAAGATCTAAAATATTCTCATCCTCTCTATTGTAACTTACTACAAGTAGTTGACTGAAAAATGTCATTTTATTATGTGTAAGAAATTGTGTCCAGTTGGACGCTAAAACATTGTTGTTGTTGTTGTTGTTTTCAGGTAGAATTAAAATTTTCCGATCTTTTCGCTGTAGTGATTTCCGATAAGCTAATAGTAAAGTTGTGCTGAGCCATGATTCAGGATCGGAGATTTGAATGAGGAACGAACTACAGCCGACATCCAGAGCCTGCAACAACAATAAAACAATCAGAGGTAAGAAAACAAGTTGGGGATTTTGTATAAAGGTTAGTTAAGGGTTTTAAGATATTAAAGGGATAAAATAGGAAAAGTAAAAAATGATAGTGTTTTCTAGTTTTCTCCAGAACTATTGAAGCTAAAAACTCTTGAGCTCGTATAAAGGTTACTTTTAAAACCTGAAAGCTACGTGTGTGTGAGTATGGTTTTTAAAATATACAAATTTAAAGGAATGAAATAGGAAAAAATTCATCGTTTTATCAAGTTTATCCCGGAACTACAGGTAGTAAAAACTTGAAATTTCGTATAAAGAGTACTGTTTAAAGACCTAAAAATTACTTAGGTAAGGTTTTTATAAAATTCAAATTTTAAAGGATTGAAATAAGATAAATACCAATTTAATAGTTTTATGATTTTATCTCCGGAACTACTGGGAATAAAAACTTGATATTTCGTATAAAGGGTAGCTTTAAGACCGAAAAACTAAGCATGTAAGGTTTTTATAAAATTCAATTTTTAAATGGGTGAAATGGGAAAAATGTAAAAAATCATAGTTTTATCAAGTTTTCTCCGGAACAACTGGGGGTTAAAAACTTGAAATATCAAATTAAGGCTACTTTTAATACCTACAAAACTACTTAAGAATGGTTTTATAAAATTCAAATTTTAAAAGAGTGAAATAAGAGAAATAAAAAATTAATAGTTTTATCATGTTTTCTCCGAAACTACTGTGGATAAAAAGTTGAAATTTCCTATAAAGGGTACCTTTAAGACCTAAAAACTATGTATTTAAGATTTTTATAAAATATCAATTTTAAAGGAGTGAAATAGAAAAAATAATTAAAAAATTACATTTTTATCAAGTTTTATCCGAAACTACTGGAGATAAAAACTTGAATTTTTGTATGAATGCTAGTTTTAAGACTTAAAAACTACGTATGTAAGGTCTTTATAAAATTTTAATTTTAAAGGGGTGAAATAGATAAAAATAATAAAAAAATCACATTTTTATCAAGTTTTATCCGAAACTACTGGAGATAAAAACTTGAATTTTTGTATGAATGCTAGTTTTAAGACTTAAAAACTACGTATGTAAGGTCTTTATAAAATTTTAATTTTAAAGGGGTGAAATAGATAAAAATAATAAAAAAATCACATTTTTATCAAGTTTTATCCGGAACTACTAGAGTTGAAAACTTGAAATTTCGTATAAAGCCTACTTCTAAGACCTAAAAACTACAAAACTAAGGTTTTTATAAAATTCAAATTTTAAAAGAGTGAAATAAGAGAAATAAAAAATTCATAGTTTTATCATGTTTTCTCTTGAACTTCTGGGGCTAGGAACTTTAAATTTAAGAAAATCCTACAATAATAATACCTCTGTTAAGAGCTCAATATCATCCAAGTTATCCATTAAATTTATCATCGATATAGACACATTCAGATGAAGAATATTATTTCCCTCTGTAATCACACATAAGATGTCTTCGAAGTATCTGAAAAAAGTAAATCAATATCTATATAAATAACAAAATTGGTCCATGTCAGACCAAATCGGATAATTCTTTCTAATAATGGGTTTTGTGCGAAAAATTATATATACCATATAATTGATTTACAGGTATTAGTTATTAATTAATATTGGATAAAAATACAAGATTTAATTAGTTGTTAAATATAAAATAAAATATAAATTAATTGGTTAATAATTAATATTGGATAAATTTAATTAGTTGTTTTATATAGAATATTAAATTATTATAAAAATATAAAATTAATTTCTTATAACTCTAGAAGGGAATGATTTATAAAGTTCATTCTGGTGCCAAACTGATTATATTTTATAACCAAAAACAAAAAGAAACTGATTGGATTTCGAACTTTTTCTAAGTAGAAAATGCAGAAAATTACAAAATTTAGTAGTTATCGTACTAACCATCAATTTGACAAAATAATTATAGTAATATCTCGTAAAATATAATTTTTTCGATCTTCACATTTTATAGATTTTTTTGTAGGCCAAAAAGCTTATGGTAATCGCCCCATTTTGTTTTTGTTTTTCAAAATAGTTTCAGCTGTTTATGAATTATTTTGAAAAAATGAAGCAAAAAAAGCTAGTTTTTACTTTACCATAGAGGGTATGGTCAAGTATTGTAATAGTGAATGAATAAAATGGTTTTTTTCCTTCTTTTTTTCGAAATGTGTCAATAACGGGTGAAACTGTTTTAATTAAAAAAATTGAGCTAAACCAGGGCATTTCAGTCTACGAAAAAGCTCTAATAAGTGAACATCGAAAAAATTATATTTTTTGAGATATTAATTGTTATGTCAAAATGTCTGTTAGTCTGTCTGTTAGTCTGGTTTTCTGGTTGTCTGGTTGTCCGTTAGTCTGTGCGTTATCAAATTTTTGTGGACAATCTACCTCAAAAATTAGTTTGAATATCGAAACCAAATTTCACACGTATTTTTGGTCCATTGAGATTAAATGCTGATTAGATTTTGGTGCATATCGACCCAAAATTAAGAGGGGTGGAGGGGGGGGGTTAAAAATTAAAAATCTAGGCCATTTGAGCAATATCAACCAAATTTTGTATACATAATCAGTGGACCTCCAGAAGTCTAAAAATTCAAAAACTAACCGCCAAAAAGGGGAAGGGGCGGGGGTGTATGGTCAAAAAAACAAAAATCTAGGCTCTTGTAACAAACTCAACCAAATTTTGTATACATAATCAGTGGGCCCCAGGAGTTTAAAAATGCAAAAACTAACCCCGCCCCCTTACATTAATATAAATAATTTGATTAAATATTAAATAGGGCCAGGTTGTATGGTAAAGTCAAGTGGATGGCCACATCAGAACAGGTCAGCTTATTTCATGCACGATTACAATACTTGACCATACCCATGAGCAAAACAGGGCTTTTAACTATCAATAATAATAATTATTTTTATAATAATATTTTTTCACCTGTTAATAATTTCCTCCGAAATTGTCTTCAATCTCATATCAATCTTGAGATTTTCTAAAATTTGACCATAACTGATTGAAATTGTCACTACTAAGACAAACAAAGTAGATAATCCTGAAACAAAACAAGAAAATAAATTTTTTAAAAGAGAATAACGAATGCAAATAAAATTAAAGTTGCTCGGAAATGAGACTCTTATAGATTTTTATATTGGGCAAACAGGTCGCGCTTTCAAAATACGTTACTCCGTGCATGTAAGAGCCCTTAATCATCTCAACAAATCCGATAACATTAATTTAGATTCGACCTCAGCCTTCGCAATTCACTTACATGAATCTAACCATTCAACCTCTAATAATAACCCTATCCCCATTCATTTTGAAAGAAAAGGCCTTAAATTGGACCTCTTGGAATCCACCGAAATAAAAATAGCCCTCTCTAATAATTCAAATATTTTAAATAATCAATTGGAAGTGTATAAAAATACAATTATTGATTATATATTATAATAAATTAACTAAACATTCCTTCCATTGTTCGTACATTGAATATACTAGTGTAATTGTACTCTCTAATGTACCTTTCCAGTTGTACCTTCTCAGGTATAGGGTGTTTTTTTTAGAGGTATAGAACTTCGAATTGAAATAAAACACAAGAAAATCGTTTTAATGTCCATCAATTTGGCTTTATTGGAAGGATAATTTTATGCCATTAATGTTTAAATATGATTTCGGGCATGTGGCCGCCGCGGCTGGCTCGAATAAATCCAATTCTACAGGTCCAATTTTCAACCACTTTTTCGAGCATATGGGGCCGTATGTTGGCAATAACGCCACGAATGTTGGCTTCCAAGTCCCCTAACGTTTCTGGTTTGTTGGCGTAGACGAGCGACTTCACATATCCCCAAAGAAAATAATCCAATGGTGTCAAATCACACGATCTTGGTGGCCAATTGACAGGTCCATTCCGCGAAATTATGCGCTCATCGAATGTTTCCTTCAATAAATCGATTGTGACGTGCGCTGTGTGGCATGTAGCGCCGTCTTGTTGGAACCACAACTCATCCACATTCATGCCATCCAATTCGGGAACAAAATAGTCGGTTATTGGCTCCAATTGCTGTGCACGGTGGCGAATCGATTCATTCTGGTCCTCTTCAACACTTTGCTCTACAGCGGCAATTGTTTCTTCGGTGCGCACTGTTCGACGTCTCTGCGGATGCGTATTATCACATAGAGTAAACGTAGTGCGAAAACGATCCATGGTTAACCGAATTAATTGCTCTGATGGACGATTATGTCGACCATAAAATGGACGGAGCTTGCGGTAAACTTCGCGAACTGAACCATTATTTTCGAAATAAATTTGCACGATTTGCAAGCGTTGTTCTTTTGTCAACCTGTTCATGATGAAATGGCAAACCAAACTAAATATTAATCACTTGACAGCTGACAAAATGGCCGCCAGTTAAAAAAGTGATGCCAACTTAAAGTTCTATACCTCTAAAAAAAAACACCCGATACTTGTCCATTCGTTATTATAATAGAACGTATAGCTTCCTTTCAGCCCGTTCAAATCTCAATAGAAATTATTAATTCTTAGAACAACTTCTCCTCTTCCCCTACTTTCCCCTCACCACATACAGCTAAAAATTTTTTAAAAATTGTTACTTGTAAAACTATTTTTCCAATATATAATCAGTTTTCTTAGACTCCTGATGATGGGCTAACCCCCGAAATATATCGAATTCAAAACTCAATTTTGTTTTATTTCTTTTTTTGTGAAACCTACCTCGTATCTTACTCAAGTTTTATTATTATCTTATAGATTGATTTTTCCATCCAAAGAACCACAAAATCCGTGAATTTTATTGAAATCGTTAGAACAATTTTCGAGAAAAAACAATTTTATATAAATAAATAATTAATTATTTTCAATTTAAATTAAATTACATAAAATATATGTATATTTGTAAAAAAATTTAGATATTTTTAAATTATTAAAAATTATTAATTCATCGAAACTGAAACTGCAAACAGTCAAATATCAAGTCTGCTTATGTTTTGTCCATCGCGAGCCACTCATTTTTTTTTTTTTTTTTTTTTTTTGGCTTTTCGGCCTTTCTAGCTATAAGCCATTTACGATACTATTTATTTTTATTTTTAAATTTGTCTCTACCTCGGGGGTCAGATTTTAGCCGGATGCCTCGAGCCGGATTCGAACTCGGGTCCTCTTGGTTAGCTGGCTGACATGCTACCGCCTAGCCTACCCGACCCCCCGCGAGCCACTCATTTAAAATCCACAAATATTTTATGTCAAATTTATAAAAATTAAAAAATTAAAATTAATATCCGGCCGGGTTCTCAAAAACGCCTCTAACGATTTGGATGAAATTCACGGGTTAGGGGTGGTTTGTGTTGTACATTCGATTTGTCACGGTCTCATCTTCGGCTAAGTTGTTTTTGATGGGTTTTTTGTTAATTGAAATAATTATTCACAGATGGTTGTCTCGATAAAAATGTATAATTACATTTTTTATTCAATTTCATTTTTAATAAATAATTGGTTTTTTAATTTTAAATTCCACAATAAGATCATTATAATTATTATTATATATTAAAAGTTGGGCAATTTAATTGATTAAAAGTCGAGTTTTAAATCCCACAAATATTAATTTGACAATTTAATTGATGAACTTAAAAATTGTTGTTTAATTAAAAAAAATAATTATACCGTATTTATTTATATACCTATATATTCATAATCTGAGGGCCACTGAAGGCTATAAATGCAAAAACTGGGTGCGTGGGTGGGGGTAGATGTGAGGGTGCAGGAGGTGAGTTGCTGTGGTGGGAGTACGGGGTTTCGGGGTGTAGGTGTAGGTGGGAGGGTGTAGGAGGTTGGGGCGTCCGGGGGGGCGAGAGGGGTTTCGGGGATTAATATATCTATCTACTCTTATTAAACGAGCAAAAATTGTATATTTATTTATTTATATATTTGTATCTTGGTTCTATTTGGAAAACGGCCCTACCGATTTTGATGAAACAAAATCTATTAACAAGTTTTGAGGATGAAAAAACGATCTGGCTAGGTCGGGACCTCATCAAAATTCATCTTAATTGATTTTTCTTAATTAAAGTAATTATTAATAGATGAAAATCTCAATAAAAAAAAAATGACTCGCTGAATGTCAGATTAGAACCTGAGATCTCTTGCATCAGAGGCACACACTTTACCACTGGACCATAGAACTGTTTTAAAGATCTTTACTTTTTACTTTTACTAAATTGAATATTTTTGAATTAGACTTTATTATAAGTGTGGAAATAATTAAATATAATTTATATAGCTATGTATTTTATAAATAGAATTTATTGAATAAATTGCGGCGCGGCAAATTTGAAATATGTATAATTGAATTAAGCTGAAAGAAAGACAACAATTAATATACTATATATATTTGTATTTTTTTTAATTTGAAAACGGCTTTGAAAACGATTTGTCGTATGATTTAACAGTGTGTTTAATTTTTTTCCTTTTTTTCCACTGATTTGTTACATCTAATACTGATTATGTAATTGAACAATAATATTGATATTATATTATCATTATACGAGCTTTTCGTGCGTGCCTTCGGCAGCGTTTCGGTCCAAAAATATTATTCCTCTTAAAAAACCACACTCCAAATGTATACCCGTAAACTACCGAAAATACATCGTCTCTTAAAAGTTTTGCCTCTTTAATTTTTGAGTGGCGAGGGGGAGGAATAATTATCAATATATTTAATGTTTCTTAATTTAAAATTAATTGGAGTCTTTTATTTCAAAATTCGTGTCCAAATTACAATTATATTTCAAATTTGCCTCATTAATTAATATATATTTAATGTTTCTTAATTTACAATCTATTGGTGTTTTTTCATTTACATTCAAATTCAAATGAATACAATATTATCTCGACACAAAGTCTAGATCAAAAATATATAGTTTTAGTAACAGAAATCAAGATATAAATATTAATGTTGCATTGGTGTAATGGCTAGAGCTGATGCCCTTAGTTCAAGTGTTTGTCGGTTCGATTCTAGGCAAGAGGGTAATTTTTTTAAAGAAAATTCTCTCAGCGTTGTTACAAATTAATCTAGGATCTTATATATAGTATTATTATCTTTTAATATTTCCGTATAATTTCACTCAAAATTGAAAATATTAATAAAAATTAATCGAAACTTCACCATTAAATCTCGTAGATTCGATCATTATATATTTTAGCACTGTTTAAATTCCTAACCGCGCATGCGCATACCTACTCACTCTTTATGACACTATTTAATTAATACTATTTGAATAATCCTGCTCCTAATTATTCAATATTTATTCTCCGCCATTTTGTGTCTAATTGATTATTCAATTTATTATTGTGTTTTGTAATACAAATAATAAATTATTAATATACAAAATACAAATAATACAAAAACCGAGCTATTTGATGACAATGTATTTATTGGTATGTATTATTCAGTTTAATGGACTAAATTGTCCTTTTATCGTGTTAATCCGGCCTGGAATAAATAATACCTATAGCCTATTCAATTTGAATAATACTATTGACTAAAATAAAATACCCTTAAGCAAATAAAACATCAATACTATTTAACTATATTATTCAGGAGGATTATTATTAATTCACCGAAATTGCAAATAAACTTATCAAGTCTTTGAAAAAGTTTCACTTTTTATCATAATAATTTAAAAAAAAGTATTTTCAAGACTCGAAATTCTCTAAAAAAATTATAAATCAATCCAAAATACCAAATACTTACTAATAGTATTTGAAATACCTATTTCAAATAATTATTATATAATATATTATATTATTAGATGTCACATATCAGAGAAAAAAGAAACAATTAAACGCCGTGGTTAATTCATACGACCAATCGCAACGTTTCGCTAATTTATTGTAGCTTCATCAGGCTCTAAACAAAATATAGGTAAATAGAATTCAATCCCTCACAATTATTAAAATTAACACAGCATTATATATTTAATGTTTGTGAGTGATTTAATTTTTTAAGGGCGCATCGACTGGATCCATTAGCGCCTCAGAAAACCTATCTTATCCATTTAATCATTTTTAGTTTGTATAGAGCTTGATATGGCTACAATAAAATAGCTGAAACGTTGCAATTGCTATTATGATTTAATTGATTCCTTTTTTACTTTATTTTCCACTGATTTGTTAAATCTAATACTTATTATGCAATTGAAC
This sequence comes from Forficula auricularia, assembly GCA_024734495.1. Classification (NCBI taxonomy): domain Eukaryota; kingdom Metazoa; phylum Arthropoda; class Insecta; order Dermaptera; family Forficulidae; genus Forficula; species Forficula auricularia. The sequence goes on from JALMQS010000703.1 coordinate 104,795, forward strand.
AATAATAATGATATTATATTATTATTATATTATAATTATTATCTTTTAATATTTCCGTATAATTTCACTCAAAATTGGAAATATGATCTATTAGTTAAATTAATAAACATTTTACGAAACTTCACCATTAAATCTCGTAGATTTGAAATGAATGATCATCATTATAAATTCAATTTATAAATCTTTATATCAAGCGCTTACGCTTAGCAAGCCGCTCTTTTAAATCCCACAAAAAGTTTATATCGAATTTATTAAAATTAGAAAATTTAAATTATTATTATTATTTTATTTATTGTCACCGGGAACAAAGCCGATTTAGACAGCACATAAGTAAATTGTTAGTAGGGTTAGTGAGGGAGCCGAGTTTTTAGCCGGTAGAAATTTTTATTTGCCAGCCAGGATCGAACCCCGGCCTTCTATCTACAACATCGTCATAATCGATCGATGCCGAAGCAGGGCCGGCTCGGCTAACCCGACTCCCTAAATTATTATTTCAAAACCCACGAATATTCAGGGTCAAAAAAAAAGAAGCCTGTTGGACAGCAATTTGCCCGCCGAGGGTGGGCTTCGCAGATGGCCTTTCAATATTTCCGTATAATAATTACACTCAAAATTGAAAATGTGATCTATTATAGTTAAATTAATAAAAATTAATCGAAACTTCACCATTAAATCTTGTAGATTCGATCATCATAAAATTTAGCACTGTTTAAATTCCTAACCGCGCATGCGCATACCTACTCACTCTTTATGACACTATCTAATTAATACTACTTGAATAATCCTGCTGCCAATTATTCAATATTTATTCTCCGCCATTTTGTGTCTAATTGATTATTCAATTTATTATTGTGTTTTGTAATACAAATAATTATTTATTAATATACAAAATACAAATAATACAAAAACAAACTATTTGATAACAATGTATGTATTGGTATGTATTATTCAGTTTAATGCACTAAATTGTCCTTTTATCGTGTTAATCCGGCCTGGAATAAATAATAATATAGCCTATTCAATTTGAATAATACTATTGACTACTATAGGGCTGATGAAAAAAAAATAAACTGCCCTTAAGCAAATAAAACATCAATACTATTTAACTATATTATTCAGGAGGATTTTATGACCGGATAGATCGATGAATAGAATATATTATCAGTATCAGTATAGCCATTTCGATTTGTTGCACTTTTTATTGGAACGAACATAGCTAACAAAATTCACATTTTATTTATTTTTTTTGTTGGAACGATTGCATTTTTATTGTCGAGAGGTGTAGGAGGTAAAGATTTCCTCCGGCGAGTTTATCGGGTTTATTGAGAGTCGTTTTAAAGCAGACGAAACGTTTCGAAAAGATTAAATTTTGATATTGAGAAATAAAAAAATACGAGGAAAATACAGATTGATTTTATTGTTATGTAGGGCATAATTATTCATAGATCTAATACGGTTATTAACGCTAGGACGCCACCTGTTCTTGTTGAACGCCAATTAATAAATACAGTCATTCCTCGAATTACGCGATTTCGGATTTCGCGATTTAAAATAAATAAATAAATCACACACACCTACTAATAATAGCCCTTAGATTTCTAGGATTGTATTGTATAGTGTGTTTATGCCAAATCTAAAGTTTGCGACCTCGAAAATGTGGGTGGACAACTTTTGTTGGCCGGAAAACATTGAAATTTTCCGACTTTTCCAAAATTTATCTTATAACTCGAAAACAGTTGACATTTTGTAAATGTAACTTTTCTATAGTAAATTAAAGAGGATAAAATTTCGCATCGATTGAAAAAAAAAGAAATTCAAAATTGGTCCAGTAGTTCGATATTTAATGGGAATCCAAAAACATCTCCTAGGATCACTTTTGAATATAGCCAAAACTCGCACTTTTTTCAATTTTTTCCATTTTTACCATGAAAAAGCACTTTTTCGACAAAGACCACGCTATAGATTTTTAAACTACGATTAAATTTGCTACAATTTAAAGAAGTTTTATCTTAATTGTAAAATGGTAAACCGTGCCGCAATGAGTTTGAAGTTTTTGAAAAAATGCAATTTCTTGGAAAAAATCCCAGTTTTTCATTCATAAAATAAAAACCACTCATCCTGGAAACTTGATTTCTATTTCATTGTCTAGGAAGTTTTATTGACTTAAACGTATATTTGTAACCACTTTTTTGTTAAAACTCTTGATTTATAGATATCCAAGATTTTCCATGACAGGAAATTATTCATTGTTTCAAAAAATTGCAGTTTTTTATTCACTAAAATAAAAACCACTCACCTAGAAACTTGATTCCTATCTCATTCTCTAGGAAATTTTATTGCCTTGAATGTTTATTTGTGCTACTTTTTTGATAAAACTTTTAGATTTATAGATATCCTAAATTTTCCGGGCAGGATATGATCGAATCCTCAAAAGCGTCATGAAAAATTCTGGATTCTACTATTGTTAGGGCTCTAGTGAGATGAGTGCTGTGTGGTGCTTTGTGCGCCCCCCATCAAGTCGATGGGGTCCTAACAATCTGTTGAGTGTGCAGAGTTGTAGGTTGCGTGTTCATATAGGGCGTGTGCAGGGGAGGGGCTGCTGGTTGGCATTTGGCCCCTCCAGATTCGAATGTCCGAATCCGTTCGCTACTCCAGTCGAATCGAGTCGCTTTAATTATAGCATGGGTGAATATATTTCACTCATGCAAAAGCGACTCAACGATCCGACTGAGTCATCTAGCGGCCGTGTCTCAAGGCTCGAGGCACATGAGCAAGAACGGGCCGCTACACTACCAAACGAACCTAAAAAAAATAGTTATTTTCTCGCAATTAATTGTGTAGCTGAAACCCCCTTATTTACTGTGCTAAAAAACAGATTGATTTTATTGTTATGCAGGGCCTAATTATTCATAGGACTTAATGGGCTATATCCCTAGGAAAAGGGTATTTTATTAAATAATGTACAGTGGACTCTCGATAATTCGAAATCTTCAGGTGTTAACTTCGGTAAATCAAAAAAATGCTGTGTATTTTGATACACTCGATAATTCGAAATCCTTTTCGTAACAAGAGGGTAGAGAACGTTCTATAATTCGAACTAGGCCTTTCCCTCCTATATTTTTACCACAAAGAAGTTGTGAGAATTAAAATAGACGGTATGGAAAATAATGGAATTGTAAACAGCACAACTTTGACTGGAATGACGATGATAGACAAAGCGTGGAAAAATGTGACACCAACTATTCCATTTCAAATTGTTGTTTGTGCGCACTCGAGAATTTATTTCCTTAAATAAAAATATAATTATTCTTAAGGGCAATATTTTGGCGATCGGCTTCCCTTTTTGATCCTCTAATATGACCATTTCACAATGGATAAGGGATTTTACAACTACTAAAAATGGAAAAACTAACCGCCCAAAATGTGGGGGGGGGGGGGGGGGTAAAAATTAAAAATCTAGGCTGTTTAAGCAAGCTCAACCAAATTTGTATACATAATCAGTGGGCCCCCTAGGAGTCTAAAAATGCAAAATCTAATCCCCCTCCCCTACATGATTATAAATAATTTTATTAAATATTAAATATAAGGGAGGGGCCAGGTTGTATGGTAAAGTCAAGTGGATGGCCACATCAGAACACGTCAGCTTAAATTTTTCAAAACTTCAACCTTATTGCGACACAGGTTACTATTATTCAATTAAAATTAACTTTGTTTACATTGTAGAAAATTTAATCTCATTTAAAAATTTATAGAGTGGTCTTTGTCAAAAGCGTGCTCCTTCATGGTCAAAATGGGAAAAAAAAACGAAAAAAAAGTGCGAGTTTTTGGGATATTCAAAAGTGATCCGGAGGGTCTGTTATTTGGATCCCCATTAAAAATCGAACTAATAAATCGAAGTTTGCACTTTTTTTTTTAAATCGAAGTGAAATTTTGTCCTCTTTAATTTATTAAAGAATGGTTATCTACAAAATATGGACCGTTTTCGAGTTATAAGCGAAAAACAGGTAAAAGTCTGAAAATTTCTAGGTTTTTCGGTGACCAAAAAGTTGACCTCCACACTTTAGAGGTCGCAAACTTAGATTTTGCATACCCACTCTTTTAGGATTCTCTATTTACTGGGTTATTATTCATATACATTATTTCGTCTCGCAAGCCGATTATAGATATTACTCTACCATACAGGGTATGGTCAAGTATTGTAATCGTGCATGAACAAACTGGTTTTTTTCCTTGCTTTTTTTTTCAAAATATCTCAAAAACGGCTGAAACTATTTCGATTAAAAAAATTGAGCAAAACCATGGCATTTCGGTCTACAAAAAAGCTCTAATAAGTGAACATCGAAAAAATTATATTTTTTGAGATAATAATTGTTTTGTCAAAATGTCTGTTTGTCTGTTTGTGCGTTACCAAATATTCTGGACGAGCTAGCTTAAAAACTAGTGTGAATATCAAAACCAAATTTCTCACGTAGTTTTGGTTCATTGAGATTAAGAGCTGATTAGATTTTGGTGCATATCGACCCAAAATTAAGTGGGGTGGAGGGGGGTTAAAAATTAAAAATCTAGGCCATTTGAGCAAACTCAACCAAATTTTGTATACATAATCAGTGGGATCCCAGGAGTCTAAAAATGCAAAAACTAATCACCCTACATGATTATAAATAATTTTAGGGGCCAGGTTGTATGGTAAAGTCAAGTGGATGGCCACATCAGAACACGCCAGCTTATTTTTTGTCTTACGAGAAGGATTTTAAGGCTTATTCCTTTTCGTGTTAAAAAGTGAATAATTTCCCAAAAGATTTCGATTTCCTGTACATCAAATAGAAAGAGCTATGTAAATTTTTCAAGGGAAATAAAATCTTTGTGTGCACCGTGTGAGTGACGTCATAACATGGTAGCAGCCACTCTGTTCCTCTTGTTTATAAGGACATCTGGGAATTATTCAACTGTAATGGCGACGAACGAATTTCGAATTACAAACAAAATTCCATTTGATATTGAAATTTGTCCCTTGTTAAAGGACAACAAACACATTTTTCTGTGTTGTTTCTCAACAAAAACCGTCATGTGTTAAGGGATGCAGAACGAGAACCCAAGGGCTAAAAAAACGTGAATAAGCACCCTTTTGTTTTATAATTGAATTTAAAATGATTTATTAAATTGTTATTGGATTACGTTTTTATTTAACTACTAGCTGCAAGGCCCGCATTCGGCGGCCTCTTGCTAGCCAGGGGCGAGCCCCCTGGACCCCCAGCCCTCGATCCCCAACCTTACCCCCACTCCCACCCACCACACCCCCCGATACCCACCCAGCACCCCAGCACCACGCCCAACCCCCGCCCCCACACCACCACCCCAACATTCCATTCCGCACCCTAACCCACTACCCGCTCCAGCACCCCCACTCCGCACCCGTTCCTAAACCCCCCGCCCCCACACCACACCCGCACCCCAGCCACCTTGGATCCCGCACCCCATCCACCCCGTGCCCTACAACCCTGCGCACCACAGCCCCGCCTAGCCCCCTGGACCCCACCCCCGCTATGCCCCTGGACTCCACCCCACACCACCCCCTTAACCCCCACCCTACTCCGCCTCACTCCTCACCCCACCCCATTACACCCCCGCACCCAGTTTTTGCATTTCTAGCCTTCTAGTGACCCACAGATTATGTATGCAAAATTTGATTGAGTTTGGCCCTAGAGAATTTTTTTTCATTTTTTGCCCACCCCACATTTTGGGTAGTTAGTTTTTGCATTTCTAGCTCTCTAGAGGCCCAGAGATTATGTATACAAAATTTGATTGAGTTTGGTCCAAGAGAAAAGAATTTCATTTTTTGACTTCCCCTCCCACATTTTGGGTAGTTAGTTTTTGCATTTTAGCTCTCTAGAGGCCCAGAGATTATGTAGTACTAAAATTTGATTGAGTTTGGCCCAAGAGAATAATTTTCATTTTTTGACCCCCTCCACATTTTGGGTAGTTAGTTTTTGCATTTCTAGCTCTCTAGAGGCCAAGAGATTATGTATACAAAATTTGTTTGAGTTTGCTCCAAGGGCAAGAATTTATATTTTTTCACCCTCCCCCTTCTTTTTGGGTGGGTTTTTGGGGAAATTTTTTTAAACAAAAGTTGTCAGAAATCACATCCCCTACAACTTTGTTTATTATAAAATTTGCCGTAGGGTTAATAGTTTAGGAGTTATTTGATAATTTTCATCCGTGTGCCCCCTCCCCCAAACCCCTTTCTGGGGTCAAAATATCAAAACGTTATATAGCTAAAAACGTAAGTTAGAAGACATCTGATGTAAATATGAAATTTCATAATAATCACTTCAGCCGTTTTTACGTGAATCATGAGCAACTTTTCGGAAACCACTGAAACAGACAGACAGACATACAGACAAGAATTTTGTTGAGGGTGTTTTTGTTCATAACTTTGCTTGAAACGTGTTCAGCCAAAATTTGGCGTGATTTGGACAAATGTAAAGACAAAACCTTAATTTTATATATATAGATATACTTAATAATAATTGGCTTCAGCGACGACGTCGACTTGATTTTTTTTTTTAATTTTAAAACCCTCTATAGATAATATTACATGATAAATAAAATTATTTTAAATTAGAAAATAAAAATTATTAATTTAAAATCCACTACAGAGTCCAAGGTTACAATTTTTTTTTGTTTTTTCGATTTTTGAAAATTTCGAATTTCGTAATTATCATATGGCCCGGTCTGAAAATTTTTAGAATGAATAGAAGTATAAAATAAAAAAAATAAAAAAAATATACCAAATAACCAATAAAACTTGTTAATTGATTTTGTTTCATCAAAATCGGTAGGGCCGTATTCTAAATAGAACCAAGATACAAATATATATATAAATAAATAAATATATATATAAATAAATAAATATATATATAAATAAATAAATATATATATAAATAAATAAATATATAAATAAATAAATATACAATTTTTGCTCGTTTAATAAGAATAGATATAGCAAGTATGAGTGTACCTTTCGGATGATGCATGTTGTCGTCCTTCGTGTGCTTATTATAACTAAATGATTCCTTCCTTCCTTTCTGGGCTACTTAAACCCAATCTTTCCATCCACCCACCATTTATTTATTTATTTATTCCCTTTGAGATCCGATTACCTCACTCTCTATCTCATTCGTTCATCCTTTAATGTCTATTTTACGTTTTAGATATTAAGAAAGTTCAAGCTAACAGAAAAAAAAGAAGAAACAAATATTTTACTCTAATGTTTTATTATTTGTTTTTTGTGCTTTACAAAAAAAAAAAAACTCAAAAAAAAATCAAATTAAAAATATCAAAGAGATTGGAGCAAAAGAGATATAACAAAGGTAAATTGTGTTTAGTTATTCATCAATAACAAATAAACATTTGGCCTATGGAAAGTTACGTGTCACGTGATAGAAAAAAAATGAATAAAAAGAGAATTCTATATTAAATTGAAAAATAATATCTAGATATCGAAATTAAATAACATTCCACCCTTGACAGTCCACGGTCAAATATTGGTTTATTCTCCTATAGTGAAAAATAACCAAATTTACTATATATACTCAATGGGGCTCCGAGAAGACTAAAAATCAAAAAACCGAGGGGTGAACCGCGATTGGAATTAGGTTTACACATCTTTGGAATGTTGTGCCGCCGACAATATTTTCCTTGAATATAAATATAATTATTCTTAAGGGTAATATTTTGGCAATCGGCTCCCCTTTTATTTTTCGATTGTGACCATTTCACAATGGATAAGGGAGTTTACAACTTCCTGGACCTAAAAGTCAGATGGCTCTTAACACGAGTCGTAAATAAATGTCAATGGCTTTTGGTTCCAGATGTTGATTTATAAGTTCATTGGCTTTTTAGGAAATTTCCAGAGGCAGGCTGAGTCAGTTGAGAGAGTTGGTCAGTTCGAATTGGAGGCCCAGTTGAGGCAGTCGAATCTGAAATCCACTCGGAGACAGTTCTATTTTTGGAATCCACTTGGAGAAGAGATGAATTCAAGCCCTCCGGCCATCAGCTTTGGAGAAAAATGTATTAATTATAAAATAACTAATATAAAATAATCAATATTAAATAATGATCTTTCTTTGAACGATCTCTCCTACTTCAATTAAATCACCAATCAGCATCAGGGCTTAAACAGGTCGAATCGCTTGGACACGTTACCTTTCTGCGTGGAGCTATCTTCGAGATAAATCAACAAATCGCCAACCTTTCTCTGGTCAAGAAGGGTTGCAACCAAAAACTTAGTGTTGTCGTAACAGGAATTATGTGGAATTATTTTGGAATTCATTAGATAATGCCCCTTTCATCTATTGTCTTCTACTTGGAAATGAAAGTAGAAGTGGAAGTAGGTGTACACGATATTTGGTTGCGGTTCACCCCTCGGCAAAAACTAACTGCCTAAATCTGGAAAAATATTTAAATTTCAAATAAATTACAAAGAAACATACTGTTGTGAACGCGCCATTTAGAGTATTTTTTTCTTGATAATAATATAATTGTTTTTAATGGTAATATTTCGGAGTAGCTGGAGACATGTCCTTTGATGCTGGAACATGTTTTATTTGACAATAGGATGGTGGAACTTTACAATTCCCACTTTTTGAACCTCAATAAATTTAATTTATGTTTGTCATATTTTGGGTTAAGAGAGTAAGTCCTGTCGGAAGGCTTTTTAACTGAAGGAAAGACCAGATGTCAATAATAAATTCATTGATTGGAGTTTTTCTAAATTTCGACTTTGCGTGGGAATTTTCCAAGAGAGTAATTTCTAGAAAATAGGCAGGCTTTAATATTTCGAACCGAATAAAACTGTTTTGGTTCTTTTTATATACGATAATAAAATTGTTTAAAATAATACAACTGCTTTATTATTTACACTTTAGGCATACAATGAAAATGAAAAGGGGGCGATAGGTGTTAGTAAACCTCCAGAAAGGGGCGATGGTCCACAAAAGATTGGGAACCACTATTCTAGAGGGTGGCCGTCCAAGATGACAGGGTCAATGGGGGCAAAGATGTTCCTCATGGATTTCGTATTGCTGATGTTAATGACAAGTTATGCCCTCGTTCCTTGTTGTTTTCTAGAAAAAATTTAAATTTTTTCGATGATTACTTATTAGGACTTTTTTGTAGATCGAAACGTCATGCTTTGCAATTATTTTAATCAAAATAGTTTCAGCCATTTTTGAGATATTTCTAAAAAACAAAGCGAAAAAAAGCCACAGTTTTTTCATGCACGATTACAATACTTGACCACACCCTTTATGATAAAGTAAAAAGACAATCCAAATAAAAACAACGAAATTCCAAGCCACATTTAATCGGATTTGTATAATAATGAGTTTCGGAAAACAAATATTATATTACACTTATTAGTTATTAATTAAAATTGAATAAAAATACAAAATTTAATTAGCTGTTAAATATAAAATAATATACAAAAGTAATTAATTAATTAAATTAAAATTCAATTATGTTTAAAACTCGCATTCGCAGGTACCTTCTACCTTCAGACTTACTCCCTTTCCACGAGAGTTAATTATATTAAGCTTTTTGTAGGTATTGCAATCATTTTAAACCAAAATTGTTTCCTTTCATTTTTTCCATAGCTTTTTTAGTATCGTTGTTTATGTTGTTGTTGTTGTTGTTGTTGTTGTTGTTAAAGTAGAACAAGACATTGCTTTAATTCAAAATAAATTTCCTCACCTGAGAATGTCACGTAAACCGCCCAGTCTTCTTCATTTCTTCCAGCCCTTTATCCCCCACATATCTGGACCACTTGTTTGTGGAATTTCATTAAATCTAACATGATATTCTATTCTCAAATAAATTAAACCATATAATATTGTCCCCTAATTACATTATATTTTAACAAAAACTAGATATTAAAAACAACAACAACAACAACACGAAGAATAAAGTTAAATTATTGTATTTTCTAAGAGTAAGAAATTAAACCTTACAATTGCGAATTTATTTTTGAAGCGAAACTTCTTTAGCGACGCATCTGTTTTATATTTTTTTTGTTACAATAAAGGGGAAATGGCTGATTAGAAGGGGAATAATTTTTTTAAAACCCACTACTATTTCATGATAAAATAAAATTTATTAAAATTAGGAAATTCAAATTATTATTATAAAACCCACTAAAATGTTTCATAACAAATAAAATTTATTAACATTAGGAAATTTAAATTGTTATTTTAAAAGCCACTAATATTTCATGACAAATAAAATTTATTAAAATTAGGAATTTTAAATTTATTATTTTAAAACCTACTAAAATGTTTTATAACAAAAAAATTTATTAAGATTAGGAAATTTAAATTACCATTTGAAAACCCACTAATAGTTCATGACAAATAAAATTTAATAAAATTAGAAAATTTAGATTATTTCAATAACATCTAAGACTAAAGAATTTTTTTATATATAACAACAACAACACGGAGAAGAAATTTAAATTAAGTGGATATCGATGAGGCAGTCCAAAAAAAGAAGAAGATAATTTAAACTATCTTTTTATTCATAAAACCGACGTTTCCGAGGTTATTCCCTCCTTCTTCAGGTTTTGAAAAGTCAGTGAAGGAAATCTAATGCGAATTCCCCTCATCTTCTTTCAGTGCAGTAACAATAATATATTGCATTTCATATAGCAGAATTATAATTTAAATTAAATAATTATAATTTAAGTTAAATAATTATAATTTAAATTAAATAATTATAATTTAAGTTAAATAATTATAATTTAAATTAAATAATTATAATTCTGCTGATAATGAAATACAATATATTATTGTTACTGCCACTGAAAGAGGAGACAGAGGGGAATGCCGCATTGGATTTCCTTCACTGACTTTTTCAAAACCCTGAAGAAGGAGGGAATAACCTCGAAACGTCGGTTTTATGAATAAAAGATAGTTTAAATTATCTTCTTTTTTTGGACTGCGTCATCGATATCCACTTAATTCACTTATCAGTCCGTCTCCAATCTTATAGAAATTTAAATTATTAAATATATTTTCTAAAATAAAGAAATTAAACCTGACAATTGCAAGTTGGACTTGCATGAAATTTATTTATGAAGTAAAACTTCTTTAGCGAGGTATCTGTTTGATTTTTTTTGTTACAATAAAGGGGAAATGACTCAAAATATTATTTCGATTAAATAATTAAAAATAGACAATTTTTTTGTGTCTCCTTCTTAAATATAGATTGATACAAATGGGGGACCATTATGAAAAATTCTTCAAATTTCATGGGAAAATAAATATGTAATATTCCAAAATTACAATTACCAGTACCATATATTGAAACTAGAGATGAAAAAAATATAATTTCACTAAAATAAATAAAAATTTGTGAGCCTCATCCATATCTCATTGAGGAAAGGAGACTTTATAATTTTAAAACCCACTTATAGTTCATGACAAAAAATTTAAATTATTATTCTAAAATCCACTAATGTTTCATAACAAATAAAATTTATTAAAATTTAGAAATTTAAATTATTTTAAAACCCACTAATAGTTCATGACAAATAAAATTTATTAAAATTAGAAAATTTAAATTATTATTTTAAAACCTACTAAAATGTTTCATAACAAATAAAATTTATTAAAATTTAGAAATTTAAATTACTTTTAAAACCCACTAATATTTCATGACAAATAAAATTTATTAAAATTAGAAAATTTAAATTATTATTTTAAAACCCATTAATGTTTCATAACAAATAAAATTTATTAAAATTTAGAAATTTAAATTATTATTTTAAAACCCCCTAATGTTCATAACAAATAAAATTTAATAAAATTAGAAAATTTTAATTATTATTTTAAAACCCATTAATGTTTCATAACAAATAAAATTTATTAAATTTAGAAATATTAATTATTATTTTAAAACCCACTAATGTTTCATAACAAATAAAATTTAATAAAATTAGAAAATTTAAATTATTATTTTAAAACCCACTAATTGTTCATGACAAATAAAATTTCTTAAATATAGGAAATTTAAATTATATCAATAACATCTACTGCTAAAGAATTATATTTTTTATTTTTGATCCCATATAAAATAATCAATCAATTTGAATTTTAATAAGATTTAAAATTTTCAACTTATTTAGTTAACCAGCTACAAAATTATCTGGTAGAAATTAAATATCTACACCAATAAGGGTTCCGTATTTCTTTTTTTGTACGCGAATTTTAAAAAGAATCTATATATGTTTCGTTTATATATCCTTTATCATGACAACGACTGAAAATATCAATAAAATTATTAATAAACAAAATTTTCTGAATTTTTAAACTGGAAGTTCTTAAATTAGCCAACCGGACGGTTTGAGATATCTAATCTTTTATATGTTTGTATGTATTATGTTAAGTAATTTTTGTGTAATTAAATTCGTTTAAAATTGTACATTAAAGGGGCTACACCTATGCCCTACAGATACAATATTTTTACTAAATAATAATAAAAAATATGTGATGTATACTATAGGTTCACCAATACGGGTTCCGTATTTCTTTTTGTACCCGAATTTTAAAAATAAGCTATTTACTCGTATGTTACGTTTACACCTTTATCATGACAACGGCTGAAAATCTCAATAAAATTATTCATAAAAATGTTTTTCTGAATTTTTAATCTGGAAGTTTGGGATATCCAATCCTTTATATGATTCTATGTATTATATTGAGTAATTTTTGTGTATTTAAATTGCTCTAGAATTGTACATTAAGGGGCCTAGATGCTCTACAGATACAATATTTTTAATAAATGATAAAAAAAATTCATGTGATGTATAATATACACCAAAAAGGGTTCCGTATTTCTTTTGTAGGCGAACTCTGAAAAAGCAACTGTATATGTTTCGTTTATACCTCTATCATGACAACGGCTGAAAATCTCAATAAAATTAGTAAAGTTCTTGAGTTAGGCAACCCGGCGGTTTGGGAATGTAATCTTTAATATGTTTGTATGTAATATAGTATATTAAGTAATTTTTGTGTAATTAAATTGCTCTAGAATTGTACATTAAGGGGCCTAGATGCTCTACAGATACAATATTTTTAATAAATGATAAAAAAAATTCATGTGATGTATAATATACACCAAAAAGGGTTCCGTATTTCTTTTGTAGGCGAACTCTGAAAAAGCAACTGTATATGTTTCGTGTTTATACCTTTATCATGACAACGGCTTTGAAAATCTCAAAAAATTATTAATAACAAAAAAAATTCTTGAATTTTTAAACTGAAAGTTCTTGATGGTTTGGGGATTTGTAATCCTTTATATGTTTCTATGTAATATAGTATATAAGTTATTTTTGTGTAATTAAAATAGCTCATAGAATTGTACATTAAAGGGGCCTAGATGCCCTGCAGATACAATATTTTTAATAAATAATTAAAAAATTCGTGTGATGTATAGTATAGGTTCACCAATAAGGGTTCCGTATTTCTTTTGTAGACGAACCCTAAAAAGCAACTGTATATGTTTCGTTTATACCTCTATCATGACAACGGCTGAAAATCTCAATAAAATTAGTAAAGTTCTTGAGTTAGGCAACCCGGCGGTTTGGGAATGTAATCCTTAATATGTTTGTATGTAATATAGTATATTAAGTAATTTTTGTGTAATTAAATTGCTCTAGAATTGTACATTAAGGGGCCTAGATGCTCTACAGATACAATATTTTTAATAAATGATAAAAAAAATTCATGTGATGTATAATATACACCAAAAAGGGTTCCGTATTTCTTTTGTAGGCGAACTCTGAAAAAGCAACTGTATATGTTTCGTTTATACCTTTATCATGACAACGCCTTAAAATCTCAAAAAATTATTATTAACAAAAATTTTTTTGAATTTTTAAACTGAAAGTTCTTGACGGTTGGGGATTTGTAATCCTTTATATGTTTCTATGTATTATATTAAGTAATTTTTGTGTAATTAAAATAGTCAAAAATTTCTACATTAAAGGGGCCTAGATGCCCTGCAGATACAATATTTTTAATAAATAATTTAAAAAATCGTGTGATGTATACTATAGGTACATCAATAATGGTTCCGTATTTCTTTTTTTATACGCGAACCCTAAAAAGTATCAGTGTATGTTTCGTTTATACCTCTATCATGACAACGGCTGAAAATCTCAATAAAATTAGTAAAGTTCTTGAGTTAGGCATACCGGCGGTTTGGGATATGTAATCCTTAATATGTTTGTATGTAATATAGTATATTAAGTAATTTTTGTGTAATTAAAATGGTCTAAAATTGTACATTAAAGGGGCCTAGATGCCCTGCAGATATTTTTAATAAATAAATAAAAAAAATATATATACATATACTAGATGTATGTATATATTTTCAATCAACCTCGATTATTGGTATTCCCGCATGGTAAAAACCAAACAAATAAACTAACTAAAGGTTAATAATTAAAAACAAATAATAAAATAAATTGTAGTGAACTTTTTTTGTGTTATTTATTTGTTTCTTTTTTTACTAGGAATTTCATCTTCTAATAATGATAGAGTAGTTGTTTATCTTTAATTTCATTTATTTATTTATTTATTTGATGTCACATATACGATGGAAAATTCTTATTTTCTTAAAAAATAGAAAAATAAAAATCTCGCAAATATACATGGAGAGAAAGAGAAAGAGGAAAATATTATCTAATTACCTGTTTCTTCTTCTCTATGAAATAGCACACATTTATTTATTTATTTATTTGATGTCAAAAGAAGAGATTTTCATCTTTTGATATGAGATTAATTTAACTTATACGATGACCGGTTAAAAATTATGTTTTTCTTTTTCTTTTTTTTGTTTGGAGGACCTAGCCACCGAGGACTTGTGCCTCTAAGCAGGTCGAGAAATAAAGATTTATTTATTTATTTATTTATTTCTAATAGAAACATAATATGTTATAATTATTTATTTATTTTCTAATCTCGTTTGGGGGATTTATTTAATTATTTTTTTTCTATAATAATGATTTATTCTCGTTAAATTAATAAATAATAAGCGCCTTTTTGGTTCAATAATTAAAAACAGGGTTTAATTAAAATTTTTTTTACTTATAATTTTTATAACTATTATTTAAAATTTAATTATAAATGGTAAAATTGTAATTTAATTAAAATTTATATTACTTATAATTTTTATAATTATTATTTAAAATTTAATTATAAATGATAAAATTGTAATTTAATTAAAATTTATATTAGTTATAATTTTTATAATTATTATTTAAAATTTAATTATAAATGATAAAATTATAATTTAATTAAAATTTATATTAATTATAATTTTTATAATTATTATGTAAAATTTAATTATAAATGGTAAAATTGTAATTTAATTAAAATTTATATTAATTATAATTTTTATAATTATTATTTAAAATTTAATTATAAATGATAAAATTGTAATTTAATTAAAATTTATATTACTTATAATTTTTATAATTATTATTTAAAATTTAATTATAAATGATAAAATTATAATTTAATTAAAATTTATATTAATTATAATTTTTATAATTATTATGTAAAATTTAATTATAAATGATAAAATTGTAATTTAATTAAAATTTATATTACTTATAATTTTTATAATTATTATTTAAAACTTAATTATAAATGGTAAAATTGTAATTTAATTAAAATTTGTATTACTTATAATTTTTAAAATTATTATTTAAAATTTAATTATAAATGGTAAAATTGTAATTTAATTAAAATTTGTATTACTTATAATTTTTATAATTATTATTAAAATTTAATTATAAATGGTAAAATTGTAATTTAATTAAAATTCATATTACTTATAATTTTTATAATTATTATGTAAAATTTCGTAAAAAAAAATATTTATTTTACGTATCGGTGACTAAAATGTTCTAACGGACAAGGTCAATTTTAATAAAAAAAATAGAAAATGCAGGGTCGCTAAAACTATTTTTTTTTCACCTAAAATTGATACCAAAAACTCCTAAAAAAGACCAAAATTTAGAGGAAAAACAACCATAAACATAAATTTTGTTAAACACACCCCAGTGGCTGCCATGTTGAGAAAAATAAGAGAATATAGTGGGACGTTATATCCGGCTCGAAGGACCAAAAATGTTCTTTAGAACATCCACGAATAACAGAATAAAAATAATTACTTGAGGAGAAAAGGTTTATTAGTAGAAATAGCTGGTTTACAAGCAAGGGGTACACTAGAAATACAAATTATATACAAAAGGAAAACAGAACAAAACATAAACATAGGAAGTCTCTTTGCCGACGATCTTTCAACTATGCCCTGACGGAACAATAGGGTTTGCTGAATGGAGGGGTATTCAAGGCAGGGGGCGAAGCACTGCTTAAGGCGGGTTTTGCAGCTAGTTCTAAATAAAATTTATCGCTATTTTAAACATTTTTTGTAGTTAATCTTGTAGGTAGAAATTTCCAAATTAAATTGACATCGAGTTTCTTATCATGGATTAAAGCTTACGTGTACAAGTGGGATTCGAATTAAAGCTGTGAATTGAGGGGATTTCGAACTCTGTTTTTGTTTACCAAAAGGTCGTTGCCTAAACCTGGACAACAACAACAAATAGTCTCTTTTTGTTTTTGAACCCACCTCTGTATATATAGACTGGCTCACTGGGTATAATAAACATTTTACCACTTAACAAATAGACAGAAGGGAAAATAGAACCAAACAAATTACAGGTATTTATTTATTTATTCCCTGAGGAGAGTGTGTGTGTGTAATTTAGTAGGAATTCGATTTAAAAACAAATTCTATCTATATTACACCCACTTGGACACCTTCTTTATATAGGGAGAAAGGTATACATGTACTGGATAGATTAACTACTCTATTCATTCTAAGCTCAAATTCATTAACGAATTAAAAAAAAAATACTACCTTCAAGAGTACCTACGGAGCGCTTTGATTGGTTATTTTATTTTTCATTTTTAATTATTTTGTATTTAATCAACCACTTGTTTTGTTTTGATTGAGCCAATTGATTAATTTTTATTCAACCAACTTTTAATAATAATTAGTTTAATTAAAAAACTTTAAAAATTTTTTTCTAAAATTGTAACCTATTGAAGCTTTTATTTTTGTGTTTAATTTGACTAAAATTTTAATTTTTTCGTGAAATCACAAATAATTAATTATAATTATTATTATAATAATTAATTGTATTATTTGTTCTTGTTCAATAACAATTATAATTATATGATTTCACTAAAAATTCAAATTTTAATTAAAAAATCAGGTTTCAATCCAGTATCGTGAATTTAAGTTGCCAGTGCGTAGGATACCCACAGAGCGAACGCCGAAACCCATGACGTCCAATTTGTTGTGCAGAAGATCCATTGTTGAATGCGTTGCTCAAAACCAGGTTTCAATAAAATTTGAATTTTTATTTAAATAATTAGAACAAGAACAAATAATACAATACAACTACGAAGTTTCGATCGACTTATTCTGCAATCGTTCTCAAGTATGCAGCTCCACTTATTTTTAGTTAACTTAAAATCGGCTTAGGCGCACATGTACCTATTTGAGAACGATCGCAGAATAAGTAATCAAACTTCGTAGTTGTATGTATTATTGTTCTTGTTCAATAAATAATAATTTAAATAAAAATTCAAATTTTATTGAAACCTGGTTTTGAGCAACGCATGCAACAATGGATATTCTGCACAACAAATTGGACGTCATGGTTTCAGCTCGCCGACCTGAATTCGGCAACTCAAATTGACGATACTGGAGCTTCCGTTCCGCCATCTGGGAATTTTCTAGTGATAAAAGGGCCTAAAGCAGCCAGGTACTTTTATTAGCTACTTCTGCTACCCAATTATTCGGCAAAAAGAACCTTTCAACTTAAATTAAAATAAAGTTTTTGTCTTGTAAAAATTCAATAAATAAGGTAAAAATCGTCATTTGGGGAGAATTAACCAAATAAAAAATTAAAAATAATCACTTTTAAAGTTTATTATTAGATTGTAAAAATTTAGGATTAATTAGGCTCGAAATAGGTTTTTAATAATTTCAATAGGTTAAAATTTCCTGGATTTCAAAACAATATAACAATGGGTTTCCAAATGATTTTGTCTTTTTTAATGAATTCTACGGAGCTAATTGAATTTTTGGTTTAAATCATTAAAATATATTTTTAAAGAAATTCCAAAGCTAATTAATTCCTTTCAGTTAGTTTAGTTAGTATAGTTTCAATAATCCTTTATAATTAACTTTGAAATAAATAAATAATATTGAAATCAATGAATGAGCTCGAATACAAAAGCCAAAAGGCTTAGTTCTTTTGAAATGGCTGGAGGTATCTTAAATAACAGATGAAAAAGATGAGGTGAGATTCCCAAAGGGTATTTTTTAAGAAATATGATTTTTCAAACAACATATTTTATTTTAAAATTAAATATTTTTCATCTATATATATAATCAAAAAAGCTATTGAACAGCATTTTTTCATTTTTTTCTACCCTCATTAGAGAACCGGTTTTCGGAATTTTTTTTAAATTTTTTTTCACCCAACCCAAAAAGAAGTTAGGAATTTTCTTTGAAAAATATAGCTTTTTTTTAACCGACTTCAAAAAAAAAAGGAGGAGGTTCTACTCGATTTCAGCTGAAATTTTTTTTTTTTTTTTTAATTTTTGTGCCTATGTTACCTCATATCTCCGCCAATTGTCAACCGATTTTGAAAATTTTTTTGCATTGGGTCCAGTCTAGCTTCCGATTGGTCCCATTTTTTTTCGATTTTTTTCATAGGTATTAGACCTTTTTTATTAGGTTTGTTTAGGTTTGTTTAGACCTAACCTCTTTGTTTATGAACCGATTTCGATGGTTCTTTTTTTATCCGAAAGGGGTGTCTTAGGGATGGTGTCATATTAATTTGGTCAAGTTCTGATGATATAATCACTATTAATAACATCACTAAAAAGAGAAAAATAAAAATTTTTTAAGAAAAAAATAAAAACCGACTTCAAAAAATTAAGTGCAACAAATATAAAAATACACTAAAAGGTATAAAATAATTATTATCTTATTTAGTTACAACTAAACGACGAAATATTAACACGAAATTACTTTTTGAAGTTGGTGCCAAACATATACCTTTTATGAATCGCACTCGACGGATCTTACTTAGTACGTTTGGCGGGTACGCTCAGCTTATAGGTATAGTTTGTTTGGCACCGACTTTAAAAAAGTAATTTCGTGTTAATATTTCGTCGTTTAGTTGTAACTAAATAAGATAATAATTATTTTATACCTTTTAGTGTATTTTTATATTTGTTGCACTTAATTTTTGAAGTCGGTTTGTATTTTTTTCTTAAAAATTTTTATTAAATAACCATAACTTTTTCAAAAATTTAGTTATCATGACGATTTTTTTTTAATTTTTTCTTTTAAATAAGTAGATAGTTTTTTTTTAATCTTTGTTGCAGTATTAAATTCTTCTTCAACAATAGTGTGGTTAGAACTATTAAGAATGAATGACACTCAAAAATGTGACAAACAGGGCCGCCAACACATGTTTAGTTTGCTAGTTTAGTTCTTTTATTGTTTAAAATTATTGGATAAAAATACTTGGTAGATTTCACATTAAGATATAAAAAATAAAACGAATTTATTTTTGGAGAATCTTTAATCTCGATATATATATTTCGGGTGACTAACCCATCTTCAGGAGAAACAGAAAGTAACTGATCAGTTACCTTCTGTTTCTCCTGAAGATGGGTTAGTCACCCGAAATATATATATCGAGATTAAAGATTCTCCAAAAATAAATTCGTTTTATTTTTTATATCTTAATGTGAAATCTACCAAGTATTTTTATCCAATAATTTTAAAAAATGTTTCACCAAGTACCAACACCAAATTCCTTAAAAACTTTTATTGTTTGGCAAGCTAGGTTGGCTAACCTGAATTTTTTTTTAGTTTTTCCTGAATTTTCCGGGCAACTTTTCCAATTTTTTTTTTACGTATTAACCTGAATTGGACTATAACGAACATTTTTTTTAAAAAATTAACCAAATCG
Organism: Forficula auricularia; assembly: GCA_024734495.1. Classification (NCBI taxonomy): domain Eukaryota; kingdom Metazoa; phylum Arthropoda; class Insecta; order Dermaptera; family Forficulidae; genus Forficula; species Forficula auricularia. The sequence goes on from JALMQS010000703.1 coordinate 124,923, forward strand.
GTCCAGGCATTTCAGAGATCTGCGCTTACAAAGAAACAGAAATTCATTTTTATTATATAGATGTGTGACTTAATCAAATTGAACTAACTTGTGGCCACCTAGCGGCGAGAGAGGCAATTTTTTTTTATTTTTATTGTCACCGGGAACAAAGCCCATTTAGACAGCACACCAGTAAAGTGTTAGTAGGGTTAGTGAGGGAGCCGAGTTTTAGTCGGTAGAAATTTTATATGCTACCCCGGCCGCCCGCTTAAACATCGTCATCATCGATGCCGAAGCGGAGCCTAGCGCTTTAGCCAGCTCGGCCAACCCGACTCCCAAGGCAATAAATCACGGGAGAGGGAATCTTGTTGTTTTGTTGTTTAATTTCTAAAAGTAGTCGACGTCATCTGTTGAATCTCCTGTAAGGTTTATTTACCCTCTTCCTTCCACTTGTTTATGGTGTTGTCCATCATCAATTGCTTTTGTCTCACCCCCCCCCCCCAAACTCTGGCTTTGCTTTATTCTCAAGTCTTCTAGTCCATTGTGGTTTGTGGGTGGGTGGTTGGGTGGCACTTAAATTAAATTTCACTTTCCAACAACAACAACCCCATTTGTTTTTCAATCGCCACCCCCTTCAACTTCTTCTTCTTCTTCTTCTTCTTCAAGGATTATTTATTTGAATTAAATCGTAAAGAAGTAAGTTCTTAAAATATTATGTTTTTATAGGGGAGAATATAAATATATTATATAATCAGTAGAGGGCGTATATTCCAATCGGAAATGGCGCCTAGGGGCGAGCGTATTAAAGTTGCGCCCTTTTGTAAATTATCAAAATACAGGGTGGGCCATAAAGATCTACTGCATTTTGAAGAGTTGTAAAAAATAAAAAAAAATTAACTAGAAAAAAAAGTGAATATCTTTTTGAAAAGAACATAAAATAATTTTTGATGATAGGTAACAAAACTATTATTTATATTACTATAATTAAAATTTATTATTTTTAATTGATAACGTAAATTAATTATTGCGTATCAAAATATAAAATTTGTTTACTTTAATTGTTAGTTAATTAATAAATTTAGTACCTGGAGCCACCGAGCGATGCACTGTAATCAAATTATAAATAAAAACAAATATATATAGTACACGCCCCATGAACCCCCCCCCCCCAACCTAAACCACACACCTCGCACCGCCACTCCCACTCCGCCCCACCGCACTCAACCCCCCCACCCCCGGATCCCCAACAACTGCACCCCACCTCCTGCACCTCCCACATCCACCCACACCGCACCCAGTTTTTGCATTTCTAGCTTTCTATAGAAAGATAGTCAGTCGTCCATTCATATTGATAGATAAACATTATAAAAAAATAAATAAGAAAATAATAGTAAAAAAATAATCGTATATGATCTGAAATTAAAACATAAAATTAAATAAGATTTGTTTCCAAGTTTTATAAAAAAAGCCACTTGAACCGCTTTATTTGTAAACACACCTGTTTTGTTATGATTTAGACACCTGTTAATTAAAAACAAACAAAAAATTCCTAATTTTAATATAATATATTAATATTTGCTATAACCTATTACTGGGTTTTAAAATTAAAAAACCAATTAAAAATAAAAGATAATTGAAAAAAATGTAAACAAACTTTTTTATTGAGATTTTCATCTATCAATAATTACTTTAATTAAGAAAAGATCAATTAAGATGAAATTTGTCGAGGTCCAGACCTGGCCAGATCGCTTTCTCATCCTCAAAACTTGTTAATAGAATTTGTTTAATCAAAATCGGTAGAGTCGTTTTCAAAATAGAACCAAGATACAATATATATATATATATATATAAATAAATATACAAACAATTTTTGCTCGTTTAATAAGAGTAGTATAATATATAAAATTTTACTAAAATATATTTTAATTCCATAAAAAAAAATATACGAATTTATTATTTGTTGAATATGAAAACACATGATTTTCACTTACTTTTCATTTATTAACATATTATCTACACTTATTAAACGAGCAAAAATTGTATATTTATTTATATATATATATTTGTTTGTATATATATATATATTTGTATCTTGGTTCTATTTTGAAAACGACTCTACCGATTTTGATGAAATTCACGGGTTAAGGGGTTTTTGGGGTGACAATTCGATCTGTCACGGTCTCATCGTCGACAAAATTGTTTTTGATGGCGTTTTTTCCTAATCAAATTAATTATTCTCAGGTAGAAAAATGCAAATCTTAGGGATTTTAAAAGGGTTTATCTTTTCTTTTATACCCAGACAGACAATGGGTCGGGTTAATCCTTTATTCTCAAAGGCCTTGAAGAAGTATTGTGATTGTGGTGTGTTGTTGTCAAGCATTAACTAAACACGAACAAAGCTCGGTCTTCCAGGTATATATATTATGTATTTGATTTTTTTTATGAAACAAACTCTATTAACAAGTTTTGAGGATGAGAAAGCGATCTTGATGCGGAGCGGGGGTGGATGTGAGGGGTGCAGAAGGTGGGGGCAGTGGATGGGGATCCGGGGGTAGGGCGAGGTTTCGGGGTGGGGTCGAGCAGGGTGGAGGTGGGGGGTACAGTGGTCGAATACTATATAGATATATTTGTATTTTTTAATTTGAAAACGGCTCTCAAATAAAAATCGACCTTTTTATCAGAATTTTAAATTAAAAATAATATTAAAATAAAGATTTTAACTGAAGGACGCAGTTACCGGCATCACTCGGCGTCTCCAGGTACTGTGATTTATTAACCGACTCCATAAAGGAGGAGGTTCTCTATTCGACTGAAATTATTTATTTTTTGTTTGTGCCTATGTTACCTCATATCTCAGCCAATAGTCAACCGATTTTGAAAATTAATATTGCATTGAATACAGTCTAGATTCCGATTGGTCCGATTTTATTTTATCGATTTTTTTCCAAGGTATTAGACCTTTCGTATTCGGTTTGTTAGACCTAACCTTTCTTTGTTTAATAATACGATTTCGATGGTTCTAAATTTATCTGAAAAAGTGTCTTAGGGATGGCGTATATTGATTTGGCAAGTTCTATTATATGTCACTATTAATGACATCACTAAATAAAATAAAAATATGTTTTAAGAAAATAAAAACTGACTTAAAATTAAATGCAACAAATATAAACACACTAAAAGGTCATAAAATAATTAGTTGCTTATTTATTACAACTAAACGAGAGATATTCATGAATACTTTTGAGTCGGTGCCAAACAGGTACCTGTCATGAATCGCACTCGACGGATCTTACTTAGTACGTTTGACGGGTACGCTCGCTTATAGGTATAGTTTGTTTGGCACCGACTTTGAAAACGTAATTTCATGTTAATATTTCGATCGTTTTAGTTAGTAACTTTAAATTAAGATAATAATTATTTTATACCTTTAGTGTATTTTATTTGTTGCATTGTAATTTATTGAAGTCGGTTTATTTGGTACTTAAAAATTATATAAATAAATATTGAACAAAATTTGTTTATCTAGGTACCAAAATTTAAATTACACCCAAGTATAGTTAAGATCATAAGATGTAAAATAAAATCTAAAAAAGACAGTGAGTGTTCTGGGTGGCTACGAAACTTAAGATTGTATTTGATCTTGTATTTATAAAGTTAATCGTTAATATTTGCCCTCTAATAATATCCCAACCCTAGCCCTTTTCAATTTTCAGCTTCAATTACTGCCCCACCCACCCACCCACCTAGGGGGCTGATTTCAAAGTATTCACTTTCTAAATAAACTAAAGGGAAAATAAAATTCACTTAGGTCAGCTTGAAATCAAAAGCAGCCCCCTACGAAGTGAATACTACGAGAGATTTTTTTTGATTTTATTGAGAAAACGTTGTCAGAATAAAAAATAATAATAATCGTTTGATTTCCTTTGAAACGATGAAAGAAGGTCTTATCAATAGAGAGTATACTCTTTGCTTTATTCAGAAATTTGAAAAATAATTGCAGAATTCACAATATTCTTGACAAGTATTATTAGAGCAATTTTCTCCACATTAAATGCTTAATAAATTATTATTAGGTAAATAGTAGATTTTATTAAGGGATGAAATTTTGTTTAAATCATATAATTTTCCTGAATTTTAAATTTATAAAATAAAATTTAGGGAACGCGGTGTTGGTTTATAGTGAAACATTGTTAAAATTAAATTAGGTTGGAGTTGGTGGTGTTTCACAAGGAGATAAATTAAAATACAAAGATTTTTTTAGTTTACTCTATATATTTCGAGCTCTTAACTCATCGTCAGGAGAACATTGACTAAAGATAACATGATATTTTGAACAGAATTTATTTTAATTTTAATATGATGGACAGTTATTTATGACTTAGTGTAAATATGAAAGAATTATCAGAAGGATGGGATGGCTTTAGAGCCGAAAGAACAGATGTAGGGGGACAAAGGGCTGGAATAAAGAAAAGATATTTATACTTGGAAGTTGCCGAAAATTATGTATGTGTTATAAAGGAGGGTAATAAACTATGGAATGCAATGAGGGTGCATAGCGAAAATTTCATCTCTCATTTTCTATTTAAAAAAATAAATAAAAATTAAAAATAAACCCACCATACACTCTCATCGCACTCCAATTCAAATTAAATATCATTGATTAAGATGTCAATTATTGGTGAAGTTTTGATGTCTGTTTGATTGTTCAAGATGTTTTGATTAAGGTGTATGGCCTTTTTAATTTCAGCTGACTCCAATAAATCCAATTTCCTACTTTTTGGAATAAAATGTAAAGGGAGGGGGTTGGTCGATGAAGGTGAATGGTTGTGGTCAAACAAATGATCTGCAAAAGCCGAGGTATAACTAAGAGGGGGGCATTTGGGTTCAAACTATTCACCTGTAGATTGCGAAGAGATCTCATATGTTCAACGTGGCGTTGATTGAAAGATCTACCTGTTTGCCCGATATAAAATGATTGACAGTCATTACATTGCAATTTATATACACCACTCATTGTTGTTGGTTTAATTATATCGATTTTATTGTTAACCAATATGGATGAAAGGTTGTTCCTGTTATAGAATGCGGGGGTGATATTAAGTTTGCGAAACATATTAGCTATAGGGTAGCTGAGTGGAGAATGGAAATAAAGTTTTTTAAAGTTTTTTTCTTTTGTTGGGATGATGGAATATAAAAGGGGGGCTGTTATTTTATAAATTACCTTTTTCTGAATATTGTCGATCAAGTGTCGGGGGTAATTGTTATTATCGCTTATTTTGTGGATGATAGCTAATTCATGGTTATAGTGTTCTGAGGTTAAAGGAATGTTTTCTAATCTATTGAACATTGAGTAGAAAACAGATAATTTAGTGTTGAGGGGGTGGTTAGAATCATAGGGAATTATAGTGTCTGTGAAAGTAGGTTTTCGGTAGATTTGATATTCAAAGTGGTTGTTGATTATGGAAATCCGAAGATCTAAGAAAGGAATTGACTTATTGCCTATTTCTGTTGTAAATTGAATTTTGGGGTTGATTGAATTTAGTTTTTCATTAAATGCATTTAATTGTCTCACAGATCCGGACCAAACTACTAAAATATCGTCTACATATCGTTTCCAAAACTTAATACGTTCAAAAAACTTATTTTCACGATTTAACAGACATCAAAACTTCACCAATAATTGACATCTTAATCAATGATATTTAATTTGAATTGGAGTGCGATGAGGGTGTATGGTGGGTTTATTTTTAATTTTATTTATTTTTTTAAATAGAAAATGAGAGATTAATTTTTCGCTATGCACCCTCATTGCATTCTATAGTTTATTGCCTTCCTTTATTACACATACATAATTTTCGGCAACTTTCAAGTATAAATATCTTTTCTTTGTCCCAGCCCTTTGTCCCCTACATCTGTTCTTTTCGGCTCTAAAGCCATCCCATCCTTCTGATAATTCTTTCATATTTACACTAAGTCATAAATAACTGTCCATCATATTAAAATTAAAATAAATTCTGTTCAAAGTGTCATGTTATCTTTAGTCAATGTTCTCCTGACGATGAGTTAAGAGCTCGAAATATATAGAGTAAACTAAAAAAATCTTTGTATTTTAATTTTTCTCCTTGTGAAACACACCAACTACAACCTAATTTAATTTATAAAATAATTGAAATGATGAAACTATGGCCAAATTGTAATATAAATATTTTTTGTTTTGTTATATTTTATGTGTAATTATAATGTATTATTAATATTGTTTTATTTTATGGGTTATTTTAATATATTATTTTGTTTTAATCTATAGTTATTGTCTTATTTTCTAAGTTATTATAATGTATTATTTTAAATTATTTTGTTTTTTAATATTAATATTATTATCTACTCTTATTAAACGAGCAAAAATTGTTTTTTATATATTTTTTATCATAATTTTATTTTAAAAATGGCTCTACCGATTTTGATGAAATTCACGGATTAGGGGGTTTTGGGGTTGACAATTCGATCTGTCACAGTCTCATCTTCAACAAAATTGTTTTTGATGGGTTTTTTTGTAATCGAATTAATTATTCTCAGGTAGAAAAATTCCATTCTTAGGGTTTTAAAAAGGGTTTCACAAAATAATCAAGAATTTATTTTAAAATTATCTTTTGCATAATCAGGTCTCATTTTTCTAAAAAAATAACTTATTTTGATAGGTTTTATTTATTAACAATTGGATGAATTAAAATGAATCATGTGGTTGAATCAAAACAAAATAATTGGCTGTTCAAAACCACACTCCAAATATATACCCGTAAACTACCGAAAATACATCGTCTCTTAAAAGTTTCGCCTTTTTAATTTTTGAGTGGCGAGGGGGGGGGGGGGGGGAGGAACAATTATCAATATATTTAATGTTTCTTAATTTAAAATGAATTGGAGTCTTCATTTCAAAATTCGAGTCCAAATTAGAATTATATTTCAAATTTGCCTGGTTAATGAAAGGTCTAAGGAAAGGAGAAAGGAGAAAGGGAAACATATGGTTATATTTGAGTGTGAGCCCAGGTAGAGTGTCTTTATTAGTTCCTAGCCCTCCAGCAGTGACGAAGGAACACCAAGTTTTCAATATCCATATGATATTGACTCCATGAAAAACATTTATAATTGAAGAAAGACTGATGATGAAGACCAAGTCTTCGAAACTATAGTCTCAAACAAATAAATAATATATATATACAGATATATCATCTTGATATATATGTGTATATGTTTATTTGCATCAAGCAGAGGACAACCTCTTTGTTTCTCTTTGTGGCTTGTCTTTTCTTTAAAGAAGCCTTAATTATTAAAGAAACAACGCTTGATATTGCTCAAAACAACAAATTCTACAACTTTAAGTTTAATTGAGGGTTTGGAGGATTGTGTGGGGGGTGTTTTAGTATAGGGGTGAGGGGGTGTAAAATGAAAACTTGAGCAACTAGCATAACATTCAATAAATGGGGATATTAAAATTCATTACAGTCACGTGATCTAGAATATAAGTTAAATGAATATTTAGTGTATTTTTATTCACCACTATTTTTGTTTCTAATTTAGTGGAAATGTTTTGTTTTTTTTGAAAATAAAATAAATGTTTTGAGAATTACTCAATTTACATTAAATCGGGTCTGAATTTATTAGTTGTGATAGTAGAAACGATATAAATGCTGGTATTTTCAATTCAATAGTAAAATTCATTGTTGCAGAACAAAATAATTATTTAATTTGTTTGTTTTTATTGTTAGATAATTAATTATTAATTATGAAATTTATATTTTAAGACTCCTTCCTCCTATAGTATCAAAAAAACGACATTATGACAATAAATGTATTTTTTGAGTCTCGCCTTTTGTTTTTGTTGATGATGTTTTTGTTTTTATTTATACTAAAAAAAAAAATTAACCATAATTATAACGAAATTCTTGATTAACATTTAAAAATTCACATTTTAAGCTGAAATTTTCTGACGGTTATTTTTATTACATAATTGAAAAAATTTTACTTATAGAAAATGAAAATTTAAAAAAAAAAACTAGGTTTTTATATTTTTTTATATTTTCAAAATAGTTACATGAGCAGCCTATAATTTTTATTTTTTTTTAGATAAAATTTGGAGAGAGTTTTTAAATCATAATAATATTATACTAAAACATTTTCATGGGAAACTTAAAAAAGAAAAATATAGGGTCAAAATGTCTCCCTAATAAATATGTAGAAGGTATATCTCAAAAATAATCCAAATAATTATTTTTAACAATTACTCAATTTAATTTTCTAAAAAATAATGATCAAATAAAATATAATTATTAATTATTATTAAATTATTTATTTAATAATTAAATATTTATTCATTATTATTTGATAATTAAATTGAATAATTGTTAAAAATAATTATTTGGATTATTTTTGAGATCTAATTGATTAAATACTTTGTTTATTTGATGTCGTATAAAAAAATAGTTCTAATGAAAGTTGTTCAGTTTTTTTTTGTAGATTAATGATAAAGAAAATATAGGTTTCCATTTAAAAAACAGAACTTGATCTTAAAATACCCTTGAAACCTTGTTCTAGGTCATGGATGATAGGCAACAATTGGTTGTATTATTTGATAAAATCATCTCAGTCCAGAGTTTATATAATAGAAATAGAGAATATAGGACATCATGTATTTAGTTTCTAGAGAAATACAACGAACAACTCTGAGTTGTACTTTATTTAAGTGGTATAATAATGTTTTAGATGCGTTTCCATAAGCTGATCCGCCATAATCGAAAATGGACCTTATTAGAGAGCGAGAAATCAAAAGATATGGATAGATGGCAATACGATTGATCATCTGTTTTACTTATAACTATGTGTAACTATAATAATAATAATATATTAAGTTTTGAGCACTTAGATGGCGATCATCATGCTAATATGGCAGTGTATCCAGAAATTTATACTTTAATGATGGAATTTTGATTGAGGTCTTTTGGATATGGTTGTTTTTTTTTCTGTATCAGCAATTGTGTTAACTAGTTGGTCTTTTGAATTAACTTGCAGATTGTAAGCAAATTTTGGACCCAATGAAAGAATGTACAGCACATTGTTGGGAATTGTTAAATTTGATTTATTAGTGATGTAGTCTTTGTTGACAGGTCTGTTTTGTTGTTTTTCTTGGTCCATATCCAAAAGACCTCAATAAAAATTCCATCATTAAAGAATAATAATATATATAGAGAGAGAAATCTGGAGAAGTGAGGGATAAGTGAACGCCATGTGAATTGCATGAAACACGTCACGATACACTAACACTATAATTATTTTATATTACATTTCCATAAATCACGTCGTGTACGCAATTCACGCCAGATTTTTATTTTCAAATTTTTTTTTAAAGGGTTTTGGTCATTTTTGAAAAGCTCTAGAAAAAAATGAGTGCATTCCCAGAACTACAACTTATACTGCAGGTAGTTATATAAGTATACAACACAGAAATAACTTATTATTAGTGAGTCTCTTTTTCTTCATAAAAATTTATGGATTTAAAAAGTAACGATTTATACATTTTTTCCGAGTTTTTTCAGGAATAGTTTGACTGATTCTCTTTCATGATAGAAAAATTAAAATAATGTATACCTGAAGTTCATTTCATGGTGAATACACTGGTTTTTGAATTATTCTGCTATCTTTAAAAATAGCTTGGCAATTAAACTTTCTGCAAACCACGTTTTTCATTAAAATATGCCCAACCACCATTTTAAAATGGCTGCCAAAAAAAAACTATGGCATATAAATTTTTTTCAAGTACGGTTTTGTGACTGTCTACCTATAGGGAACTCATGATAAAAAAATCAGGAAAATATAAAATCATGAGCAACATCACCTGGGTGATTTGAAATGGATTGACCCTAGAATAAAATTAGATCGGAAACGATTGGAGTCAGCATTAAATTCTGATGCCAAATCATCCCATATTTTTATTCTCTTAATTAGCATCGGAATCTGAACGCTTAGATTCCAACACATCTTTATATTTATTAACGAGAAAAACAAAACGTTTCTCCTCTTCTATTGTGAAATTGGGGAGTTCTTTTACTCTTAATTGAAGATTGGTCCTGAAATTTAATATTCACTTATTCAATACATTTCAAATTTTTAAAAATTACATTATTTGTTTCAGTTTTGTTGTATCTATATATTTACTTTTTTACCAATTTATTTTTATATGATTAAATAGAAAAAAAATTTGGATTGTTTTTAAATAATAAAAGAATACAAGACATTCATTCATTTGAATGAAATAAAAATTTTTAAGAAAAAAATAAAAACCGACTTCAAAAATTAAGTGCAACAAATATAAAAATACACTAAAAGGTATAAAATAATTATTATCTTATTTAGTTACAACTAAACGACGAAATATTAACACGAAATTACTTTTTAAAGTCGGTGCCAAACAAACTATACCTATAAGCGAGCGTACCCGCCAAACGTACTAAGTAAGATCCGTCGAGTGCGATTCATAAAAGGTATATGTTTGGCACCAACTTCAAAAGTAATTTCGTGTTAATATTTCGTCGTTTAGTTGTAACTAAATAAGATAATAATTATTTTATACCTTTTAGTGTATTTTTATATTTGTTGCACTTAATTTTTTGAAGTCGGTTTTTATTTTTTTCTTAAAAATTTTTATTTTTCTCTTTTTAGTGATGTTATTAATACTGATTATATCATCAGAACTTGACCAAATTAATATGACACTATCCCTAAGACACCCCCTTTCGGATAAAAAAAGAACCATCGAAATCGGTTCATAAACAAAGAGGTTAGGTCTAAACAAACCTAAACAAACCTAATAAAAAAGGTCTAATACCTATGAAAAAAAATCGAAAAAAAAATGGGACCAATCGGAAGCTAGACTGGACCCAATGCAAAAAAAATTTTCAAAATCGGTTGACAATTGGCGAAGATATGAGGAACATAGGCACAAAAAAAAAAAAAAAAAAAAAATTCAATCGAATAGAGAACCTCCTCCTTTTTTGAAGTCGGTTAATGAATACAAAACAAAAAAAAATCTAAACGTAATTGTTTTTTTTTTTTCTAAAACTAACTAAAATGTACGGAATTTGGCCGTTGGCAACCTATTTTCCAACCCTTGACTCAGGGTGAGCTAACTCGACCCTATTTTGTTAACCGACTTCAAAAAAGGAGGAGGTTCTCTATTCGACTGATTTTTTTTTTTGTGCCTATGTTACCTCATATCTCCGCCAATTGTCAACCGATTTTGAAATTTTTTTTTGCATTGGGTCCAGTCTAGCTTCCGATTGGTCCCATTTTTTTTCGATTTTTTTTCATAGGTATTAGACCTTTTTTATTAGATTTGTTTAGACCTAACCTCTTTGTTTATGAACCGATTTCGATGGTTCTTTTTTTATCCGAAAGGGGTGTCTTAGGGATGGTGTCATATTAATTTGGTCAAGTTCTGATGATATTAAGTCACTATTAATAACATCACTAAAAAGAGAAAAATAAAAATAATTTTTAAGAAAAAATAAAAACCGACTTCAAAAGATTAAATGCAACAAATAAAATACACTAAAAGGTATAAAATAATTATTATCTTATTTTGTTACAACTAAACGACGAAATATTAACATGAAATTACTTTTTGAAGTCGGTGCCAAACATATACCTTTTATGAATCGCACTCGACGGATCTTACTTAGTACGTTTGGCGGGTACGCTCGCTTATAGGTATAGTTTGTTTGGCACCGACTTCAAAAAGTAATTTCATGTTAATATTTCGTCGTTTAGAT
>JALMQS010000703.1:136820-339624 GCA_024734495.1 Forficula auricularia
ATAATTAGTTTAATTAAAAAAATTTTAAATTTTTTTCTAAAATTGTAACCTATTGAAGCTTTTATTTTTGTGTTTAATTTGACTAAAATTTTAATTTTTTCGTGAAATCACAAATAATTAATTATAATTATTATTATAATAATTAATTGTATTATTTGTTCTTGTTCAATAACAATTATAATTATATGATTTCACTAAAAATTCAAATTTTAATTAAAACAGGTTTCAATCAAGTATCGTGAATTTAATTTGCCAGTGCGTAGGATACCCCGGGCGAACGCCGAAACCCAGACGTCCAATTTGTTGTGCAGAAGATCCATTGTTGAATGCGTTGCTCAAAACCAGGTTTTCAATAAAATTTGAATTTTATTTAAATAATTAAACAAGAACAAATAATACAATACAACTACGAAGTTTCTATCGACTTATTCTGCAATCGTTCTCAAGTATGAGCACTTATTTTTAGTTAACTTAAAACCGGCTTAGGCGCACATGTACCTATTTGAGAACGATCGCAGAATAAGTCAATCGAAACTTCGTAGTTGTATTGTATTATTTGTTCTTGTTCAATAAATAATAATTTAAATAAAAATTCAAATTTTATTGAAACCTGGTTTTGAGCAACGCATGCAACAATGGATATTCTGCACAACAAATTGGACGTCAGTGGTTTCGGCGTTCGCCTGTGGGTATCCTACGCACTGGCAACTTAAATTGACGATACTGGAGCTTCCGTTCCGCCATCTGGGAATTTTCTAGTGATAAAAGGGCCTAAAGCAGCCAGGTACTTTTATTAGCTACTTCTGCTACCCAATTATTCGGCAAAAAGAAACCTTTCAACTTAAATTAAAATAAAGTTTTTGTCTTGTAAAAATTCAATAAATGAGGTAAAAATCGTCATTTGGGGAGAATTATCCAATTAAAAAATTAAAAATAATAAACTTTTAAAGTTTATTATTAGATTATAGAAAATTTAGGTTTAATTAGGCTCAAAATAGGTTTTTAATAATTTCAATAGGCTGAAATTTCCTAGATTTCAAAACAATATAACAATGGGTTTTCAAATGATTTTGTTTTCTTTAAAGAATTCTACGGGCTAATTGAATTTTGGTTTTAATCTTTAAAATATATTTTTAAAGAAATTCCAAAAGCTAATTAATTCCTTTCAGTTAGTTTAGTTAGTATAGTTTCAATAATCCTTTATAATTAACTTTGAAATAAATAAATAATATTGAAATGAATGAATGAGCTCGAATACAAAAGCCAAAAGGCTTAGTTCTTTTGAAATGGCTGAGGGTCTTAAATACAATAGAAAAAAAGATGAGGTGAGATTCCCAAGGGTATTTTTAAGAAAATATGATTTTTAAATAACATATTTTATTTTAAATTAAATATTTTTCATCTATATAAATATAATCAAAAGCTTGGCTGAAACATTTTTATTTTTTTCTACCCTATTAAAGACGGTTTTCAGAATTTTTTTTAAATTTTTTCACCCAACCCAAAAGAAGTTAGGAATTTTTGAAAAAAAATAGCTTTTCTTAAATAACCATAACTTTTTCAAAAATTTAGTTATCATGACGATTTTTTTTTTAATTTTTTCTTTTAAATAAGTAGATAGTTTTTTTTTAATCTTTGTTGCAGTATTAAATTCTTCTTCAACAATAGTGTGGTTAGAACTATTAAGAATGAATGACACTCAAAAATCGTGACAAACAGGGCCGCCAACACATGTTTAGTTTGCTAGTTTAGTTCTTTTATTGTTTAAAATTATTGTATAAAAATACTTGGTAGATTTCACATTAAGATATAAAAAATAAAACGAATTTATTTTTGGAGAATCTTTAATCTCGATATATATATTTCGGGTGACTAACCCATCTTCGGGAGAAACAGAAAGTAACGTCAGTTACCTTCTGTTTCTCCTGAAGATGGGTTAGTCACCCGAAATATATATATCGAGATTAAAGATTCTCCAAAAATAAATTCGTTTTATTTTTTATATCTTAATGTGAAATCTACCAAGTATTTTATCCAATAATTTTTAAAAAATGTTTCACCACGTACCAACACCAAATTCCTTAAAAACTTTTATTGTTTGGCAAGCTAGGTTGGCTAACCTGAATTTTTTTTTAGTTTTTCCTGAATTTTCCGGGCAACTTTTCCAATTTTTTTTTTACGTATTAACCTGAATTGGACTATAACGAACATTTTTTTTAAAAAATTAACCAAATCGGTCCAGGCATTTCAGAGATCTGCGTTTACAAAGAAACAGAAATTCATTTTTATTATATAGATGTGTGACTTAATCAAATTGAACTAACTTGTGGCCACCTAGCGGCGAGAGAGGCAATTTTTTTTTTATTTATTGTTTCACCGGGAACAAAGCCCATTTAGACAGCACACCAGTAAAGTGTTAGTAGGGTTAGTGAGGGAGCCGAGTTTTAGTCGGTAGAAATTTTATATGCTACCCCGGGCGCCCGCTTAAACATCGTCATCATCGATGCCGAAGCGGAGCCTAGCGCTTTAGCCAGCTCGGCCAACCCGACTCCCAAGGCAATAAATCACGGGAGAGGGAATCTTGTTGTTTTGTTGTTTAATTTCTAAAAGTAGTCGACGTCATCTGTTGAATCTCCTGTAAGGTTTATTTACCCTCTTCCTTCCACTTGTTTATGGTGTTGTCCATCATCAGTTGCTTTTGTCTCACCCCCCCCCCACACACTCTGGCTTTGCTTTATTCTCAAGTCTTCTAGTCCATTGTGGTTTGTGGGTGGGTGGTTGGGTGGCACTTAAATTAAATTTCACTTTCCAACAACAACAACCCCATTTGTTTTTCAATCGCCACCCCCTTCAACTTCTTCTTCTTCTTCTTCTTCTTCAAGGATTATTTATTTGAATTAAATCGTAAAGAAGTAAGTTCTTAAAATATTATGTTTTTATAGGGGAGAATATAAATATATTATATAATCAGTAGAGGGCGTATATTCCAATCGGAAATGGCGCCTAGGGGCGAGCGTATTAAAGTTGCGCCCTTTTTGTAAATTATCAAAATAACAGGGTGGGCCATAAAGATCTACTGCATTTTGAAGAGTTGTATAAAATAAAAAAAATTAACTAGAAAAAAAAGTGAATATCTTTTTGAAAAGAACATAAAATAATTTTTGATGATAGGTAACAAAACTATTATTTATATACTATAATTAAAATTTATTATTTTTAATTGATAACGTAAATTAATTATTGCGTATCAAAATATATAATTTGTTTACTTTAATTGTTAGTTAATTAATAAATTTAGTACCTGGAGCCACCGAGCGATGCACGGTAATCAAATTATAAATAAAAACAAGTATATATAGTACACGCTTATGGACCCCCCAACCTAAACCACACACCTCGCACCGCCACTCCCCTCCGCACCGCACTCAACCCCCCCACCCCCGGATCCACAACAACTGCACCCCACCTCCTGCACCTCCCACATCCACCCACACCGCACCCAGTTTTTGCATTTCTAGCTTTCTATAGAAAGATAGTCAGTCGTCCATTCATATTGATAGATAAACATTATAAAAAAATAAATAAGAAAATAATAGTAAAAAAATAATCGTATATGATCTGAAATTAAAACATAAAATTAAATAAGATTTGTTTCAAGTTTTATAAAAAAGCCACTTGAACCGCTTTAGTTGTAAACACACCTGTTTTGTTATGATTTAGACACCTGTTAATTAAAAACAAACAAAAAATTCCTAATTTTAATATAATATATTAATATTTGCTATAACCTATTACTGGGTTTTAAAATTAAAAAAACAATTAATAAATAAAAGATAATTGAAAAAAATGTAAAAAAAAACTTTTTTATTGAGATTTTCATCTATCTATAATTACTTTAATTAAGAAAATATCAATTAAGATGAAATTTGTCGAAGTCCAGACCTAGCCAGATCGCTATCTCATCCTCAAATCTTTACAGGTCCTCGTTGTGGTCTATCCCCGAGGTGAAGAGAAAATTATTTTCGATCTTTGGGGTCTGCGATCGATTGGGAGGCGCTGGAATATTTAATTGTTTAATTAATAAATCAAGGCCTAGGCTGCAAAAAAATAAACGAGGAGAGGATTAAAAAAAAAAAAGAAAGAAATTTCATAATTCATATAGACAATGGGTATTAGTTTGGGTTCAGGGATCAGTAGCTTAGTGGATATAGGAGCTAAAGCTCTTATGACAAAGCATTGCAGTACACATGCAAAGATCCCGGGTTCGAGCCCCGGCTGATCCTTTTGTCTATAATAAAAATAATCTTTTCTTCGTTCCCTAAATTTAAATTTGTTATTAATGATGCCAAAGAAGTATAACCTCTCACGCGCGTACATAAGTACACGCACCCATTTTTTTTAATAAGCGGAGACAACAGCAGACTTTCCAGTATTGGTAGGAATATTACTAGTATTTTGATATTCTATTACTTGTAAATGGGTGGATAGAAACAGTTAGGTATCTAATTAATTATGTTAGAGTTAATCAGAGAGGCCTTTGTCTTTTGTGGCATGTGGTCTCAGATGTATTGTTGTCTGTTTGTATTATTGTATCCTTTAGGACTTGCCCTGGAATCCTGGAATAGGCTGGCTGTCTTTTCTTTAACGAGGCCTTAATTATTAAAGAAACAACGCTTGATATTGCTCAAACAACAAATTCTACAACTTTAAATTTGATTGAAGGTTTGAGGATTGTGTGGGGGGTGTTTTAGAATAGGGGTGCGGGGGTGTAAAATGAAAACTTGAGCAACTAGCATAACATTCAATAAATGGGGATATTAAAATTCATTACAGTCACGTGATCTAGAATAAAGTTAAATGAATATTTAGTGTATTTTTATTCACCACTATTTTTGTATCTAATTTAGTGGAAATGTTTTGTTTTTTGAAAATAAAATAAATGTTTTGAGAATTACTCAATTTACATTAAATCGGGTCTGAATTTATTAGTTGTGATAGTAGAAACGATATAAATGCTGGTATTTTCAATTCAATAGTAAAATTCATTGTTGCAGAACAAAATAATTATTTAATTTGTTTGTTTTTATTGTTAGATAATTAATTATTAGCTTTTTAAATGATATTGATATAAGAATAAGGTGATTATTTGAAAAAGACACAAGATATTTTAATTAAAAAAAATAATTAAAGAATTTATAGCGTTTCAGTCTACAATAAAGCATGTAATGAACATGAATTTTATATTTTAAGACTCCTTCCCTCCTATAGTATCAAAAAAACGACATTATGACAATAAATGTATTTTTTGAGTCTCGCCTTTTGTTTTTGTTGATTATGTTTTTTGTTTTTATTTATAGAAATAAAAAAAAAAAAATTATACCATAAATATAACGAGATTCTTGATCAACATTTAAAAATTCACATTTTAAGCTGAAATTTTCTGACGGTTATATTTTATTACATAATTGAAAAAATTTTACTTATAGAAAATGAAAATTTAAAAAAAAAAAACTAGGTTTTTATATTTTTTTATATTTTCAAAATTCATGAGCAGCCTATAATTTTTATTTTTTTTTAGATAAAATTTGGAGAGAGTTTTTAAATCATAATAATATTATACTAAAACATTTACATGGGAAACTTAAAAAAGAAAAATATAGGGTCAAAATGCTCTCCCTAAATAAATATGTAGAAAGGTAGATCTCAAAAATAATCCAAATAATTATTTTTAACAATTACTCAATTTAATTTTCAAAAATAATGATCAAATAAAATATAATTATTAATTATTATTAAATTATTTATTTAATAATTAAATATTTATTCATTATTATTTGATAATTAAATTGAATAATTGTTAAAAATAATTATTTATATTATTTTTGAGATCTAATTGATTAAATACTTTGTTTATTTGATGTCGTATAAAAAAATAGTTCTAATGAAAGTTGTTCAGTTTTTTTGTAGATTAATGATAAAGACAAATATATGTTTCCATTTAAAAACAGAACTTGATCTTAAAATACCTTGAAAGCTTGTTCTAGGTCATGGATGATAGGCAACAATTGGTTGTATTATTTGATAAAATCATCAGTCCAGAGTTTATTTAATAGAAATAGAGAATATAGGACATCATGTATTTAGTTTCTAGGGAAATACCAACGAACAGCTCTGAGTTGTACTTTATTTAAGTGGTATAATAATGTTTTAGATGCGTTTCCATAAGCTGATCCGCCATAATCGAAAATAGACCTAATTAGAGAGCGACAAATCAAAAGATATGGATAGATGGCAATACGATTGATCATCTGTTTTATTATAACCATGTGTAACTATAATAATAATAAATTCTGAGTGTGTCAACTTAAGCACTACGGAAGTGAAACTTCTAGTATTCCTCTCTCTCTTTTCACTTCTTTCTCTCTTTTCTCTCTCTTAGGTTAGTTTGAAGATTATAGGTTAAATAATTCAACGACGAAGCATTTCTAATATTTTCTTATACATGAATGAATTTCGATTTATGTACAATTACAAAAATTTTCAATTTATTTACAATTATCCAAAACTATTTACAATTATTCAATTTATTTCTGAAGTGAAAATTTAGATGGTTTCAGCACAAATTTCTATTTTGTTATTTAATAATTTGTAATGATAAGAAATATATTTTAAATTTCCCACATCTATAGGTGTGCATCTGTGTGTCGTAGTGCTTTTGAGAAATATCTACAAAAACGGCTGATACTATTTTGATTAAAAAAATTGAGTGAAACCAGGACATTTTGCTTTACAAAAAAAACCCTAATAGAAGTGAACATCGAAAAAATTATATTTTTCGAGATGATAGTTGTTTTGTCAAAATGTCTGTTAGTTAGTCTGTGCGTTACCAAATTTTGTGGACGAAGCTAGCTCAAAAACTAGTGTGAATATCGAAAGCTAATTTCACACGTAGTTTGAGGTCCGACTGAGATTAAGAAGTTGATTACATTTTGGTGCACAGGGACCCAAAATTAAGGTGGTGGAGGGGGGGTTAAAAATTAAAAATCTAGGTCATTTGAGCAAACTCAACCAAATTTTGTATACACAATCAGTGGGACCTCAGAAATCTAAAAATGCAAAAACTAACACGCCAAATGGAGTGGAAAGGGGGGAGGGGGGGAAAGGGGGGGGGGTCAAAAAATGAAAATCTTGGTCATTTTTCCAAACTCAACGAAATTTTGTATACATAATCATTGGGACCCCAAAAGTCTAATAATCCAAAAATCAGCCGCCCAAAATGGGGGGGGGGGGGGGGGGGGTGGTGTAGGGTCAAAAAATGAAAATCTAGGCCCTTGTACCAAACTCAACCAAATTTTGTATACATAATCAGTGGGTCCCCCAGAAGTCTAAAAAATGCAAAAAACTAACCGCCCAAAAATATGTGGGGGAGAGGTGGGGTCTAGGAGTCAAAAAATGAAAATATAGGCCCTTGTACCAAACTCAGCCAAATTTTGTATATATAATCAGTGGGCCCAGAGTAATCTAAAAATGCAAAAACTAACCCCCCACCCTACATGATTATAAATAATTTTATTAAATATTAAATATAAGTGAGGGGCCAGGTTATATGGTAAAGTCAAGTGGATGGCCACATCCAGAACACGTCAGCTTATTTCACCGTATCTTTCAGCGTGGACCCCATAATAGTTGCTATTTTGTTAGAAAATAAGATTGGTTAAGTTTCATTTTAATTGGATAATTACAACCCGTGCAGCAATGAGGTTGAAATTTAAAAAAAACTGCAATTTTTACAAAATATGGCAGTTTTTCCCTTCAAAAAATAAAAATCACTTATCCTAGAAAACTTGATTCCTAACTCATTCTATAGGAAATTTTATTGACTTGAACTTTTATCTAGAGCACTTTTTGGTTAAAACTCTTAGGGCCAGTTTCATAAAAAAAAAAAACTAATCCTCGGCTTACTCAACTCTAGGTTGAGAGTTACCCTGGAGTTTCAAACAATATGAATTTCATAAAAATAATTTTTAAGAAAAAATAAAAACCAACTTGAAAAAATTAAATGCAACAAATAAAATACACTAAAAGGTATAAAATAATTATTATCTTATTTAGTTACAACTAAACGACGAAATATTAACATGAAATTACTTTTTGAAGTCGGTGCCAAACAAACTATACCTATAAGCGAGCGTACCCGCCAAACGTACTAAGTAAGATCACGTCGAAGTGCGATTCATAAAAGGTATATGTTTTGGCACCGACTTTCTAAAAGTGATTTCGTGTTAATGTATTTCGTCGTTTGACTTATTAACTAAATAAGATTAATAATTATTTTATACCTTTTAGTGTATTTTATCTAGTTTACGCTGAATTTTTTTGAAGTCGGTTTTTATTTTTTTCTTAAAAATTATTTTTATTTTTCTCTTTTCAGTGATGTTATTAATAGTGACTTAATATCATCAGAACTTGACCAAATTAATATGACACCATCCCTAAGACACCCCCTATCGGATAAAAAAGAAACATCGAAATCGGTTCATAAACAAAGAGGTTAGGTCTAAACAAACCTAATAAAAAGGTCTAATACCTATGAAAAAAAAACGAAAAAAAATGGGACCAATCGGAAGCTAGACTGGACCCAATGCAAATAAATTTTCAAAATCGGTTGAGCAATTGGCGGAGATATGAGGTAACATAGGCACAAAAAAAAAAAAATTCAATCGAATCGAGAACCTCTTCCTTTTTTGAAGTCGGTTAACAAAATAGGGTCGAGTTAGCACACCCTGAGTCAAGGGTTGGAAAATAGGTTGCCAACGGCCAAATTCCCTACATTTTAGTTGGTTTTAGAAAAAAAAAAAACAATTTTTTTTTTCAAAATCAGGTTGACTTGAGGAGTGGCGGAGATATGAGGTAACATAGGCACAAAAAAAAAAAAAAAATTCAATCGAATCGAGAACCTCTTCCTTTTTTGAAGTCGGTTAACAAAATGAAAGGGTCGAGTTAGCACACCCTAGAGGTCAAGGGGTTGGAAAATGGGTCGCCTGCGGCCGATTTCCCTACATTTTAGTTAGTTTTTAGAAAAAGAAAAAAAAACAATTAGGTTTAGATTTTTTTTGTTTTCTATTCATTTCATTCAAATGAATGAATGTCTTGTATTCTTTTATTATTTAAAAACAATCCAAATTTTTTTCTATTTAAATCGTATAAAAATAAATTGTGGTAAAAAAGTAAATATATAGATACAACAAAACTTCAGAGACAAATCATTGTAATTTTCAGAAATTTGAAATGTATTGAATAGGTGAATATTAAATTTTTTAGATAGAGAATATGGACCAATATTCAATTAAGAATAAAAGAACTCCAAATTTCACAATAGAAGAGGAAGAAACGTCTTGTTTTTCTCATTAATAAATATAAAGATGTGTTTGGAATCTAAGCGTTCAGATTCCGATGCTAATTAAGAGAATAAAAAAATATGGGATGATTTTGGCATCAGAATTTAGTGTCTGACTCCAATCGTTTCCGATCTAATTTTATTCTACGAAATAAATTAAATTAAGTTGGAGTTGGTGGTGTTTCACAAGGAGAAAAATTAAAATACAAAGATTTTTTTAGTTTACTCTATATATTTCGAGCTCTTAACTCATCGTCAGGAGAACATTGACTAAAGATAACATGATATTTTGAACAGAATTTATTTTAATTTTAATATGATGGACAGTTATTTATGACTTAGTGTAAATATGAAAGAATTATCATAGGGATGGGATGGCCTTAGAGCCGAAAGAACAGATGTAGGGGACAAAGGGCTGGAATAAAGAAAAGATATTTATACTTGGAAGTTGCCGAAAATTATGTATGTGTTATAAAGGAGGGCAATAAACTATGGAATGCAATGAGGGTGCATAGCGAAAATTTCATCTCTTATTTTCTATTTAAAAAAATAAATAAAAATTAAAAATAAACCCACCATACACTCTCATCGCACTCCAATTCAAATTAAATATCATTGATTAAGATGTCAATTATTGGTGAAGTTTTGATGTCTGTTTGATTGTTCAAGATGTTTTGATTAAGGTGTATGGCCTTTTTAATTTCAGCTGACTCAAATAAATCCAATTTCCTGCTTTTGGAAATGAAATGTAAGGAGGATGTTGGTCGATGAAGGTGAATGGTTGTGGTCAAACAAATGATCTGCAAAAGCCGAGGTATAACTAAGAGGAGTGGGGGGCATTTTGGGTTCAAACTATTCCCTATAGATTGCGAAGAGATCTCATATATTCAACGTGGCGTTGATTGAAAGGATTGACAGTCATTTCATTGAGAATGATTTACACTGACCACTCATTGCATTCCATAGAGTTTATTGTTAGCCAATATGGATAAGTACACATACATAATTTTCGGCAACTTCCAAGTATAAATATCTTTTCTTTATTCCAGCCCTTTGTCCCCTACATCTGTTCTTTCGGCTCTAAGGCCATCCCATCCCTATGATAATTCTTTCATATTTACACTAAGTCATAAATAACTGTCCATCATATTAAAATTAAAATAAATTCTGTTCATTATTTCATGTTATCTTCAGTCAATGTTCTCCTGACGATGAGTTAAGAGCTCGAAATATATAGAGTAAACTAAAAAAATCTTTGTATTTTAATTTTTCTCCATGTGAAACACCACCAACTACAACCTAATTTAATTTTAACAATGTTTCACTATAAACCAACACCGCGTTCCCTAAATTTGATTACGAAATAAAAATAAAAATATAGCTATTTTGTTAGAAATATCTGCTTTCTTCGATTTTAGTTAAAAATTTTTTTTAATTTAATTTAATAGATATTTTCTTTTAAAAAATTTACCTATATAATGGATTACTTTTGTTTTGTTCTAATTCCATGTTAACATAAATTAAAATTCTATAAACATTTATATAAGTATATTTGACTATATTTAATATTATATAAAAATAATAATATTAATATAAAAATAAATAATATAACGATTTGTTTTGAATTCTTTTGATTTGAAACTCTAACCTATAAAATGTTTTTCTAATGTAAATAAACACAGGGCTATCCCCAGGATAAAGGTTAACCCATCAAGTTCGGAGAGTTAAAGATAGAGGGGTTAAGTCTGCGATCACCCTATGTTTTTATGAAACATATTTCGAGAGCTAACCCCAGGGTCTTCCCTAGCATAGGGTCATCTTAGTTTTATGAAACTGGCCCCTTTTCCATAACAGGACATTATCCGAATCCACAAAATATACTATATAAGATTTGTCTAGATTAATTTGCAACAACGCTTAGCTTCCTTTTTCCGCCACTAGATGTCCCGGCGATCAATTTCAAACAAGATCGAATATGGCCCGGTCAAATTAAAAACTTTATATCGAAATTGAAATCACAGATACATGAAATATACTCTAATCAAAAGAGTAAATTTTTCTGATTAATCGTTTGGTTAATCATATCCATAATTTAATTAGTTTTATATTAAATAAGACGTACACGTTTCGTCATTTTATTTGTGACTTTCTCAGCAACTTAATTCTCAAATCAATTTCCGATAATTATGTGAAATATTCTATCTAAAAAAATTGGAAAAAGAAGAAAAAAGAATGTTTCTCATAATGATATTGGACAATTGAGTTGAGAAATAAGTCGCTGAGAAAGTCAAAAATAAAATGACGAAACATACGTCTTATACTATATATATTTGTAACAACGCTTAGAGAAATTTCTCTAAAAAATTACCCTCTTGGCTAGAAATCGAACCGACGAACTCTTGAACTAAGGGCATGAGCTCTAGCCATTAGACCAATGTAACATTAATATTTATACTTTGATTTTTGTTACTAAAACAATATATATTTGATTTAGACTTTGTGTCGAGATAATATTGTATTCATTTGAACTCGAATGAAAATGAAAAATCACCAATAGATTTTAAATTAAGAAACATTAAATATATATTAATTAACGAGGCAAATTTGAAATATAATTCTTATTTGGACTCGAATTTTGAAATGAAAGACTCCAATTCATTTTAAATTAAGAAACATTAAATATATTGATAATTGTTCCTCCCCCCCCCCCCCCAGGCCACTCAAAAATTAAAGAGGCGAAACTTTTAAGAGACGATGTATTTTCTGTAGTTTACGGGTATACATTTCGAGTGTGGTTTTTTAAGAGGAATAAGATTTTTGGACCGAGACGCTGCCCGCCAGGGCACCAGCCCGGAGGGCCGAGCTTCGAGGGGCGTTCCGAAAGGCACGCACGAAAAACTCGTATACAATATTTACATTTATCAAATAAAATAATTAATTATCACTTTTATCTAAGCAAATAATTTAATTATCTAATTTGAAATATAGTTTATTTACATTGTTAATTAATTGTTTCGTATTTCATTATTACGCTTAGAATATACAATATAATGTTGTCTATTTTAATATAGAGAATATAGAGAGATTTAATTCGTTCGGATTATTTACTTTGAGCTTGCGCTTTTTAGCCTTCTTAATTAAATTAACAAACACAGGCTAAAAAGATGAAGAATCTATTTGAAAGAAGGAAGAAGAGAAGAAAACAAACAATTTAAAAAGAGAGAGAGAGCATACCAAACCAAAACAGACGCTTTGCAAGCAAACACAAACAAACAAACAAACAAACCCATTTGTCTATTGGTTGGTTTATTCCTTGTGTCTGTTTGTTGATTGCAGAATGAAATGTTGATCCGTTAACTACGTAGCTAGCAATTCTCTCCAACTTTGGGTGTTTATATTGGTTGGTACTGAAAAAAAAAGAAAATTTCAAAAAAAAAAAAATTAAAGACTCGAACCCAAAACAACGCAACCTCGAAAATCTAACAACGCACAGTGAAAATTAGTACTAATTAAGCAGCGACGCAACTTCGAAAAAACGCAAAGCGAGGTATTGGTGTATATGCAAGAACTGGATTTATTATTTGATAAAATCATCAGTCCGGAGTTTATTTAATAGAAGTAGAGAATATAGGACATCATGTATTTAGTTTCTAATGAAATACCAACGAACAGCTTTGGAATGTACTTTATCTAAGTGGTATAATAATGTTTTAGATTCGTTTCCATAAGCTGATCCGTCATAATCGAAAATAGACCTAATTAGAGAGCGATATAAATCAAAAGATATCATCATAGATGGCATCCACTGCGATCGATCATCACTGGCTTTATATGTGTATCTATAATAATAACTATAGTACCTTGCCACCGAGCGATGCCCGGCAACTTTTTGCTTCAGTTAAAAGCTATATATTAATCCCCGAAGTCTCCTCGCCCCCAGACTCGAAATGTTTCATTTTTCAAATTTTAGTACTACTGAAGATGGTCAACCAGTAGTGACCGAAACAGTTTAGTTGAATCAATAAAATAAATAATAATAATTAACTAAAATTATTGTCTTTTATTAGTTTGTGACTAATAAAACCTTTCAATTTAAAAATTAATTCACTTAAGTTCTGGAAGAATTTAATTATTTAATTTGAATAATTTATTTACATTGTTAAATTGTTAATTAATTGTTTTCATTATTAGTTTTAGAATATAATCTTGTTTATGTTAATATAGAGAAATATTTAATTATCACTTTTATCTAAGTAAATAATTTAATTATTTAATTTGAATATAGTTTATTTACATTGTTAATTAATTGTTTCGTATTTCATATGCGCTTGAATATACTAATGTTGTCTATTTTAATATAGAGATTATAGAGATGAATTTAATTCGGATTATTTACTTTGAGCTTACGCTTTTTAGCCTTCTTAATTAAATTAACAAACACAGGCTAGATGAAGAAGAATCAATTTGAAAGAAGGAAGAGAGAAGAAAACAAACAATTTGAAAAGTGAGAGAGAGCATACTAAACCAAGACAGACGCCTTGGCAAACACAAACAAATAAACAAACCCATTTGTCTATTGGTTGGTTCATTCCTTGTGTCTGTTTGTTGATTGCAGAATGAAATGTTGATCGTTAACCACCTAGCTAGCAGATTCTCTCCAACCAGATCATTTTTCACTTTGCGTGTTTATATTGGTTGGTACTTTTGGTTCACTCAAATACTTTGCGTTCATCTGCTTTTGTTACTAAGCCAGCAGGATATTTATTTTTAAAGTAGGTATTAAAAGTATGCTTTGAAGAATATTCTACGAACTTATACATAATTTTTTAAGGTTTATATTAACAATATCGCATTTCCCATACCCGAGATTATTAAAATAGAAGCAAAAGCCAGGTATTGTCAAAAATGAGTTCAAAAAACGTTTATAATAAATTGGAATACAGAAACCCGTATGGAAATAAATAGATTTTCGAAATATGTTTTTTATATATTTTTTGAAAATATATTAAAAATATAAAATTTTTGTGTTAAATTTATATAAAATTTATATTAGAGCGACATAAAAATAGTTTATATTTTAAGAATATATAGAAAACATAAACTTTATATAAATTTAACACAAAAATTTTATATTTTTAATATATTTTCAAAAATATATAAAAAAGATATTTTGAAAATCTATTTATTTCCATGCGGGAATTTACCTGTTAGTTTTCGCCATCTATATATATATATATATATAAAATTAAAGTTTTGTCTGTACATTGCTCCAAATCACGCCAAATTTTGGTTGCACACGTTTCAAGCAAAGTTATGAAGGAAAACACCCTCAACAAAATTATTATTTGCACTTATAAAAAAAATATTGAATTATAAATGATAAATAAATAACTGTACTAATTAGAATCCTCAAAATGCAGTCTGAATTTGAACTTGATTTATGATTTATGTTGGTGCGCCTGGATTTAGTCAACAAATTAAGCGCCGAAGAATGAAAGCTGCGTAGGAGGTAGGCAAGTTCAGTCTTTAATGGTATACTCCAGAGATTATACCAAGTATAATAAGCCATTAAGTCTTTAAGAAATGAAAATCTTGAATTACGAATAAAATAACGTCCTTTTCATCTTCTCAAAAAAACCGACGATTCGGAGGATGGTCCATCCTTCTTCAGGGCTTAAATCACTCAACATCCGATCCGCGTTTAATGTATATTAATATTATTATTAATTGGAAATAAGTTCAAAACTTATCTTTCTAGAGATGCGTTTCTCAATCTTTTTTTGGCCCGACGGCTGGAAAAATTTGTAATTTGAAATTTGTAAATAAAGACCCACCCAAAATAGGGTGTTGGGTCAAAAAATGAAAATCTATGCCATTTCTATCAAACTCAACCAAATTTTGTATACATACCTATTCTATGGGCCCCGAAAGACTAGAAACGCAAAAACTAAGTTAAGTTTGGTACACAGGCCTAGATTTTCATTTTTTTACCCTTCCCCAATTTTAGGTAGTTAGTTTTTGCATTTCTACCCTTCTGGGGGTCCACAGAATTTGTTTACGGAATTTGGTTGAATTTAGTCGAAAGGGCTATGATTTTCATTTTTTAACCCTCCTCCCCATTTTGGGTGGTCAGTTTTTGCATTTCTATCCTCTTGGAACCCCACCCCATTTTAGGTGGTTATTTTTAATTTTTTTTAAACAAAACTGTCAAAAATTACATCCTGTACAATGTTCCTTCAAATGTAATTTGCCGTAGTGTAAACTGTTTGGGAGTTATATGTAATAAATGAGGTGATTTTTACGATATATTTTGATATTTTCAGGGGTCGATTACCCCTAAAAACGACTCGATTTGGCGATTAAGAATTTGACTTTCGGGGTGTGTGCTGATCACACTACAGTATGGTATATGTTATTTTGATTCTAAAATCATATTTCAAAATGGCCAATAGCTCTTAGACTATAAGTAATTTTATTGTAATTATTATTATACACTGTGGTGCAAAAAAGTGGAACATTAAACATTTTTAGAGTGAAAACAATGTAGTACTTTAATTTAAACCCTTTAAAATTAAATTTATTTAAACTAAAGTATAAATTTTCAGGTTTGAAATCTGATCCCTTTATTGAATTGTAGGTATTAAATGATTATCGTCTAATATCGAATTAAATTGAATATTTAAATGTTTATCAGTTCGATTTGAATATCTCATCTTTTTATTTAATTTCATTTGAAATATTGTCCAAGCATAATGGCTCTAAAGACCGAGGAAGTAGCTCAAGCTGTAGCTCTATTAAATGATGGAAGATGGTATCGGTTTTTAAAAAGAATAAAAAAATAAACAACTAATTATTCTGTTGTTTATATACAAATTTACATCATTACACTAAAAGTGGTGTTTTTAATTAATTTTTTATTTGTTTCGGGCCTACGCCATATAAATTTGTGTTAATATGTATATGTAAAAAAATAATATATCGCTCAGTATCATTGCTGTATTGAGAAAAGA
Source organism: Forficula auricularia (assembly GCA_024734495.1). NCBI lineage: Eukaryota > Metazoa > Arthropoda > Insecta > Dermaptera > Forficulidae > Forficula > Forficula auricularia. Next base: position 153,228 of record JALMQS010000703.1, read on the forward strand.
ATAAAAAATCGATTCTTAAGAAGTATTTCAATGAATTTAATTAAATACAAATCAAATTTACGGGATTTAATTTGATATTTTTAATTAATTGTACATTTTTTTGATTCTATATTATTAATAAATAATTGGCAACCCGTTGAAAGTTAATCCATATTCTTATTGTGCAAAATAAAAATTTAATTTTAATTTATCATGTTAATTATAAAAAATAATTAAATATTTTGTAGTGTGAATTTGAATTGTGTATTATAAGTTTTTCGCTCATAACCTCTTCAAAAATAGGCCAAATTCAAAATTTTTTTTTTAATTTTTGTTTTTTTACATACTTTTTAGAAAGAAAAATCATTTAAAGTGTTTTTATATGCGATTTTGAGTTTGAAAATTTTAATCTTGTTTTTGAAACTGTATATGTACTCTTTGATTTTTTTGACAATTTTTTATTTTAAATTTCTATTCATTCTACAAATTTTAAGATCGTATCTGTAGGTATGTCGCTCAACGACTTAATGGATCGGTTGGAAGTATCCACAGAGCTCTGTGGATAAAACGATATAGAGAAACAAACTCTTATGCCAGGAGATCGGGATCTGGTCCAATTAGAGCTTCAAATGAGAGAGATGACCAATTCATACTAGTGGAGGTATTGAGGGATCGGCATTGTAAATTCAACGGCGCCTTCTACAAACTCGACATGATAAGTGTTTGGACCGAGGGGTGAACCGCGATTGGAATTAGGTGTACACATCTTTGGAATTTGTCTTTTAATCTATTGTCTTCTATTTGGAAATGAAAGTGGAAGTGGAAGTAGATATTAAGTCGCGGTTCACCCCTCGGTTTGGTCTATCAGATGACCTCTCCAGAAATTAGGGTTGATGCCAAGGAAACCAGCGACAGGCTTTCTTTTGGTGCCAAAACCCAATCACCCAATCAATCTAAGTGTTCCACTTTTTTTGCACCACAATGTATATTTGACGAAAATCACAGAAAACTTTTTAACCCTGACCGACAGTTGAAAAACATTGTTCTAGAGAAATGTCTTGAAAAAGTTTTAATTTTTTTTTCTTCGATAACTACTAAGAAGACAGGGATTGGGATGTTGTTTCCTTGTCTTGTTCATGGTCCAGCAGAGTTGTCTGGCGATTTGAGCTAAACAAGTGTCAGTGGGGGGTGAGTTGGTAGAGGGGTCGGGTGTGCCATGCGCAGTGGCGTATGGGGAGCACGCCGTCGAGGACCAAAGGTTTGTCAGTCAGTGTTTGGCGTTCGGTCGACCGGGGAAGAGGATGTCTCCGTCGGATTGTTGCCACCGTGACACCCCCAATTTCCGGCACCTGCTCAAAGCAGACCAGAACCCCGGCAACGACCAGGAGGACGAGAACAACGCCAGCGACAACGACAACGCGTTCAACGCCTCCCATTTAGGCATTAACTTTTCGTATATCGAGGCGTATGACATTTTCGTGAAGAAACAAGAAGATAACCGGAATTTGCCGTATGAGGTGGAGGTGATCCTGATCGTGATCTACACTTTGTTGATCGTCACCGGGATCACCTCCAATGTCCTTGTTAGCTTCGTGGTCGCTCGCCGGGCGCAAATGCATACCCCCAGGAACCTCTATATCGTCAACCTGACAGTGTCCGATATCACCCTCTGCGTCATCGGAATGCCCTTCACTCTCGTCTTTATCCTACGGTAAGTACCCGACATCAAATTACCATACATTCCTTTCTTCATTTATGCCTCAAAATAATAAATATCTCAACAAAAATGATATTTTCTTAATAAACAATCAACAATATCAAAATAAATTTATTAATTAACTAACAATTAAAGTAAACAAATTATATGTTTTTATAGGAAATAATTAATTTTAGTGATCAATTAAAATAATAAATTTTAATTATAGTAAATAATACCTAGATTCGTTTTTTTGCCGAAGATGGCCAGCAATAAACTTTCAGAATTAACCAATCCGTCTTCAATAGAAAATACTTATAATTAATTAAATTTCTTAATTTTAATAAATAATAATTTGTGTAATGAAGTATTAAAGGGATTTAAAATTAAAATAAAACTCAATTAATTAAGTAATAATAGGAAATTGAAAAAAATGGATTTGATATTTCTATAGTAATAATTAATTTAATTAATAAATCTGTGAATTTCATCGAAAATCGTTAGAGCCATTTTCGAGAAACCATCAATTCTATATAAATATGTAGTACCCGGAGTCACCGAGCGATGCTCGGTAACTTTTTTCTTCAATTAAAATCTTTATTTTAATATTATTTTTAATTTAAAATTCTGATAAAAATGTCGATTTTTATTTGAGAGCCGTTTTCAAATTAAAAAAAAAAATACAAATATATATAGTATATTAATTGTTGTGTTTCTTTGAGCTTAATTCAATTATACATATTTGAAATTTGCCGTCCCGCAATTTATTCAATAAATTCTATTTATAAAATACATAACTATATATAATATTGAAGGAGACAATAAAAGAGTGTGTCTTCTGCTGGAATTATAAATTTTATTTATTTATAACGAGACTATAGTTTTGAGGGCTTTGCCCTCTTCATCAGTCTATTACAATGTATTCACAGGAATTAATTTACTCTTTTATTGTCTCCTTCAATATATAAAAATTCTGCTACTCTCGGCAAAAACTTTCAATTTTATATATAATATATTCAATTATTTCCACACTTATAATAAAGTCTAATTCAAAAATATTCATTTTAGTAAAAGTAAAAAGCAAACATTTTTAAAATAGTTCTATGGTCTACTGGTAAAGTCTCTACCTCTGATGCATAGAGGTCTCAGGTTCTAATCTGACATGCGGCAAATGATTTTTTTTATTGAGATTTTCATCTATCAATAATTACTTTAATTAAGAAAAAATCAATTAAGATGAATTTTGATGAGGTCCAGACCTAGCCAGATCGTTTTCTCATCTTCAAAACTTGTTAATAGATTTTGTTTTATCAAAATCGGTAGGGCCGTTTTCAAAATATAACCAAGGTACAAATATATATATAAATAAATATACAATTTTTGCTCGTTTAATAAGAGTAGATAGATAACTATATACATATAAATTGGTCATTATAGTATCAAATTTCAATAGATAATCCAAAATATATTGGATACGGAAAGGTTGAAATTAATCAAATTAAAATTCTCTCTAATTTTAATTCTTTCTCGATTGATTCATTATGAACGTAAATTATTACCTAATTATGTTGAAATCAATGGAAATAACTACCTGTATTATGGTATATAATAGTAATTATCCGAATTTTGATTAAGGGCAGCCAAAAGAAATAAGCCCATTTATAATTTTAGATTAATATCGAGAGGTTTCGGCTAAACCTTTATCAGGATATCTAATTCTTCTTTATATTCATAAAAAAATTATGGTATTTAATATTTTTTATATCAAAAACTGCAATCAATCTCAGTAAGGTAATTTAAATTAAATTATATATACCAGCTGCGAAGCCCGCCTTTTGCGGGTATTTTACTGGCCAGGAGCCCCTGGACTGCGGAGTGGCTTTGAAAATAATCACTAAAATTTCCTAATTTTAATAAGTTTTATTTGTCATGGACTATTAGTGGGTTTTTAAAATAATAATTTAAATTTCCTGAGTTTAAAAAATTTTATTTGCCATGAACTATTAGTGGGTTTTAAACTAATAATTTTAATTTATTTTATTTTAATAAATCTTATTTGTCATGAACTAATAGTGGGTTTTAAAATAATCTTTAATACGTTTTATTTCTCAAGAACTATTAGTGGCTTTTAAAATGATAACTAAAATTTCTTAATTTTAATAAATTTTATTTGTCATGGACTATTTTAGTGATTTTAAAATAATAATTTAAATTTCCTAAGTTTAATAAATTTTATTTTGCCATTAACTATTAGTGGGTTTTAAAATAATAATTTAAATTTATTTTATTTTAATAAATCTTATTTGTCATGAACGATTATTGTGTTTTAAAATAATAATTTAAATTTCATAATTTTAATAAGTTTTATTTGTCATGGATTATTAGTGGTTTTTAAAATAATAACTAAAATTTCTTAATTTTAATAATTTATTTTATATGTCACGAACTATTAGTGGATTTTAAAATAATAATTTACATTTTCTAACTTTAATAAATTTTATTTGTCATGGACTATTAAATAATAATTTAAATTTCATAATTTTAATAAGTTTTATTTCTCAAGAACTATTCGTGGATTTTAAAATAAAAACTAAAATTTCTTAATTTTAATGATTTATTTTATTTGTCATGAACTATTAGTGGATTTTAAAATAATAATTTACATTAAATTTTATTTGTCATGGACTATTAAATAATAATTTAAATTTCATAATTTTAATAAGTTTTATTTCTCAAGAACTATTAGTGGATTTTAAAATAATAACTAAAATTTCTTAATTTTAATAATTTATTTTATTTGTCATGAACTATTAGTGGATTTTAAAATAATAATTTACAATTTATAATTTTATTTGTCATGGACTATTAAATAATAATTTAAATTTCATAATTTTAATAAGTTTTATTTCTCAAGAACTATTAGTGGATTTTAAAAATAATAACTAAAATTTCTTAATTTTAATAATTTATTTTATTTGTCATGGACTATTAGTTGATTTTAAAATAATAATTTAAATTTATTTAATTTTAATAAATCTTATTTGTCATGAACTATTAGTGGGTTTTAAAATAATAATTTAATTTTCATAACTTTAATAATTTATTATATATGTCATTAACTATTAGTAGATTTTAAAATAATAATTTAAATTTTCTAATTTTAATAAGTTTTATTTGTTATGAACTATTAGTGGTATTTAAAATTAAAAAAATCACATCGGAAATATTTCAATAAAAATTTAATAATGTATTTTATGTGTCTCCAAGCTTTGCCCCCCCCCCCCTCCCCCTGAAAATTTTTCGTCCCTTCCCTCGGATTGAGTAGATGGCCATCAATCTTGATTTACTTTTAGAAGGTTTTCTGAATTAACCCATAAATATCGGGACATTAATAATATGTCTGGAAACAGTTTTTGAAACGACCCCTTAAGGGATTTTTTAATTTATAATGAGGTTTTCTAGCGATTGGTAAAGTTGCCTGCCTGTTAGTGAAATACCAAGAGACTCTCCCTCTACGATATATTTGAAAATGTATCTCATTAAGAAGATTAAATTTTAATATAATTTTAACAGGAAATTTGTTTAAATATTTTACAATAAATTATTTATTATTATATCATATTATTATATATACCGGGTGAGTTTTTTTATCTTGAGACAGTCTTATAACTCAAAAACAATTGACTATATGAAAAAAAGTTTCAAATAAAAGTTGATTTATATCAAAGGGGAAACTAAACTACGCTATTGTTTGTTGACCTAGAATAAGCTTTCAAGGGTATTTAGAGGTCATGTTCTGTTTTTTAATTAGAAACATATTTTTCTTTACATAGCCTAAATTTAAATAAAAAACTGAACAACTTTCATAAAAACTATTTTTTTATACGACATCAAATAAAAAAAATATTAAATCTATTAGATCTCAAAAAAATCAAAATAATAACTATTCTTAACAATTATTCAAGTTAATTATCAAATAATAATGATCAAATATTTAATTATTAAATAAATAATTTCATAATAATTAATAATTTTTCAACAATGTTCTCTGACATTCCAGAGGATCGCAAGTTTTAAAATCATTATAAACAATTATTTTCATTGTAATGGCATTTCAATTTAATAATTATTTATTTAATAATCGATTATTTAACCATTATTATTTGATAATTAAGTTGAATAATTGTTAAGAATATTTCTTTTTTTTGAGATTTAATTGATTTAATATTTTGTTTATTTGATGTCGTATAAAAAAATAGTTCTAATGAATGTTGTTCAGTTTTTTTTGGAAATTTAGTCAATGTAAAGAAAAATATAGGTTTCCATTTAAAAAACAGAACTTGACCTCGAAATACCCTTGCAAGCTTGTTCTAGGTCTATAAACAATAGTGTAGTTTAGTTTCTCCCTCGGTATAAATAAACTTTTATTTGAAACATTTTTTCAAGGTAAACTTCTGTTTTTTAAGTAAAAACTTATATTTTTCTTTACATTTCCTAAATTTACAAAACAAACTGAGCAACTTTCATAAGAACTATTTTTTATATGACATTAAATAAACACAATATTAAATAAATTAGATCTCAAAAAAATGCTAATAATTATTTTTAAAAATTATTCAACTTAATTATCAAATAATAATGATTAAATAATTAATTAGTAAATAAATCATTGTTAAATTGATATTAATTATTATTAAATTGTTTATTTGATGATTATTATTTAATAATTAAGTTGAATAATTGTTGATAATAATTATTATTTGTATTTTTTTTGAGATCTAATTGATTTTATATTTTTTTATTTGATGTCGTATAAAAAAATAGTTCTTATGAAAGTTTTTCAGTTTTTTTTGTAGATTATGAATATGAAAAGAAATATATAGGTTACTATTCAAAAACAGAACTTGACCTTGAAATACGCATGAAATCTTGTTCTAGACCGACAAACAATTGAGTAGTTTAGTTTCCTTCTTGATATAAATAAACTTTTATTTGAAACTTTTTTTCATATAATGCACTGTTTTTGAGTTATAAGACTGTCTCAAGATAAAAAAACTTACCCGGTATATATAAAGCAATTCTGTTTTACCTTAACGATGATAAATAGCAAGATGGGATGATAATAATTAATGATAAGTGAACATAATACCTTTATAAATGGATTTCTCGCCCGTATACAGATAAACAAATAAATAAATTTGTATCCAAATTAATAAATAAATCAATTTTACCCAAGCGCCTGTAGCTATGCAACCTGTATGCACGGCATTAGTTTCGATTAACTCCGCTAGGAGTGCTACTCTCGATATCTAAAGCAATCAACTACATAGATTGCAAAACTCCCATTATATTTGTAACTTGAGGATATCAGATTGAATTAAATTATTAAACTGATATAATACAAGACTTTCACTTACCCCTTTAATTGTAAATCAACAAAATGTATGAATAATAATAATAATAAAGTGATTTATTGTCTTTAGGGTAGCAAAATCTACTCTTACAAGATGTCATTTTTTTGATGAGAAAGCGATCTGGCTAGGTCTGGACCTCGACAAATTTCATCTTAATTGATCTTTTCTTAATTAAATTAATTATTGATAGATGAAAATCTCAATAAAAAAGATTATTTACATTTTTTGAAGCGAAGCTTTTATTCGGACGTTCTGGGCGCTCGCCGCCCAGCCACTCTATCCGAGCTAAGCGTCAGATTTTAAAAGCGTAACACGAGTGGTGCGTGCGCACTGTCCCCCCATCTCAGTAGGCGTGGTCTGATGTCACACTTTGGTGACGGCAGCCACTTGTTGGAATATTTCAAATATGGATCAAAATTTAATTTTTAATTTAATTTTTTTCGATTTTTTTTCATAGGTATTAGACCTTTTTTATTAGGTTTGTTTAGACCTAACCTCTTTGTTTATGAACCGATTTCGATGGTTCTTTTTTTATCCGAAAGGGGGTGTCTTAGGGATGGTGTCATATTAATTTGGTCAGTTCTGATGATATGATCACTATTAAAACATCACTATAAAGAGAAAAATAAAAATAATTTTTAAGAAAAAAATAAAAACCGACTTCAAAAATTAAATGCAACAAATATAAAAATCCACTAAAAGGTATGAAATAATTATTATCTTATTTAGTTACAACTAAACGACGAAATATTAACATGAAATTAATTTTTGAAGTCGGTGCCAAACATATACCTTTTGATGAATCGCACTCGACGGATCTTACTTAGTACGTTTGGCGGGTAAGCGCGCTTATAGGTATAGTTTGTTTGGTACCGACTTCAAAAAGTAATTTCATGTTAATATTTCGTCGTTTAGTTGTAACTAAATAAGATAATAATTGTTTTATACCTTTTAGTTTATTTTATTTGTTGCATTTAATTTTTTGAAGTCGGTTTTTATTTTTTTCTTAAAAATTATTTTTATATGTTTATATTTCAGATTCTATACGATTATTTTTTTATTATTATTTTTCCTTTTTATTATTTTATAATGTTTATCAATATGAACGAATGTGGGCAAATTGGTGTACGAGTAAACAAATAGGTATACACATAATATATGTAGACCATTAGAAAGCTAGAAATGCAAAAACTGGGTGCGGGGTGGGGTGGATGCGGGAGGTGCAGGAGGTAGGGTGCAATTGTGAGGGATCCGGGGTGGGAGGCGCGGTTGGGGAGAAATTTATATCGCGAATTTCCGATCCGCGACAATGCACCATCAGTAGATTTTAGTCGAAATATGAAATAGTTAAAATATCTATGCAAATTCATATAATCCGGTCTATAAATAATTATCTTGTAGGCTTCGAGATTTTTTTTATTGATGTTAAGCCGTAATGTTTGAAAGTTTTGAGTTAACATTTTGTGAGCCTGGTTAACAAGAGAGGCGGCTTTTAAGATAACGAGATTCTCTGGATGGGAAAATTCCACCAGAATGTCTGGAGAGAAACGCAATATAAAAAGAGACCGAGTGTGTTGGTTTTTGTTGGCTGTTAATTTGTTAAAAATAGACGTGGTCCATTAAATATGTAGATTAATCGTGATTTGATGGTCTACGGCGCTCTTCTGGAATCGACTATAATTATATCGGACATGTCAACATTTACATTTACATATTATACAAATCATGTGGGAGATATATTTTTGTTATATCCGACTGTCCTCATGAACACGTACTTAGCAAGGATTTTTAACATTTTAATTTAAATTCTCCAGCATTACAAATGTAGAGTTATTTGGAGAAACGCCAACTGGTGGTGAAAGCTTAAACTACCCCATTGGGGGTCTTTAAATGTTTAAATGACATAAATATAAACAAACCAATGTTTATTTATTCTTTGATTATGACATTTGTGACAGCGATCCGATTGCGTTAGTTTCAATTTTACCACATGGCGGCAACACCGTATACTTACCAAATTGAATAAACAATATTTTTATATCGAAAAACTGATCTTTGATTAATGTAAATAATTTCATTATATTTAGTGATAGAATTTTGAAAGATATCAGTTGAAAAATCCACAATATATAATTTATTTGATTAGTTTTTTTTTTATAAATTAGAGGTTAGACAGCCATTTTGATATTAGAATAAACAATATTGTATTTCACCTAAATTATTTGGAGATACGCCAACTGGTGGTGAAAGCTTGAATTAGCTCATTGGGGTCTTTAAATGTTTAAATGACATAAATATAAACAAAAAACAATGTTGATTTATTCTTTGATTATGAATAATATGACATTTGTGACAGCGATCCGATTATTGTTAGTTTCAATTTCTACCACATGGCGGCAACACCGTATATACTTTTAACATTTACCAAATTGAATAAACAATATTTTTATATCGAAAAACTGATCTTTGATTGATGTAAATGATTTCATAGAATTTTGAAAGATATCAGTTAAAAAAATCCACAATATAGAATTTATTTAATTAGTTTTTTTTTTATAAATTAGAGGTTAGACAGCCATTTTGAAAACTTGAGAAGCCATATTGAATCTGAAAAGACATTTTGATATTAGAATAAACAATATTGTATTTCACCTAAATTGTTTGCTCCGAAAACCTGATCTTTGTTTAATGAACATGATTTCACTAAATTTAATGATATTCTTATTGTTTTAATAAAATTTCTGAGATATTTTAAACTAATAAACTGAGTTTTAATTCTCTAAATTAGTGGACGCGGGTTCGAATCCGAATCGAGGCATCCAGCAGCTAAAATCTGACCCCAGGGTAGAGACAAATTTGAAAAAATAAATAGTATCGTAAATTGGCTTAAAAGCTAGAAAGGCCGAAAAGCTAAAAAAAAATTCTCAATAACATAAAAACTGTATACGTCATAGAAATTTCTTCTTTTTTTCGAAAATTTGTGTATTTTTACAGCGGGGAATTCGGGCATTCCACGTCATTGGTCCACTGAGATTTAGAGCTGATTAGATTTTGGTGCATATCGACCCAAAATTAAGAGGAGGTGGAAGGGGGGGGGTTTAAAATTAAAAATCTAGGCTATTTTACCAAACGCAACCAAATTTTGTCTACACAATCAGTGTGACTCCAGAAGACAAAAAAAATGAAAAAACTAACCAACCAAAATGGGGGGGGGGGGGGGGGCAAAAAATGAAAATCTAGGCCCTTGTACTAAACTCAACCAAATTTTTTCTTTATCCAATTCGAAGCATGGGGAAAGTATTGTAATCGCTCTCGGGGCAAGCGTGGCTTCAAAGGGTCCTCAGGTAAAGACTACGGAACCCATGGACTCAATTAAAGTCACAAATTGTAGTATTCAATTAGGTTGATTTTTAGCAGGTGACGGTTTTGCCAAAAATTACATGGAGCCTCGTCGAGAGGCCAAAAAGTGCGATTTTTTCATTTAGTGCGTGCGGATGGATGGATGTATGGATGGATGGGTGTTATCGTTTTTGGCCCACGATTTTTCCACACCGTTACACCGATTGAAATGAAATTGAAAACCTACCATTAATTTAACAAAATGAAGCGCTGATTAGTTTTTGGTACATATCGGCCCACAAACATTAGTACTTTATTTCAGTACTTTTTCAGTTTTTTCTAAATATCTTGAAAATGACTTAACTAATTTTGATGAAATTTAATATCCTAATTAAGTACCTTGGGGACCACAAAAAAGGTTAAATAAAGTTTTTAGTAAAATTATATTTTAAAGTACTTTACTCTAGAGTAAGATAGTACTTTTTTATTAATTTTATTTTAAATTCTTTAAAATTTATTCATTTGATCGTTTTAATATAGCTCATTTAGCCTTGCTTAAATAAGAATGGATAGGCTTCTCTCTGTGAAATGCTAAAAATTTGGGAGGAAATTTTTATAAGTAACCATAGCAACTGCGTTGTTTTCTTATCCGTTTCCTTTGCTGAAGACATAGAGGAATCGACTTAAAATCAAAAATAACTATTGATTCTCATCTAGTACTTGAAGAATAACCATTCTATATTGGATTTTTGACGTTTCGGTTTTTATTAGTAACCATTGATGAAGACATAGCGGAATCGACTTAAAATCAAAAATAACGATCGATTCATATCTAATACTAGAGGAATAACCTTATTGCATTCCATTTTTGATGTTTAGACTGTAACCAAAATAAATTTGCCGCGGTTATATTTCGGGAGTCTAGTGTCCGAAGAGAGAATTAGTCGATGAGGAATGACTAATGAACACCTGGAAGTAGAATAATCATATGTGTCATGGTGTGCAAGGTGTCAAGTGAAGTGGAGATCTGTTTTCGTTTCGTTAATTTATCGTGTACCGTTTACCGTTTATTGTTAATATTTATCGAATTATCGTTCCGTTTCATTTAGTGTCGTTGTTGTTGAGAAGTACTCAACAATAAAATTTATATATATGGTATATATATATATCTTATATCTTAAATATCAATAAATATTTATGTTTATTTATTTAGAGAAATGGCCCATTGCCTAATTCAAATACAAAATACTGTATCAATAATATCATTATTTGTTGTTTAATTTTAAACTATATAACTACATTTAATTAATAAAACCCAAGCTTGTTAACCACATTGTTATACATATATACAAGACCCGGTTTGAATAATTATAATATTTTAAACAACAAACATTTTATTTTATTTATTTTTGCAACCAAGAGCAAAGTGATTATTGGTGAATTTTCCAGCCAGTACAATTTAAAATTAAGACTAAATTCTTTTTGATTTTAAGTCGATTCTTCCACGTTATCAGTAGAGGATGCCATTAATAGTCAAAACATCAAAAATGGAATGCAATAAGGTTATTCCGCTAGTATTAGATAAGAATCGATCGTTATTTTTGATTTTAAGCCGATTCCTCCATGTCTTCAGCAATGGTTACCAATAAAAACCAGAAAAGTCAAAAATCCAATATAGAATGGTTATTCCTCAAGTATTAGATCAGAATCAAATACTATTTTTGATTTTAACTCGATACCTACATGTCTTCAGCAAAGGTAACGGATAAAAAAACAAACGCAGTTGCTATGGTTACTTATAAAATTTGTCTTCAGCAATAAATAAAATAAATAAATCTCTGGCTCGACAACCCTTCATGGGTCTTGGCCTACTGAATTGGTTGCTGTCCTAATTGGAAACAGTACCGAGGGGTCAAGTGGTTAGCTCAACGCACATCTACAACCTTCGTTTCAGTTTTCTTAACCAAGATTCGCTACTTCTCAATCAAGCAGCTACTCATTTATCCTCACGAGGCTGAGTGAACCCCGTTCCAGACCCTATACTTACAGAAAAATTTCTGAGCATAGCCGGGAATCGAACCCGGGACCTCCGGGTTGCCAGTCAGTTACTCTGACCATTAGACCACGGAGGCGGTACTACGGTCTTCAGCAATGGTTACCAATAATATTCTAAGGGTCAAAAATCTAATGTATAATTATTATTCCTCGACTGGTAAATGAGAATCGATCACTATTTTTGAATTAAAGTCAACATGAATTGCAAATTGCAAGTGATATCTGATTAATAATAAAGGAATAAACATATTAATATTTCAAATGAATTTGGATAAAGTTTAGCAACGATCCGTTGCAGTTTATTTTATAGAATTTTTAGATTTTAAATGAAAGTCAGGAGTTGAGTTAACATTTTAACTACTTTTTATAAAATCAAAGTATTTTCAATAAGTTAGCTGAAATAATTCAAATATGAAATCTGAGAAATTCTTTTTATATTATAGCTTTTAAAAAGTTGCATAAATTTTAAATTAAAGTGTAGCGGCCCGCTCTCCCTCATGGCGACGAGCCTTGAGACACGGCCGTTAGATGACTCAGTCGGATCGTTGCGTCGCTTTTGCACGAGTGCAATATTATCAGCCATGCTATAATTAAAGCGACTCGATTTCGACTGGAGAAGCGAATCGGAAAAGAGGTTTTTTTTTATTTAATTAGTTTTTTCTCTTATTAAAAACAAGGACTAAATAATGATCAACGACAGTCGATGGTGGTGAAGTAATCTCCGAAGTCGAAGCTCAAATACAATTTATACATTAATTCATGTAAAATAATTGGTTTAATAATAATTACCTGGGAGGCACCGGAGCGATGCTCGGTAACCCCTGACCCACCCCACCCGCCTCCTAAAGTCTAATTCAAAAATATTCATATTAGTTAAAGTAAAAAGCAAGGCTTTTTAAAATAGTTCTTTGGTCTAGTGTCTGCCTCAGATGCAAGAGGTCTCAGGTTCTAATATGACATCCGCCGAATCATTTTTTTTATTGAGATTTTCATCTATCAATAATTACTTTAATTAAGAAAAATCAATTAAGATGAATTTTAATGAGGTCCAGACTTAGCCAGATCGTTTTTTCATCCTCAAAACTTGTTAATAGATTTTGTTTCATCAAAATCGGTAGGGCCGTTTTCAAAATAGAACCAAGATACAAATATATAAATAAATAAATATACAATTTTTGCTCGTTTAAAAAGAGTAGATATATTATAGTGAGGGGAAGAGGATCGGAATTCGATTTGATTAATTATTGGAAAAGAGGTTTTTTTTATTTAATTAGTTTTTTCCTCTTATTAAAAACAAGGACTAAAAAAATGATCAAGGACAGTCGATGGCGGAAAAGTAATCTCCGAAGTCGAAGCTCAAATACAATGTAAAATCAATTGGTAACAAAAAGTTACCGAGCATCGCTCGGTGCCTCCAGGTACTAAGCTATTAATCTGAATGAACTAAAACTACATTTGATATTTCGTTTTGATATTGACACCTTTTTTTGAGCTAGAGCGTACACAAAATTTGGTAACGTAATAAAATAATTAAAATCTCGTAAAATATCAATTTTTCAATGTTTGCTTATTAAAGCTTTTTTGTAGAGTAAAAAGTCCTAGTTTCGCTCCATCTTTTTTTTTCAAAATAGATTCAGCCGTTTTTGAGATATTTCGATAAAACGAAGCAAAAAAAAAGGCTTTTTTCATGCACCATTACAATACATGTATATACATTGAACATATTCTAAAGTAAAAAACCAACACTTTATGTTTATTTTTAAGTGTCGGTATATAGAGCTCTACCAAATGGGCTAGAAAATCCATTTTCCAGAATAATTATCTTTCTTTATCCATTTTCGAATAAAAGACCTAGAGCGGGATGCTTCCTTCACTCAATCATCTTGTTCATTTTTTAGGTCAGAAAAAAATACAGAAAAACCTGGAAAGAGCTTTTAAAGAGGGCGATAAAAGCCTTTAAGGTCAGTGGGGGGTGTGGGGGGTCGAGATTGCTCACTCTTTACCTAAGGAAATGTATTTTTCTCAATTTGCTCTTCAATCCTGAGCTACTCTCATCTACTTTTAAGGGGTTGTAAGGAGTGTATCACACTCATCAATATTCGATTGGATTCACAATGCCAAAAACAACCGGTCAAAAAATACAAACAATTTAAAAGTGTGCTGTATTATGTATCCAATGATTACAGAAAAATTAAATAAAATGAGAATTAAATAAAAATTTACTATAGGGACCGTGCGTCACGACTTTAGCGCCAACTAGCGGCGAAAGTGTAAGCTTTGGAGGACGATTTATTGCCTTAATTAGAAGTATATTTTAACTGTTATTTAAAAATAAATTCATTGAATATAGTAAAATTCGTTTTGTTGTCATATACAAGTAAGCTGGTTATATAACAAAAACGATTGTTTATTTGTATCAAGCAGAGAACAACCGCACATTGATTTAAATAAATTAAATCCCGCAAATATTAAAATTAATTAAATATAGCTAAATACAATAAATTGATTAAAAAAAAATTATTATTATTTTATATATCTACATATTTAATAGAAATTGCAAACTAAATCCCGCAAATATAAAATTATATTAAAAATAGCTAATTGAAATAAAATCCAATTAAATTAATTGTATTTGTATTAATTAAATCTCCGCAAATATTAAAATTAATTAAATATAGCTAAATTAAATAGGAGTAAAATACAATATATTGATTAAAATAAAAAATAAAATTATGTATTTAATGAAAATTTTGAATTAAATCCCGCAAATATTAAAATTAATTAAATATATCTAAATTAAATAGAAAGTAAAATACAATATATTGATTAAAATAAAATTATTATTTTATTATGTATATAGGTACCTATATTTAATAGAAATTCCAAACTAAATCCCGCAAACATAAAATTATATTAAAAATAGCTAAATAAAATAAAATCCAATTAAATTGATTTTATTTTTATTAATTAAATCCCGCAAATATTAAAATTAATTAAATATAGCTAAATTAAATAGAAAGTAAAATACAATATATTGATTGGGGGGTCGTGGTAGGCTAGGCGGTAGCATGTCAGCCAGCTAACCAAGAGGACCCGAGTTCGAATCCGGCTCGAGGCATTCGGCTAAAATCTGACCCCCGAGGTAGAGACAAATTTAAAAATAAAAATAAATAGTATCGTAAATGGCTTATATCACACCTGTAGCATGTAAAAAATATTTTTTCGAGGAAACAACGCCAGCGCCTCTCTGTGAGTAAAAGCAAACAAACAAGATGGCCGCTTTTTGGAAATCTTTCAATTGTTAATATTATTTTTGGTTAAAAAAATATTAATTTTTAAAAACTAAACTCATTTTAAAAAGTATATTTTATAAAGAATTTAAAGAGAGTATTTTCGTTTTAATATCTCGAAAATAATTACTTTTTAAACCCTCTCTTCGAAAGGTATATGATGATAAGGGGGACTCTTATCAACTTTATTGAAAATTTCAAAGGGAAAAAATATCGAAGGCCCAGGCGTCAGCTAGATCTATACAAGGTCGGATCCAGGGGGGGGGGCGGAGGGGGCCCCCCATAGAAGCCCGTGACTGGCGGGAGTGCAACACGTGCGTCGCACGCAGAAGCCAAAAAACGGCGGCCAAATCGACAGGGAATTTATAACAATTTTTTTATTTTAATGAACTTAATTGAATATGAGATATGAAATTTGTAAAAAAAAATTAAAAAAAAAATTTTAAAATTGAAAATAAAGTTCTATGTGTGTGGGGGGGGGGGCGGCGTCTCTGCTGACACCCCCCGCTTGGGCAATTCGAACGCGACACACATTCGAGATAAAAAGTAGATTTTATATACATCGGGCACCTTATATACATTCTTTCTCCCCCCCCCCCCCATAAAAAATTCCTGGATCCGCCCTTGGTTCTATATAATAAATCGTCAAATGAGTCCTCTGATTAAATGAAATAAATTATTATTATATTACTAAACTTTTGCATTTCTATTCATATATTCATAACAAGTTTAATTTTTTAACTTTTTTTTTTTTTTGAAATTTAAAATTCTAAATTCTAGATAATGCATAATTAATTATTATTATTATTTTATTATTCCGAAAATAGATAGAAGAATACGAAATGATTTTTTCTCGCTCTCTCTCTCTCTCTCTCCAGAGGGCGTAGATTCAAATGAAACGGAAACAACACAATTCTCTTATTCTTTGCTTATTTAATCTTTCAAAATTTGTTTTCTCTTTTGTTTTCTGCTCCATTGAGAAATCCCCAAAGCAAACCCGAACGAAGTACAGACTACAGACAAAGAACAGACAGCAAAGCACTCTTGCAAATAACAAAAATAAATAATAATAAAAATAAAGTACATACATACATTATTTATTGCCTCTCTGGATTCTGTAAGATTAGCTAGATTTAACGAGAAACATTCAATAAAGAAATTATTTCATTCCATTTTAAAAGAATTATAATCTACCAGTTGAAAAGCGACATCTTTCTGGTCAGGGGCTATGTCTCCTGGACTCAGCGCCCCCTCGTTTTATTTATTTGTCCCGATAACAGTGAAGCCTGTTGTATTATATTGCAAATTTTAGTTCACAGTTAATTGTTAAACATAAAATAAAAATTAATAATTAGTTATTATAATTAATATTGATAAAAATACAAAATTTAATTAGCTATTAAATATAAAATAATATAAAAATTAATAATTAGTTATTATAATTAATATTGGATAAAAATACAAAATTTAATTAGCTATTAAATATAAAATAATATACAAATTAATAATTAGTTATTATAATTAATATTGGATAAAAATACAAAATTTAATTAGCTATTAAATATAAAATAACTAGTTGACGATCGGGCCTTCGGCCCGGCGTCACCTAGCCCCTGGCGGGAAGCGTCTCGTTCATACCAATTTAATAATTGAAATTTAAAATGATACTGTAAGTATTGAAATAATGTGCTGAATTAAAATGATTCAACAATAAGGAACAATAAAGAAAGATTTATTTAACACATTGGCTAAGCACGATCCCTATCTGACCAATCAGAATCGTTCTAATAATTTAACGCTTTGCCATTGGCTATGCACTGGCCAATCAGATCGTTTCCACATACATATCCACATACTTTTCTATTTTATATATATAGATATACAAATTAATAATTAGTTATTATAATTAATATTGGATAAAAATACAAAATTTAATTAGCTATTAAATATAAAATAATATAAAAATTAATAATTAGTTATTATAATTAATATTGGATAAAAATACAAAATTTAATTAGCTATTAAATATAAAATAATATACAAATTAATAATTAGTAATTATAATTAATATTGGATAAAAATACAAAATTTAATTAGCTATTAAATATAAAATAATATACAAATTAATAATTAGTTATTAAAATTAATATTGATAAAAATACAAAATTTAATTAGCTATTAAATATAAAATAATATACAAATTAATAATTAGTTATTAAAATTAATATTTGATAAAAATACACAATTTAATTAGCTATTAAATATAAAATAATATACAAATTAATAATTAGTTATTAATTAATAAATAAAAGATTCACGGGTTTTTGGAAAAAAATTTTTTATTAATGTTAAATATCAATTGTCGTACGACGTTTCGTCCTTTTTCAGAACTTTTTCAAATACTCAATTACTTTAAACATTAATCATTGATAAAATAGTAAAACTATCGAGACAAAAATAGAGTATTCATAATATTCATCTGAAAATAAATTAACAACCAATTTTAGAGTGAATATTATGAATACTCTATTTATTGTCTTGATACCCATGTGGCAAGTATCGGTAAGCGTATCCAAGCGTATCGGTCCGATTTCTGACTGTTACAAATTATGAGACACATGGGTTTTACGATCAGTCGGAGACTGGCATTAATATCAGATTGGTGTCAGAATGGTCAACTAAACGAGTCTCGGTATTTCGACCGACATTCAATCGGACGGACATTGGAATTAATATCAGATTGGTGTCAGAACGGTCAACTATCTGAGTCTCGGTATTTCGTCAGAACGACACTGAAAAACAGGATCAGATTGACATCAGAAAATTGTATCAAAACGACACTGGAAAACAGTGTCTATTCGGGGGTTGATATGCACCAAAATCTAATCAGCTCTTAATCTCAATGGATCAAAACTACGTGGGAAATTTGGTTTCGATATTCACACTAGTTTTTGAGCTAGCTCGTCCACAAATTTGGTAACGCACAGACTAACTAACTAACTAACAGACATTTTGACAAAACAATTAATATCTCGAAAAATATAATTTTTTTCGAAGTTCACTTATTAGAGCTTTTTTGTAGAGCGAAATACCATGGTTTCGCTCAATTTTTTTTAATCGAAATAGTTTTAGCCGTTTTTTAGATATTTTGAAAAAAAAGAAGGAAAAAAAAACACTTTTTTTCATGCACGATTACAATACTTGACCATACCCTGTATGGTAAAGTAAAAAAATAATCGTATAGGATCTGAAATAAAAACATAAAATTAAATAAGATTTGTTTCCAAGTTATATAAAAAAAAGCCACTTCAATCACTTTATTTGTAAACACACCTGTAATGTTATGATTTAGACACCTGTTAATTAAAAACAAACAAAAAATTCCTAATTTTAATATAAAATATTAATATTTGCTATAACATATTAGTGGGTTTTAAAATTAAAAATCCAATTGAAAAAAATGTAAACAAACTTTTTTAT
This sequence comes from Forficula auricularia, assembly GCA_024734495.1. NCBI lineage: Eukaryota > Metazoa > Arthropoda > Insecta > Dermaptera > Forficulidae > Forficula > Forficula auricularia. The sequence goes on from JALMQS010000703.1 coordinate 172,481, forward strand.
TGACATTTTCATCTATCAATAATTACTTTAATTAAGAAAAGATCAATTAAGATTAAATTTGTCGAGGTCCAGACGTGGCCAGATCGCTATCTCATCCTCAAAACTTGTTAATAGAATTCGTTTCATCAAAATCGGTAGAGCCGTTTTCAAAATAGAACTAAGATACAAATATATATAATATAAATAAATATACAAACAATTTTTGCTCGTTTAATAAGAGTAGATATACTTTAAAATAAAAATAAAATACCATTAATTAATTAATTAAAGGAAATTGAAAAGAAAAAAATAATTTGACTCAAAAATAGCTTTAATTAAATTGTAATAATTAATGAATTATTAGAAATTTTAATTTTAATTAAATTCTAAATAAATATAAAGAGTTTCTGATTTCAATTAATTAATTTAATTGTTATCAACAATAAATTTAATTATGGCAAGTGAAATATCTACCTGTTTTACGCCTGTTTTTAACCATTTTCAAATATTTTGAATAGACTATATGTATGTGTGTGTATGTTTAAGGGGAATCGTTATATCAATCAAATTGCTAGTCTTTTGAAACGTTCATTTACTCAACTTTTAATCAATTCAATCTTCAATGGACCATCCATTGATGGTATAAAAGCATTTCTCTCGGACTCTCTCGTTTCCAAGAAACATTCTCACATTTAATTAAAAGAATCTTCAAAGTTAGCTATTTGGTAGCTATCTATCGTAGCTATCTATTCAATGCGCAATCAGTTAAAGAGAGAAAGAACAAATTCTACTTTTTATATTTTAATTTATTAATAGCTGAGGCTCGGCGTCACCTAGCCTCTGGCGGGGAGCGTCTCGTTTTATGCTTAAAATTTATATATAGATAATAGCTGACCCAATTTTTTAAATATATTTAAAAAATAATAATACTTTTGTAAATAAATTGAAAATGTAAATAGACTGCTCGACAAAAATTAAACAAAAATTTCCCCCCCTTAAACAAAACAATGGATTTGTTAGGGCCTCGGTTGAGTGCGTTGTGGTGCGTGTCCGCGCCCCCACCTAGTTGGTGGGGTCCTAACAATGATTTGTGCAGGTCTTTGTTGAAAACCTGCTCCTTCATGGTTAAAATGGGGAAAAATCAAAAAAGATTTAGGGATATTCGAAAGTGATCCCGGGGGGCAGTTTTTTGACAGACTCTAGTAGCGGTTCTACTTAACCTAAATAGATAACAATGTTATAATTTTACGTGTAATTTAAAGATGTTTAATTTATCTAATAAATATATTTTTGATTTGATAAGCCGTTTTAAAGTTATTCAAGAAAAACTGAAAAAACTCAGAAATTTTCTAATTTTGAGGCGCGTAGAAAAATTTCCACAACTCAGATTTGGCGGAAAACTTAGGGTAGTAATATTGGAGTACCAATAAAGGTAAAATCTTTACCGGGAATTATTTAATATTAAAATCGTAATTTGCCTGGACTATAGCAAGAGATAGACTGAATGATAAAGTAGTAATAATAAGATAAAGAAGAGAAAATATACTTGAAGAAAAATAATTAAGAAAAGACAATTATGTTTATCTTCTTTGAAAATATAAAAGAAAAGCATCTTGTTTTATGATAAGGAGTTGAAAAGATAAGAGGGTTGAGTTAACTTGGATAAAAGAATTTGAATAAAGTAGCACAGCTGCTGCAGCTTTTCCTGGCTCTATATCTACTCTCTACCAGGAACTCTCTTTATTCTTTTAAAAATAATATTTATTTCATTGAAATCATGTTAGAAAATAATATTTGCGGGATTTAATTTAAAATATATAATTTTATATTTTTTTTTTAATAAATTTTATTGTATTTTACTCTTATTTAATTTAGCTATATTTAATTAATTTTAATATTTGCGGGATTTAATTAATAAAAATAAAATCTATTTAATTGGATTTTATTTTATTTAGATATTTTTAATATAATTTTATGATTGTGGGATTTAGTTTGGAATTTCTATTAAATACCTAGATACATAAAAAATAATTTTATTTTAATCAATTTAGTACCTGGAGCCACCGAGCGATGCATGGTAACCCCTGACCCCCTCCCCCCCCGCCCTCCGAAACCACCCACCTCGCCCCCACTACGCCCCACCCCACACCAACCGCGCCTCCCACAACTTCACCTCCCACATCACCCCACCCCTTACCCAGTTTTTGCATATCTAGCTTTCTAGTGGTCTACATATTATGTGTATATTTGTTTACTCGTACACCAATTTGCACACATTCGTTCATATTGATAAACATTATAAAAAAATAAATATGAAAATAATAATAAAAAAAAATAATCGTATAGGATCTGAAATAAAAACATAAAATTAAATAAGATTTGTTTCCAATTATATATAAAAAAAGCCACTTCAACCACTTTATTTGTAAACACACTTGTTTTGTTATGATTTAGACACCTGTTAATTAAAAACAAACAAAAAATTCCTAATTTTAATATAATATATTAATAATTGCTATAACCTATTAGTGGGTTTTAAAATTAAAAAACCAATTAAAGATAATTAAAAAAAATGTAAATAAACTTTTTTATTGAGATTTTCATCTATAAATAATTACTTTAATTGAGAAAAAATCAATTAAGATGAAATTTGTCGAGGTCCAGACCTAGCCAGATTGCTTTCTCATTCTCAAAACTTGTTAATAGAATGTGTTTCATCAAAATCGGTAGAGCCGTTTTCAAAATAGAACTAACATACAAATATATATACAAATTTTGCTCGTTTAATAAGTGTAGATTTGTCCTTATTTATTATTAAAAATTGCCATTAGATTTAACCCCTTATGTTTATATATAAATAAATAAATAGACGTATATAATAAATAAATAATTTAGCCATTAAAAGGTATAAGTATGTTATCTGATGGGAATTCATGAATTTAAAATTTAAATTTTTGCCAAGGGGTTGAAATTTTTGCAACAACACAATAGCTCGAATATTTATATACTAATATTAATACAATATTTTGTATTCTTCTTCCCTTTTGAAATTATTCTAACATTGTAAAAATGTTTTAATTTTCCCTATATATTTTTTCATTCTTTTTTTTTTTTTTTAATTAAAAAATTTATTCCCTAGATTGAATGAGACACTAACACACACAGACACAACTGACAAGATTGAGCCCGGATACAGATGAGAGAGAGTGGGCCGGATTTACTCTAATTATTGATGGACTCTCTTGCTTCATAAAAATGAATGAAAATTTAAGAGGCAAAAAATTCTATTCGTTAAATATTTCAATGCGATAAAATAACATTTTTTTGTCTTTTAAAGAAGAAAAAAAAATAGATAATTTAATAAAAAATCATTAAAAAGCTTTTTTAATCCAAAGCTTTTCAAAGTTTTTTGGCTTAACGAGTCCATTTTTTTACAAGCTATATATTACCTTCACATGTATGTATTTATGTATGTATCTATACATGTATCAATGTAACTTTCGTTCAGTTAAATTCCGCAAACATTTCTCTATAAAAATAAATTATATCTACTCTTATTAAACGAGCAAAAATTGTATATTTATTTGTTTATATATTTGTATCTTGGTTGTATTTTGAAAACAACTCTACCGATTTTGATGAAATTCACGAGTTAGGGGGTTTTGGGGGTGACAATTCGATTTGTCACAGTCTCATCTTCGACAAAAATTTTTTTGATGGGTTTTTTCGTAATCAAATTAATTATTCTCAGGTAGACAAATCCCATTCTTAGGGTTTAAAAAAAGGTTACTCTTTTTTCCTTTTGTACCCAGGCAGACAATGGGTTGCCTTAATCCATTGTTCTAAAAGGCCTTGAAGAAGTATTGTGATTGTGGATTTTAACATATTTTGTTCTCCATAAACGTTAGAAATATTAATAAACGTTTTATAATTGTTTTTATAAAGAACTTTATTTATTTAATAGAATAAAAAATAATCAAGAATTTATTTAAAAATATATTTCGCATAACCAGGTCTCAATTTTCTGGAAAAACAACACATTTTGATTTGGTTTTATTTATTAACAATTGGATAAATAAAAAAAGAGATCATATGGTTGAATCAAAACAGGTGCACGAGGAGGGGTGCAGTGGTGGGGGGATGAGAGGGGGTTGGGTGCGGTGGGGCGGAGTGGGGGTGCAGTGGTGGGGCGAGGTGCGTGGTTTCGGGTGGGGGGTCACAGGGGGGCGTGTTCTCTATATATTTGTTTGTTTTTTCTAATTTGGCTACCGTGCATCGCTCGGTTACTCAAAATACTATTTTTCAAAAAAGGCAAAAAAAATTTATTCGTAAAATATTTCAGTGCGATAAAATAAATTTTTTTTGTCTGTTTAGAGAAAAAAAAATAGATAATTTAATTGAAAGCTTCTTAATCCAAAGCTTTTCAAAGTTTCTGGCTCAACGAGCCCATATTTTTTATCTATTACCCAGGTAGCACAAGGATAATCTATACATATTCTGATAAAATATATTTTATGGGCATTGGACTATCCGGTGAATAATCTTTCAATCTTCGTATACATTCTGGGAATGTCACCTCCCAAACAATCTTCTACAAATAGTCTGACAATCTTCTGGGAATATTCTTATGGTATTGTAAGGCTGGATTTCCGTAAGACCTGAAAGGGGTCTCATTAGGGGCAAAACATTATATTTAAGAGGATATTTAATTTCACCATTGGTTCACTTAATACAAATGAGGACAAAGAATATATTTAATTTAAATAATATTTAATTTGATTGATAATCGAACAGATGTTTACAATATATTACTTATATCGACATTGATTATATCATTCTTAAATCTACGTTTGGTACAATACTTAAATCTATGAATTATATATAACTTAATCTACTCGCTGGCCAGCTTACTCACACAACACCATCAACGCTATCATCCTCTCGGTGCACATAGCTCGCAGGGCGGCCTCGTCCTCTCTCCTTTTTCAGCTGCTAACACACACACGTCAAAACCAGCTCTGGCCTCGCCAGCCGCTGCCGCCTGCTGCCGCCTTTACCAATACCAACACACACCAACGAGCGGCGGCCGCCGCCGCATCTATCTCTCTCTGTCCCACTCCTTCTCCCCGATCCTTCTATTTAGATCGCTTAGAACTGCCCGGCGCCTGGTTGTCTGCCTGCTACATAAGCAGTTTATCCAGTCTATTACTCATTCAAACAAACTTAGTCTTATTGTTATATTTATACTAAATATATTTGTTAACCCTTACATCCTTCCTGGTTTTCTGAAAGATGTCTATGCCCTTGGGCATAGACATCCTTTTACATTTCGCCCGGTAGGATGACTCATGCGTCATATAAACTAACAATTCACTTATTTTTACACTTCACATATCTACACTTCACACTCACGGATCAGTGTTCGGTTCCCCTTAAGACGCTACTGGTTCCGGCTCACCTAACCCCTCCTCAGTCTCATTGTTGTCAATCTCGGGAGTTCTGCGCCGCCACCAATAATACGCAATGCCGAATATCACCACTAGGGTTGGTACACCCGCGCCGGCTGCTATCGCTATGTACCGATGGTGCCTTCGTTGTTGTATACGGGTCAATTCCTCGTGGAGTAATGTCATGGGTACTTCCATCGAACGTCGCCCTAGGCCCTCCCGAACCTCCTCCAGGCTTCGTATTCCTTGGCTGAGATCCGCTACTGAGCCCTGTGGTGAATGTGCGACTGTAGAGTCTGCTTCACGCGGGAAATATGGCGGGGCCAGTGTGGTCCGGTGTAGAGTTAGTGTATTCCCTCGAGTCATCAGAACATGATGGGTGGTTCGCAGTTCGCACTCGTCGGGAAGCTCGAGGTAGCCACTCGTCGCCAGGTTGACATCTCGGTGGCTAAACTCATTCGTCCCTTCCCGACACTGTAACCGTGCCTCGCTTGGTTTGGCTAGACTGTAGTACCAGTGGGAGCCCAAGTAGGAAGGCTCCCACTGGTCATGGATCTGCCCCAGCAGGACGTCCCACTGACATAAGGTTTGTACGTCAGTAGTTCGTCTAAAGTAGATGGCACTCAAGCAGCTGGGCTGGGCCAGCGTTGTAAAGGGTACCGGAGCTGAACAGACTAATGGATCAGTTCCCTTGCAGTTGTTCACGTAGTCTTGGTTCAGTAGAACGAATTCCTGGCGATCAAACGTAGTAACGAACCACTCATGTTCCAGCCGCACTCGAGTTCGTAGAACGCCCCGCGTCACTGGAAGGTTGTGGACCCGAAAGAGTTCACCCGATTGTCTCACGTCCTTTAAGGGAACCGTCACAACCACACGCAACGCACGCACTGCACTGTATACCTTAACACTAGATAGACTATAATAAACAAACATATTCCTTAATTCTAAAGGGGTTACCCACCCCAGTCCGGTTGGCAATCCCGGGCTTACAGTAGTCATTATATCTAAGAGTAACGAGGGATCAATCAGCCTTGCATCCAGTCTACCCGATGCCGCTGACTGAATGATCCCGAGGACGTCCGTCAACCAACCTTGTACAGACCGCAATGACCACCCCAGGCGCTCAACGCATACAATAATGTTCAGAGCTCCATTAACATAGCGCTCCATGGCGTCTTGTCGCGAGTAAGAATTATTTAAGTTTTTGTCTAAAAGTTGTGCCAGGTCAATCAACGCCCGAGCATTCCTCTGAATTTGATCGAAATTCTCTTCTGTTTTCCGGTCGATATGGTCTAGAGCTGTGAGTTGATCGCCCAAATAGTGCCCAATTTCGTCTTGTGCTTCATTTAATGAATTCAGACGAGCGTCAATTTCGCCCAAATCGTCTGAATCTAAAGTACCAAAAATGAATTTCAACACGCGTCCCCCCAAGTTCACTAGCCCACGTTTTGTCCGCGACGGGGGTATCATTTCACCCAAATGTGTGACAATGTTCTCGATTCGTACAAAGTTGGCTTTCATGTTACCGACCTCCTCACTTAAATCTATATTCGCTATGGGTCCCACGAGTGAGAGAGCGTATCGGTCCGCACTAACCTTCTGTAATTGTTCTCGTATGGTCGTTACGCTCTCTTCCACTGGGCCCAAGTCGAGCTCCGTAACTAGCCGCCACTCCTCTCCGGCGAAAAGCACAGTGCCGACTCGCTCGAATACGACCCCTTCCACAGTCTTCAGTGTCTCTCCGGCCCCGCCGGAGTTCGAGGGCGACGCCCTAACCAGACCTGCGAATCAGTGTCGTTTCATAAAATTAAAAAGTTTTCGTTTGGGAGGTCTCCCGGGAGGTCTCCCTCGTCCCCTAGTCCCCCGTCCCCGCGTTTCTACATTGTTCCCTTGGGGTCCCGCTCTCTGATATCCACTATCCGTATTACTGGTTTCTTCCCCTTCTTCCTCACCGCTTCTCCCCTCCTCCATCTCCCTCCTACCCAATTGGTCTCCCTCATCCTCCGAATTTCTCTCTCCTTCCCCCTCACCGCTTCTCACTTCTTCTGTCTCCAGCCTACCCGATTGGCATCCCTCTTCTACCGAGTCTTCCCCTTCTTCTTCTCCACTTCCCGCCTCCTCCGTCTCTAAATTATCCTCCTCTCCTTCTCGCTCCACTTCTTCCGATTCTGATAGTTCCCTTGGGCTTTCCCCTACCTGAGGATCCTGAGCAGGGGAGCTCACTGGCTCCATCTTCGGAGTTCTTTCGCCCGAAAGTCTCGACTCTGGTGGTGTTGTCGTAGCCTGTTCTTCTCGTGGCGACTCTTCGCGTGTGGATATAGAAGAGTATTCCCACCGCGGGGTCGCTTCCGGTTCCGAGCCCTCGTCCTGATCCGGGCTAGTCACCGAATCATCGGCCGTTGCTTCCGGGGTGTACACATGGATCACAATGGGGATTCCCTCGAAGGTTTGCTCGAGTTCTTTCCTTACTTGTCCCCAACTCATTCCATCTAATCCGCACCCGAGCCGCGGGACCGCGATGTCGGTGATCCCCACTTCCTGCGCGACCTCTCGCATCCTTCGTATGCATGTACCCAGACTAGAGAGGGTTGGTTTCTCGTAATAGAGGGCCTTAGTTACTAGGTGGAGCAGGACTCGTTCCGGGTGATATTGAACGAGTATATCTCCGACTTGACATGGAGAGATTCTCTCCTTTTTATGGCAGGGGTACCGGGCCTTTACTTCTCGTGCTAGGCCCTGGGTCATCTTCAAGTCCGCGGAAACGCAGTGCGCGATAGCCTGGTCCCGTGGTGCTTGTAGGATGTCACCTATATGTTCCCTAATACCCGCTCGGTTCACCATCGGGCCGAATTCTACCTTCTTCAGTCTATTGACGTGGATATTAATTGTTTTGTTTGGGGTCCACCGAATGCCATAAACCACCTCAGATATCTTGGATACAATGATGTACGGTCCCCTCCACGGCCGGTGGAACTTCCGCGCCGAAGTGGCCTGTACGGCCGGGGAATGTACATATACCTGATCTCCGATCTGGAATCTGCGTATACGTCTTCCCTGGTTTCTTTGTTGTCTTGAGGCGGCCGTGGCCTTAACTGACGCTTCCATTGCCTTCTGATGTATCTGTTCTAGGTGCTTTTGCATCGCCGCTATATGATCCCATGTTTCGAGACTTGGCGTATTTTGAGAGGTACTAATTCCTTCCAAGGTGTTTATTTCTCGGCCATACGTTAACAGGTTGGGTGTGAAACCCGTACTTCGGTGGGGACCGCCGCGGTAGGCCATTAAGGCAAAAGGTAACCAGACGTCCCAATCCCGTCCGTCTTTTCTAACCCATGGCTTGATCATGGTTACCAACGTACGATGTACTCGCTCTAGTCGCCCATTGGCTTCTGGGTGGTACGCAGTGGTTTGAATTTTCTTAATATTCAACCTTGCACAGAGTTCCTTCATTACATTACCAGTAAAGTTTCGCCCCTGATCTGTTAATATAGTCTCGGGTATTCCGTGTCGACTAAAAATCTCCTCCACTAGCGCCCGTACCACCCGACTCGCCCGCTGACTAGGCAAAGGGATGGCCTCGACATATCGGGTGAAATGGTCCATCACCGTAAGGATATAGGTGTTTCCACGTAGAGAACGATTCAGGGGACCTACTATGTCTAAGGCTATGACTTGGAATGGATGTCTAGGTATCAAATGCGGTTGCACGGGGGCGGCTAGATTAGCTGGGGTCTTAATCTCCGCGCACTTCCGACATTTCCTGATGTATTCGGATACATCTCGCTCCATGGTGTCCCACACATATCTCAACCGCAACTTATCTACTGTTCCCGGAATACCGCGGTGACCCGCGATGGGCGTATCGTGGTGTACCCGAATAATCTCCGAAACTCGACTACGCGGAACGACTAATCGGTGATACTGAGAGGGTTCTTTCTCTATTAAGTAGAGAAGTCCATTTTCAAGACGTCGGGCCTTCCTTTGTTCCTCCCATTTCTGGCACATAGGGTCTCGATCCTGATCGACCTTCCAGTCTGTCGCTGAATCTCTCGGGATGGTCATCTGTATACTTTGGACACGAGCTTGGTTAGAGGAAATCGGAACCATACGGCTAAGGGCATCGGCGTTTCTATGTTGTTTACCTGGTTTATGTTCGACGGTGAATTTGAACTCTGCCAACCGGAGGGCCCAACGAGTTAGTCTTTGTGACGGATCACGTAGATTTATCAGCCACATCAGTGCAGCATGGTCCGTTACCACCTTAAAGGTGCGACCGTATAGATAGCAGCGGAACTGCTGTGTCGCCCAGACCACGGCGAGTAACTCTTGCTCCGTCACTGTATAATTTTTCTCAGCCCCATTTAAGCTGCGGCTCGCAAAGGCGATCGGGCGTTCCGCTCCGTCACGCAACTGTGATAGAATGGCTCCCAAAGCGACGCTCGATGCGTCCGTTGCCAAAATGAAGGGTTGAGAGAAATCGGGGTATATCAGTACTGCATCACTTGTTATTGCCGATCGCAGTTGATTAAAGGCTTCCTCCTGTTCCCCGGTCCACGTGAACGGTTGATTCTTCCTCGTCAGGATGTTCAAGGGACGTGCTATATCGGCATAGTTTGCTATGAATCTCCGGTACCACCCAGAGAGTCCGAGGAATTGTTGCACCTCCTTCACATTCTGGGGCGCCGGGAAATTCTTAATAGCCTGGACCGTCCTTGGGTCAGGTTTCACGCCCTGGTTTGACACGATGTGGCCCAGGTATTCCACTTCTCCAACTGCGAATCTACACTTCGCCAGCTGCAGCTTGAGGTTTGCTTGGCGAAGTCGTTCGAATACCCGCTCGATTCTCCTCAGATGTTCCTCGAACGTATTCCCGAAAATTATGACATCATCGAGATATACGAAGCACTCCTCTCCCTTGATCCGGGCGAGTATTCGATCCATCATCCGTTGGAACGTAGCTGGGGCCCCCGCCAACCCAAATGGCATGCGGGTATACTCGAAATGTCCTTGCGGCGTGGTGAAACCAGTTTTTTCAATATCTTTTTCCGCGATGAGGATTTGGTGGTACCCGCTGGCCAGATCCAAGGTTGTGAAAAATTGCGCCTGACCCAATGATTCCAACGTCTCAGTAATGTTTGGAAGTGGATATGATGGTATTTTTGTTAGTAAATTGAGGGCTCTGAAGTCGGTACAAAACCTATACTTGACTTGACCATCCACACTCTTCTTAGGAACTAGAATACACGGGGATGACCAAGGGGAGTCCGAGTCACGTATTACCCCTTCCCGCAGTTTTTCCTGAATTTGTTTGTCCATCTCCCCCCTCAACGCCTGCGGAACCCGGTAAGCCCTCTTCCTGATAGGTAGGGCGTCCCCCGTTTCGATTGTATGTTGGATCCCCACCGCACATCCTAGGCCTGTAGCCCCCTCTCGATAGACAATATCTTCGTAATTTTTGATTAACCGCTTCACCTCCCCCCGCTGTTCTGGGTTTAAATGATTTAGTTCTACTTCTTCATCCGCCGTCAAGGGAAAGCCTCTTGTACGGGCGTCCCCTATCGCTTGGCTGATTTGTCCAACTATCTTCGTGACAGGTACCCCTTCGCATGTTCCTAGGTATTGTTCCTTATCTAGTCGAACTTCCTTAGGGGTCAGGTTTAACACACAGACCGGTAGTTGGTCCTTAACTACCTTCCCCACTGAGTGAGCTATCCTAAGACCCGGCTGAGGTAAGGTACAAGGTTCTATTAATACCTCTTCCCCAGCCCGGAGGTGTTCTACCTTACCCCAAACGATGGTTTCCGCCCATGGTGGGATAATGGTGTTCTCCTTACACTGTACCTTTCCACCCTCTTCTTTGCTTTCGCCTCCTTGGTCGTGTCGGCTTTCCACCTTTGCTTCGCACTTCTCCGGGGATGAAGGTTCCGGGGACATCTCTAGCAGAGGTGCCCGTCCGGGCCCCTTACACACAGTAGGACCCCCTGACTTAACCGGTCTTGTCGCGGCGAGCCCCTTACACATAGTAGGACCCCCTGACCTATCGGTGCTAGTCATGGCGGGCCCCTTACACACAGTAGGACCCCCTGACCTATCGGTGCTAGTCATGGCGGGCCCCTTACACACAGTAGGACCCCCTGACTTATCGGTGTTAGTCATGGCGGGCCCCTTACACACAGTAGGACCCCCTGACCTATCGGTGCTAGTCATGGCGGGCCCCTTACACACAGTAGGACCCCCTGACTTAACCGGTCTTGTCGCGGCGGGCCCCTTACACACAGTAGGACCCCCTGACCTATCGGTGCTAGTCATGGCGGGCCCCTTACACACAGTAGGACCCCCTGACTTATCGGTGCTAGTCATGGCGGGCCCCTTACACACAGTAGGACCCCCTGACTTATCGGTGCTAGTCACGGCGGGCCCCTTACACACAGTAGGACCCCCTGACCTATCGGTGTTAGTCATGGCGGGCCCCTTACACACAGTAGGACCCCCTGACTTATTGGTTCTGGTCATGGCGGGCCCCGTACACACAGTAGGGCCCGATTTTCCCTCTTCCGTCAATTGGAACCTCCCCTTCCGAATGTCCAACACTGCCCCAAGAGCAGCGAGGGCATCTACCCCTAGCAGACCGTCTTCCGCTATTTTGATGTTACTGATGATGAACGGCAGTTTAATGTAGCGGCTTCCCAACCTCACTGGGAGCGTCTGTTGTCCTCGAACGGGCAGTGGTGCACCCATTACACCGCACGCCGACCGGTGGTATTCTTCTAAAAGCACACCGTCGATCGGTTCCCGCAAGATGGACAACTCCGCCCCGGTGTCAGCTAACATCAGTCTGTCTACTCCACCGATTGTTAGCCTCACCCGTAAGGAGTGAGCCGCTGGTCCGTTCACCGCCGTTACTAGTAGCGGTCTGCCTTTTTTCGGGCTCGCCTCCGGGGTTAGGCGGTCCCGTCGGCGTTTGGGGATTCTTTAAGACCTTCTTGCACTATCTTAAAGCCCGCAGGTTGTGAGCACTGCCGGATTAAATGTCCCGTGCTCCCACAGCGGTAACATTGCCGTGGCGGTGTAGTGCTTTCCCTAGCTGTTGGCGCCCACGCGGGCCTGCCCTTCTCGGTTTTTACAGCGCAATTTCGGGAGAGGTGTCCTTCCTTGTTGCATGAGAAACATCGACCAGTGAAGGGGGTGGGGTGTGTCTGGCCGACGGGGTTTCGAGCCTCTGTCCGGGTACCCCTCTCTAATTCCCTTCGTGGATTCGGGAACCACCCCTGCGCGGTGGTAGCCTCTTTCTCCCAGCGTTGCGCGAGCTGGAGCGCAGCTTCCGAGGTCACGGGAGCTGCTACTCTGGTCTGTCGCCCCGGCTCACCAATGAGACCTTCCAGGAATCGTTCCAATAAGGTGATCCCCGTCCCCTCCCAATTAATACCCTCCATTGCTGCCTGCAGCCTTTCTAAAAACTCGATCGCCTTCTCCCGGGGATCTTGTGTGAGCCCCAAGACGTATCGAATTTTTTGCTGGGGGGACTCGTCAGGAGTAAATCGTGCTCGGAGGCTAGCCTTTAACACCTCCCATGTGGTTTCAGCTGGCAGTCCCTTTACTACTCGAAGTGCTGCCCCTTCCAACTTCCACTCCAGCGCTATCCTCCACTGGTCCTCCTCCAGTCCCCCTATCCTGACTAATTTCTCGAATTTGGTAAGGTGCTCCCCCAGGCTGCTCTTACCATCCCACACTGGTAGGTTGTCCAGGACTCGGAAATTCGGGTCCCTATGGACCGTAACCTCCACTGGGACGGGGGGTCGGTCGAGTCTTGCAGTCAGCTCCGCTATCTGGGCCTGTAGATCTATAATATTCTGCTCCATACTGCAGGCCTTAAATTAAAAATCTTAATCTCAAATTCTTATTTCCCAAATTTTTCAGAAATTGGCCCTTAAAAATTCCCTTCTAGATATATTAACTTTTTTTCCAATTTATGCACTTTAAATTTTTCTCAAATTCTTATTTCCCAAATTTTTCAGAAATTGGCCCTTAAAAATTCCCTTCTATATATATTAAACTTTTTCCCAATTATTCGCGGGCGGCACTCTCGACTGAGCCGAGCGAGTGCCCGATTTCAAAATTTTCAAAATTTCCCCTTTCAAAATTATTTACCCCAAATTGCACTTTGACAATTTTGAAATCGTTTACCCCACACCTCGACACCAATTTGTAAGGCTGGATTTCCGTAAGACCTGAAAGGGGGTCTCATTAGGGGCAAAACATTATATTTAAGAGGATATTTAATTTCACCATTGGTTCACTTAATACAAATGAGGACAAAGAATATATTTAATTTAAATAATATTTAATTTGATTGATAATCGAACAGATGTTTACAATATATTACTTATATCGACATTGATTATATCATTCTTAAATCTACGTTTGGTACAATACTTAAATCTATGAATTATATATAACTTAATCTACTCGCTGGCCAGCTTACTCACACAACACCATCAACGCTATCATCCTCTCGGTGCACATAGCTCGCAGGGCGGCCTCGTCCTCTCTCCTTTTTCAGCTGCTAACACACACACGTCAAAACCAGCTCTGGCCTCGCCAGCCGCTGCCGCCTGCTGCCGCCTTTACCAATACCAACACACACCAACGAGCGGCGGCCGCCGCCGCATCTATCTCTCTCTGTCCCACTCCTTCTCCCCGATCCTTCTATTTAGATCGCTTAGAACTGCCCGGCGCCTGGTTGTCTGCCTGCTACATAAGCAGTTTATCCAGTCTATTACTCATTCAAACAAACTTAGTCTTATTGTTATATTTATACTAAATATATTTGTTAACCCTTACAGTATATACGGTGCATTCCACGCCAAATTGGACGGTTTGAAAAATTTTAATTTTTGATTTCCTTCATTTTTTGACATTTAGTCAAAAAGTACCTACCCATCAAAAAACTCTTCCTGGTAAATTTTGAAATTTTTTTGATCATCAGTTTTTTTTTTTTTTTATTTATTTAATTTCAACGGGAACAAAGCTCATTTAGACAGCACATAAGCAAAGTGTTACTAGGGTTAGTGAGTTTTCAGCCGGTAGAAATTTTTATTTGCCAGCTAGGATCGAACCCCGGTTTCCCACTCCAGCATCGTCATAATCGATCGATGCGGAAGCTGGGCCAATGCGTTAGCTGACTGAGCCAACCCGACTCCACTGATCATCAGTTTAAAAGATATCAAATTTCGGTTTTCGAATGATAACCTCTTCAAAAAATGGTTCAAATTCATTTTTTATTATTTAATTTTTTTTTGAAATTTTTGATTTTTTACATATAAACCTAAGTTAAAAACTAGTTGTTTTTGTAAGGGTATCCCTACTGGATTGGGAATTTGTTGAGCTAACCCAATTTAAACACTAGTGGTTTTTTGTAAGGCTATGACAACTGGGATCTGATTGGGAATTTGTTGGGTTAACACAATTTTCCGGGTTTTAAAAAAATGTTAACAAAAAAAATTAAACAGATACGTCTCTAAAAAAGTTTTGAGACACACTATTAAGTAACGGCAACCGCCAATAGATGTCACGGCAAGAGCCGCGAAAAGGTTCTTATCCATTAATTAACAAATAATTTATTAATGTGTTTCTTAATCAATTAATAATTAATACACATTAACATTATCATGTACAACATTGTAATCACGCAAAAAATTATACAATAATGCATAAAGCCAATTTTCTAGGAGCTTTCCGGCCTGCTTGTCGATGCAAGGGTGATATTCCTTTGTAGGCTATAAGTCGTCGGTTAGCGCTTAGAGAAAATCAGCTTTCTATTCACCTACGAATGTTTGCTCAATTCTCTTTTTGAATTAATCGCTTTTACCTATTCTTCTCTTGCGGTCACCCGAGTAAAAATGAATTTGGCCGCACTGCCGCTGCAACAGCGCCGCACGGGCTTTGCATGCCCGCAACACCGCTGCAACCCGCCTGTGACGGTAGAAAAAAATTTAATAGCCGCAACACCGCCGCAACATGACCGCACCGTAATAGAAAATATATGAGAAACGTACCATGCGCTGCAACAGCGCTGCACTGTAGCTGCATCACTCGACAAAATAATCATAGATTTTTTATATATTTAAAAAAACTAGACAGTAAATTTTTTGAATTATTTATATTTATAAAATTTATTTATGTATAAATTTGAATTGATAGAATGACGAGTGATGCCCTCTAAGGGAATAGTTTTGTAAACTGGCCTGGGCAGCGCTCGCTGGCCAGTGCTCGCCAGTCAGTTGTTGATAGTTGAGAGTGGTTTGATGGTTGACTGCGCTAGCAGATTGATTTTGAGTTGAGTTTAAAGTTTGATGGTTGATTTTGATTATAGTTGAGTTGAGTTGATGATGAGAATAGGTTAGATTGAATATTGATTTTGAAGTCTGCTAGCTGTTGTTGAGAAATTGAGAATTGTGGATTGGTTAAAAATTAATCTTAACCTTTTATTGAAGTTGGAGAAGAAACCAAACTTGAACCATATCATATCATATCATCGGAGAAAAACCCCTAGTGAACCGAATTGCCACAAAGATGTCTGCATTCGTCCACGCCATCGCCATTTGTATTATATCTCATTCGTATGTACAAAAGCATTATTTTCTATCATTAAAACCATTGTTAATATCCATATCACAAATCTTTGCCTTTTATTTATTGAAGAAGGAGAAATACACCTTCCTTTTATCTTAATTAAAGATATACAGTCCACACCATTAATTAAACCAGGATCTTCTAGCCAGAGCTGTCCAGCCAGCAAGAAGATTATTTTGGAATTTATCCTCAGTTCATTCTCATATGATCAGGGAAATTGCAAAATTATACAATTTATATTGAGAGAAAATAATACAACGTTGTTATTTTCGGTATCATTTTGTTCTTTATTGACTATTGTTTACTGATATTTCTTTTAACGATAGAAATGCATTGAATATTGTCAGAAAAGAAAAAATACAGAAAGCAAAAAAATAAGAGTATTAAAAGAGCTTAAAAGAGTCGAAATAAACGGAAGTTGCTACACCCAGAAACTCGAGTATAAATTTATGTACTTCTTTTATCCTTCAGGCAGCTGTGTTGCGGCTCTAGTGCGGCTTTTAGTGTGCGGCGGTTTTGTCCTGCAAACGGCTGTAGTGCGGCGGTGTTGCGGGCATGAAGTGCGGGCGTCGTGCAGCTATGGTGCAGCTATTTTATTTTTTTAAAATCCATTTTCATTTTTACTCGGGCAATCCCTGGTTGGCTGCAGAAACCCATTCCAGGCCAGGCTACAGTCCTCGTGCCTTATGCACGAGGGCTGGACACAGCTCCGCAACCACATAACAGAGGGCCGTAACAAAAATAGTAATGAAATCGGATGAATAGTTCTTGAAATAGAAATGATTTTTTAAAACTCAACAACCGCCGTCTTGGATTGCTGGCCATTTTTATAACCCATATAGGAGCTGCCAGGCCTGAACGAAGGGGCCAAGCACGGGGCCACCCTGGGCAACCGAGGCTCTGCTTTCATGACTATTGGCCTACGTCGGGGTCAGTGCGGGGCGCCCCAGCCTGGGCTGTTCGATCTTGGCCCAACCATGGCTCTGTAAGAGGTAATCGAGCCAGGGCTGTACGATGTTGGCCCATACATGGGTCCGTTGTGGGGCAACCGAGTTATTATATTCAGATAAATTCCTAAATAAATATTCAAGATAATTCTAGTCTAAATTATAGTGAAAAGCTAATTTATCGATTTTAAAAATTAATAATTATTGTATTATTACAAATAAAAAAATAATTATATGAATTTATATAAATATTTTTTTCAGTGGATATTTTTAATGAATTTTTTTAATTTATAGAAATTCGGGTGTGTACTTATGTAAGCTGCCACTTTGAGACGGCAATCATGCTTTTTTTGACATTCTAATAAACCTATATCTAACTGCGGTGAAATTAAAACTTAGTACCGCCAAATTATTTGGCAGACCCATCAACTAGAAGGGATGACGTTTCAAGGTTCGTCACAAGGGATTACTGACTGGCTTATCAAGTAGCAGCCGACCGGGGTGGGGGACACGTGTCTCCTCTGGAGAGCAAAAGCGACCACTTGTAACGTTTTCTACCATAAAAAGAATTCCTAATGAATTTCCGAGTGGAAAAACACGAAAAAGCCAAAGGGCAGATGACTGTTCTGTTGCTGAATTTTATCAGATACCTCTCTCTCTCTACCTACCTACTTAACTAATTATTTTTATTTCTAATTAGAGCCCTTTGAAGTCACTATAAATTACACAAGATAATATAATTTGATCTAAAAACTTTAGTTTCTATTAAATTGTATGTTTTCTGAAATCATAAATAAATAAATAAATAAAGGGGAGAATTACTTAATGTCAGTGTGGCGGGGCCGAGCATCGATCCATTTAATAATAATCTTAATAAATCATCAACGATTGGATATCCAAAGATCACGATACACACACACACACACTTAACGTTATTAAAAGTTTTCTTTTTATATAATTTGAAAAATAAACATTCGAGATTATCCCTTTGGGAGAGAAATAGAAATTTATTATATTGTGAGGCGATACAAATGTCAAAACAAATAAACAAAAAAAAAAAAATTGATCAAAGAAATATAATTTAGATAAGTAATGCCCCCCCCCCCCCACACACACACAACAGCCCCGAAGTTTAGGTTAATTTTTTCTTTTTTTTTTTAATTTTGATCATAGCGCACAGTGTGCACAGGCCAAGTTCAAGCATTGGCAGCACGCACGCAATATAGTAACGAAATTACATGTCAAACTAAATCCGATTTCTCTTTGTAATAATGAGTTTTAGGATTTTTTTTGTATATATATATTAGAGGTAGATATTAGTTATTAATTAATATTGGATAAAAATACAAAATTTAATTATTAGCTATTGAATATAAAATTTAATTAGTTATAAATTAATATTGTATAAAAATACAAAATTTAATTAGCTATTAAATATAAAATAAAAATTAATTATTTATTAATTAATATTGGATAAAAATACAAAATGTAACTAGCTATTAAATATAAAATAAAAATTAATTAGTTATTAATTAATATTGGATAAAAATACAAAATTTAATTACCTATTAAATATAAAATAAAAATTAATTAGTTAATAATTAATATTGGATAAATTGGTATATAAAAAAAATTGAGATTACCAACTTGAGAGAAATATTTATTATATATATTATGAGGCGATAAAAATGTCAAAACAAATAAAAATTGATCAAAGAAATAAAATTTAGATAAGTAATGCCCCCCACACACCCACCCACCCCGAGGTTAATTTTTTAATTTTTTTAATTTTGATCATAGCGCACAGTGTGCACAGGACAAGTTCAAGCATTTACAGCACGCACGCAGTAGGTAGTAACGAAATTCCATGTCAGACTAAATCAGATTTCTCTTTTTGTAATAATGAGTTTTAGGAAATTTTTTTTACATATATATTATAGGTATTAGTTATTAATTAATATTGGATAGAAATACAAAATTTAATTAGCTATTAAATATAAAATAAAAATTAATTAATTTAATAACTAATTAATATTGGATAAATAGGTATACAAAATCAATTTAAATAAAGTTTAATTCTAATTGGATAATGGTAACATGATTAATAAAACTCTTAGATTTATAGATATCAGCATTTTCCATTTGAGAATTCGGATCATATCTTGTCCGGAAAATGTAGAATATCTATAAATCTAAGAGTTTTATTAAAAAAGTAGTCCAAGTAAACGTTCAAGTAAATAAAATTTCCTAGACAATGAAATAGGAGTCAAGTTTCTAGAATTAGTGGTTTTCATTTTATGAAGGAAAAACTGCGATTTTTTGCAAAAAATTGGATTTTTCCAAAACTTCAACCCCATGTTACCATTATCCAATTAAAATGAGACTTTATTTAAATTGTAGCAAATTTAATCTAGTTTAAAAATATATAAAGCCATCTTTCTCAAAAACGTGCTCCTTCATGGTCAAAATGAGGAAAAATCGAAAAATGTACGAGTTTTTAGGGATATTGAAAAGTGATCCCGGGGGCTGTTTTTTGACAGGCTCTAGTACCGGTACTACTCAACCCAAATAGATGAAATTTTTATTATTTAACGCGTAATTTAAAGAGCTTTAATTTACCTAATAAATAACTTTTCGATTTAAAAAGCCGTTTTTTAGTTATTCAGGAAAACTTTCTCATTTTGAGGCGCGTAGAAAAATTTCAACAACACAGATTTGGGTGAGGGGAGGGGAACTTAGGGTAGTAATATTGAAGTACCAATAAAAGTATTCCAGCAATAAAATCTTTACCTGGAATTATTTCCTGTTTATACCATTTTATCACGTAATTTGCCTGGACTTGAAAGTAATAATTTAATTAAATTGAAATTTACAAGAAAATTGATTGAATTTTGACTAAAATCTACATAAAAAAAAATTCAATTATAATAAATTTGATTTTGTAAAGACCATCCATATTCTGTCTACCAAAGGGAGAATATTCTCAAATGAACAAGAATATAAATTCTGTATTAAGATGGACCCTTAAATAAATCTCTGGAGATATCGCCTCAAGGATCAATTAGCCTCGTGGATAATCAAATTAAGAGCCCCCCTTTCGTTTTCGAGGGCATCCAGATGAGTAATTAGCTCAAAATCTCTTGTCTTGTCTTCTTATTCTCCAAAGATTAATTAAAATGTTCAATAGGGACGTTTATTGAAATATCTCGCTTGATTGATACTTCCGGGCATATAACCGAAATCTCATCACTTTATTAATTAATCCAATCTATATATTTAGATACAGGGTGGAACATAAAAATCTACCACATTTTTAAGAGGTAGAAAAATGAAAAAAGTTAACTAGAAAATAAAATTTCGCCCTTCTCCTTCTGTTAATTTTTTCAGTTTAAAATTATGGTATTACTACCTGAATTACATCTAGATCTAAAGTTTTAAATAGATACAACAATTAGAAGTAGGATAAAATCAACATTCTAGATCCGCTTTACAACCAACTTGTTACAAGTGAAGCTAATTGTATAATATAAAGTGTTTAAAAAAAATTTTAAATTAAAGAATGCAAAATAAAAATAATATATTAGGGATATACCTATATATATATATATAATGTTTATATATATATAAATTATTTATTTATTATTCAAAAATAGAAATAAAATAAACAAATTAAATAAATAAACAATAATTTTTAATTATTGTCAAAATAAAATAAAACCTCACAAAATTTAACTAGAAAAAAACTGAATATATTTTTGAAAAGAACATAAAATATTTTTTTTTTAATTTTGTACACATATTCTCTGGACCCACAGAAGGATAGAAATACAAAAACCAAAATGGGGTGAGGAGGGTAAAAAATAAAATTCTAGCCCTTTCGACCAAACTATGTATATAAAATTTGAATAGTTTTTGCATTTCTAGCCTCCTGGGGGTCCACAGAATATGTATACAAAATTTGGTTGAGGTTGGTCAAAAAGACTAGCATTTTAATTTTTGACCCTCCCCCAAATTTTGGGTGGTTAATTTTTGCATTTCTAGTCTTTTTGGGGTCCACAGAATATGTATACAAAATTTGGTTGAGTTTGGTCTGAAAGGGCTAGAATTTTATTTTTGACGCCCCCCTCCACCACACACACACCCACACTGTTTTCTCTGATAATGTTTAAAACAGATGAAAAAAATATATTTTTTTATTTTACTTTCAAAAATATATTCATTTTTTTGCTAGTAAATTTTTTTTTCATTTTTTTTATACCTCTTCAAAATGTGGTAGATCTTTATGCCCCACCCTGTAGTATATAAAATTTACACAGGACTTATTAATTATATTATCATAAATCAGGAGTTGTTTGAAACTATTTGGACTATCAACTTGAAATTTACAGTAAATATTGTGCTAGAATAATATATAAATACTCACTAAAAATTTTAAAGGACTATAACAATAAAAAAAAATTCGAAAAAACTTTTTTCACCGATTTCTCCGAATTTATTAGGCTTAGATAATAATTGAAATTTGGTATGAAAGTTGTTTTTAGGGTGTATTAGAGCTCTAGTTTTAGAATTTTTTTTTACATATATTACAGTTATTAGCTATTAATTAATATTGGATAAATATACAAAATTTAATTAGCTGTTAAAAACAAAATAAAATAAAAATTAATTAGCAATCAATTAAAATAGGATAAAAATAAAAAATTTAATTAGCTATTAAATATAAAATAAAAATTAATTAGTTTTTAAATAATATTGGATAAATATACAAAATTTAATTAAAAAATATAAAATAAAATACAAAATTAAACTATTTTAAAACCCTTTGCGGAGTGCAAGAGGGACGTAGCCCCCTGGGTTCGCAACTGTGGTTTAATAATAAATAAAATCTGCCTGCGCAGATAACGTTTCCTAAGTCAGAAATTGTTATCTATTATTCATAGGGCGTATTTACCCGAAAATCGCGTATCATCTACGTATTTACAAATTCCCTTTTGTGTCAATTTCCCTTTCTAAATGCGAGAGATTCCTTCCTCTCCTTTGACGTACAAGTTTATAGATCTGAATAAAAATGTCTTTGATATAATTAGTTTTTGGTAGGGATTACGAAAAGTGTTCTGGATTCACCCCGAGGGCTTTAATTCAAAATAGAAAAGCCACATATAATATAATAGTAGATTTGATTATGAAAAATTAGTTATTGGACATAAAAACTTTTAGGTACATTATTTTATACTTTTTAGTGCATTACTGATAAAAGTTTTTTTTTTAGTTTTTTAAATTATAGGTAATTTATTTTTTTACTTTTTAGTCTTACAATTGGTGCGATTCTAAGCGTACATTGTTAAACGAAAACTAAATTTGACAAGAGTTTAGTATATTTTCCCAATTTCCCCCCACTTTTGTAAATGCTTGTATTTTTATCCTTCTGGAGGCTCGCAGATAATGTATACATATTTCGGTTGAGTTTGGACCATAAGGGCTAAAATTTCCAAATTTCGCCCCCCTCGCCCTGTTAATTTTTTCAGTTTAAAATTATTTTATTGTTGCCTGAATTACATATAGATCCATTCTTTAAAACGATACGACAATTAGGAGAAGGATACAATTGACATTCTAGATCGGGTTAACATCCAAATTCCTACAAGAGAAGCTAATTTAAAGAGTTTAAGAAAAAAATTTAAAGTAAAAAACGTAAAAATAAAAATAATTTATTTGGGATATACCTATATTTATAGATATATAGATATAGATTATATTATTGCGACAATTAGTAAACAAGCTATACTAAATTAAAATAAAATAAATAAACAACGATTTTTAATTGTTGTTAAAATTAAATAAAAATTTACAAATCTTAAGAAAAAGGCAATTTTTAAGTTCGTTTATATGTAAAATAATTTAATGAATTCAATTTGTATGTAGGCAAGAATTGTAGAATATTTTTTTAGTATTTGCAAACTCTACTAGAGAGAGTTCTGGAAAATGAAGCACACTTTTAAATCGCCTGCATCACAGTACCCACCTATTTGAGATCCAGACCGGAAATTGAACATATGTAATTATGTAATCGACCTTTTGGAGAGAATCAAATTACAAAAGTATAGAATTAAGAAATTTTGAGATATAGACTTGAAAAAAATTGTAATTTTAATACTGACAAACGTTTCGGTTTTTTTCTAATCATTTTAACAGCATGAACTAGGTACTTTTATTTTTTTAAAAATCCCCCCCCCCCAAAAAAAAATATATATATATATATATATTTGTCCAGTAATACTTAATATAGTTGATTTTATATATATTTTTTCACCGATTTCTCCGAATTTATTAGGCTTAGATAATAATTGAAATTTGGTATGAAAGTTGTTTTTAGGCTGTATTAGAGCTCTAGTTTTAGGATTTTTTTACATAATATTACAGTTATTAGCTATTAATTAATATTGGATAAATATACAAAATTTAATTAGTTGTTAAATATAAAATAAAATAAAAATTAATTAGAAATCAATTAAAATTGGATAAAAATAAAAAAATTAATTAGCTATTAAATATAAAATAAAAATTAATTAGTTTTTAAATAAAATTGGATAAATATACAAAATTTAATTAAAAAATATGAAATAAAATGTGATTATAATTTTATTAAATTGATTATTTATTTTATTTGATCATTTTAGAAAAATTCGAAAATATTAATATGAAAAATTTTGAGTATTTCTTAGATATATGAAAAGTGTATTAAATAGATATATTACCTTAACAGCCAACGTCTCGAGCCTGGATCTGGAATAGTCTGACCCCACAGGAACACACACACATTAAAAAACTCAATAAAAAATATACTCGCGATACATTTCGGTTTCGAAAGAATAAGGATTTGAGATAACATGGATTAAATTGGGATAGGATTGAGGATAGGACATGATTGTCTTGAAAAAAGAATCATGAGCTGACGTGGGCAGGGAGGCAAACTCCTTAAGTCGGTCTGTACTTCTTTATCTATTATAGCAAAGAATTACACACCTACCCGTTACCCAAGTATTAAAAAAATTTAGTAGGTATAAATAAAATTTTAACTTTTGAGTTGCAAATTTATTCAAAAATATAAATAATATGAATTTAGATTTTATCCTTTATTTATCTTTTGGTAATTTAAATAAAAACTATTAGTAGAATGAGCACCTACCTGAAAAAGAAAAAAAATGATATTAGTAAAATAATATAGTGAATTTAAAGTATTTTTTATAGAAATATTAGCAATAAAATTATATAATGAATGCAAAGATTTAAGAATTTTTTGAGTTGTACTTTTGATCTTAGTTATTTAATTACACGAATTCAGAATTAAAATAGATATCTTACCTTAACAGCCAGCGTCTCGTGTCTGGAACTGGAAGAATATGACCCCACAGGAACCCACAGACACTCGCGCTCAAGTAAAAATATACTTGTGATTCGATTCGAGATGGAAAGAGGGGAAATTACAGTTAAAATGGTTGCAAGATGGAAAAGATAAAGGATTTGATTTTCCAGATAATAAGAAAATCAAATACTTAATCTAAATGTTAGTATTAGTAGGACGAGCACCTACCTGAAAAAAAGAAAAAATATTATTAGTCAAATATAGAGTGAATTTAAATTATTTTTTTATAAAAACATTCGAAATAAAATTCTATTTAATATACTATCTATTTTAGTTGATCTTTTTAGAAAACTTTGAAAAAATTAATATGAAAAATTTTATAGTCATTGAAATATAATTATAAGAATAGAGTATTAAATAGACATCTTACCTTAACAGCCATCGTCTTGTGATTGGACCTGGAATCCTGCCTCCACAGGACACACACACTTAGCAACACTCGCGCACAATAAAAAATATAAATACATTTCAATTTCGAAGGAATAAGGATTTGAAAGAACACGGATTAAATTGGGATAGGATTAGGGATTAAGGACATAATTCTCTTGATAAAAGAATCATGAGATCAGGTGGGCTGGGAGGCAAACCCCTGAAGTAGGTCTGTACTTCTTCTGTATAATATAGCTAAGAAGTACACGTTACGTACCCGTTACCCATGTATTAAAAATAATTTAGTATAAATAAAAGTTTAACTTTTAAGTATCAAGTTTCAAATTAATTTATGAAAATTTAGAATATCAAAAATATTAATACATATATTAAAACTTGTATTTAATATCAAATGTTTGTAAAGTGTTTTAATTTAAAACAATATTAAGATTGCTGTCTAATTACTAGGCGCTGGAGAGGCCATATTGTAATATTCCCACTGCCTGAGACACACTGACCCTCTCCCTATCACTCCCCCCTTATATACTTAATATATTCACTTTTACAAACTTACACATTCACACACGATTTCTACTTACCTAAAAGTATAATAAGTAGAAAGAAATAGAATTTTATTTTATGGTTTCTGTAATTCTATCCATATAATTATTATAAGGGATAGAGGGTTGTTTATTAGTGGTTGGTGGAGTCAGGTGAGAGAGTGGATGAAGGTGGACATGGCATATTGTAATATTTCCACTCGATGTTTCATCCGACACTGTCTGACACACACTGATCTTCTCTCTGTCACTCTCACCTTTATATACCCCTCGTCACTACCTCACCATTGTCCCTATCTCGTCCCCTCATCCCCTCCACCACTGTCCCTATCTCCCCTCTCTTCGTCCTGTCCCTGTCTCCACCCCCCTTCCTTATATACCTTTCGAGACCAATTAGTTCAAGCTATTCTTAGCTTATCTTCCAAGAAAATCTTAATCGGCTTAGAATAGTACGTCATACTATTTCCACTGATCATTTTCAATTATTTAAGTATGTTTAAGCACAGCATTCGACTTTCACTTATCACTACTAATAGAATATAACTAGTTTTTGAACATAAAAAAGTTTATTACATTATTTTCTACTTTTTTGCGCATTACTGACAAAAAAAGCGTGTTTTTTTAAACTATAATTTATTTCTTTATTTTTTTAGTCTTAATACGGGTACATCGCTAACTAAAACTAAATTTGACAAGAGTCTAGTATATTTTTCCAATTTCCGCCCACTTTTGATAATTTTTGTAATTTTATCATTCTGGAGGCCCACTGATAATGTATACAAATTTCTGTTGAGCTTGGACCAAAGGGGACTATAATTTCACATCATCAGTCTTTATTTTAATTGTAAATATTATTTTTCAGGTGGTGTGTATCGCGTGGATATGGAAAATTTTTGTATTTACTTAGCAGACTAGCTAGTTGAATATTAAACTTAAACAATGTCAATAATTGTAATAATTACTTAATCAATTATTAGAAGTTTTAATTTTAATTAAATTTCATATAAATATAATGAGTTTCTGATTTCAATAATTAATTCAATTGTTTGTTTTTTTTAATTAAAATTAAACATAAATTGACAGGTATATACTAGATACGTATACGTATACATCTCTCACTTAGTTTTATATTTATATAACAAATCAACGTTTTTAATTAATTTGAAAAAGAAAAAATTTCTTTTATTTAATTAATAAACAACAAAATATTAAATTAATTTGAAATCTTCAATAAATAAATAAATAAATAAACAATTAAATTTTAACAAGCTATCATTAAATTGAAATTTAATAAATGAAAAAAAATGCCTGCCTGACTTAAAGTTTAAACACGTGACTTTCTACACGTGATATATTAAATTTGAAGAAAATTTTTCACTTATTTAAAATTGCTTGTTTATTTAATAACTTAATTGAAGGTAAATTTGGAAGTTTATTAAAAAATAATGAAATTTCAAGATGCTTCAATAAATCCAGCGAAACAAGCCATTTGAACAATTTTCCCAAGAAAATTACTATAGAGAAGAGGCACTCGAATAAATAAATAAATAAATGTAATCAGTTTAAATAAAATAAGCTGACGTGTTCTGATGTGGCCATCCACTTGACTTTACCATACAACTTGGCCCCTCACTTATATTTAATATTTAATAAAATTATTTATAATGATGTAGGGGGGGGGTTAGTTTTTGCATTTTTAGACTTCTTGGGTCCTACTGATTATGTATACAAAATTTGGTTTAGTTTGGTAAATGGCCAAGATTTTAATTTTTTGGCCCCCCCCCCTCTCCATTTCGGCAGGTTAATTTTTGCATTTTTTAGATTTATTGGGTCTCACTAATTATGTACTACAAAATTTGGTTTAGTTTGGTAAATGGCCAAGATTTTAATTTTTGGCCTCCCCCCCTCTCCATTTCGGCAGGTTAATTTTTGCATTTTTAGATTTATTGGGTCTCACTAATTATGTATACAAAATTTGGTTTAGTTTGGTAAATGGCCAAGATTTTAATTTTTTGGCCCCCCTCTCCATTTCGGCATGTTAATTTTTGCATTTTTTAGATTTATTGGGTCTCACTAATTATGTATACAAAATTTGGTTTAGTTTGGTAAATGGCCAAGATTTTCATTTTTTGACCCTCCGCCCCCCCCCCCCATTTTGGGCGGTTAGATTTTGCATTTTTATACTTCTGGGGGTCCACTGATTATGTACACAAAATTTGATTGAGTTTGCTCAAACGACCTAGATTTTAATTCCCCCCACCCCGACCCCCCTATAATTTTGGGTCGATATGCACCAAAATCTAATCATCTCTTAATCTCAATAGACCAAAACTACGTGTGAAATTGGGTTTTGATATTCACACTAGTTTTTGAGCATAGCTCGTCCACAAATTTGGTAACGCACAGACTAACTAACTAACTAACAGGCATTTTGACAAAACAATTATTATCTCGAAAAATAATATTAAATTTTCAATTTTTTTAAACGAAATAGTTTCAGCCGTTTTTTAGATATTTTGAAAAAAAGAAGGAAAAAAACCACTTTTTTCATGCACGATTACAATACATGACCATACCCTGTATGGTAAAGTAAAAATAAAAAAACCCTGTTTTTTTATAAATTTATCATAACAGCGCCTTAAAAACGCAATAAAACTATTCAGGAAAATATCTTTAACAATGTCAATAATTATAATAATTACTTAATCAATTATTAGAAGTTTTAATTTTAATTACATTTCAAGAGTTTCTGATTTCACTAATTAATTCAATTGTTAAAAATAAATTGTTTGTTTTTTTTAATTAAAATTAAACATAAATTGGCTGATATTTTTTTACCTACGTATACAACTTTCACTTCGTTTTATTTATATAACAAATCAACGTTTTTAATTAATTTTTTTTAATAATTAATTTAGCTTAATTTAAAGTAAACGAAAGTAAAAAGTTGTTCCTAGCTTCATATATATTTCAAGATGAGTTGAAAACGCCTCAGGGTTGGTTGAATAACGTGAAATTAGCCACGCTCGACCCGTCCCCCGCCATTTCTGTTCTAAAATCTAAAGCTAACATCATAAACGAAAGTTAACTGCACGGTTAACTTAAGCCCTTTGTTTATTTGATTGATCTAATCATTTCCTCTTCTGAACTTTATCAATTTATAGCCCCCCAACTGTGTTGTTTCTATGACTGTGCGTCTGTCTGTCTGTTTAGTTTGGATATGAAATTAATTTCATGATTTATAGCATTTATTCGTATAAATATTTATTGTGACGGTTTATAAATTCAATTTCCGTTATTGCTATGTTATTTTTATTTCTTAATAGTTTTGGTTTCTGATTCTAAAATTAGATGACATTAACAAGGATAACTCAAATTTAACTTCAAAGATTGATTATAAATATATTAAGGGGCTTTGTTGTAGTTAAAATAATATATATAAGTTGTATACGTATTTAAATACCTGTCAATTTATGTTTAATTTTAATTAAAAAAACAAACAATTTATTGTTAACAATTGAATTAATTATTGAAATCAGAAACTGTTTATATTTATATAAAATTTAATTAAAATTAAAACTTCTAATAATTGATTAATTATTACAATTATTGACATTGTTAAACATTAAAGTTAAATATTTAACTAGCTTGTCTGGTAAGAACCAAAATTTTCAATATCCACGCGATACTGACCCCGTGAAAAATAATATTTACAAATAAAAAAAGACTGATGATGAATGCTAAGCTTTCGGAACTATAGTCTCAAACAAATAAATTATATATATACGACCCTCCCCCAAATGCAACAGTTCATAACAAATAACCAACACCACCATAAATTGAATACCCCTCTCCCTTGTTTAATATGTTACGTAATAATTGAAAGCTCTATGCTATATAAACCAACGTCTAGTTATCATAAAACGACTAAGACTTTTTCAAATAGTGATATCTTAATAATTAACATATTAAAAAAAATTATTTATTGTTTTTTTTATTTTAAAACCCAGTATAACATTATAAGAAATATTAATATACATTAAAATTAGATTACCTCTTAACTTAATTCAAATATAAAAATTCAAATTTTTATCTAATTAATTCAACCAAATGAATAATTAAACTAAATATTAATATAATTCATTTGAATTTGAATATAGATTCCACATCAAATGAATATACTCATTTTTTAATCAGAAATACATACTTAAATTTATTATAAATAAAAAATACTCAAGTTTATATCAATTTTTGTCGTAATTATATATTATTCCATTTAAATACCCAACTATTAAATTTAACTATTCCACTATTTTAACTCAAATAACAATATTTTAATAATTTACTTATTGGTGCTTGATTCAATTAGCGGCATCTTAACTATTAATATATCTAGAATTACTCCAAAAATATGATAATACTTAAAATACGTATATATTTTATTAATATTGATCAGATATCGATTTCTCCATAATTAACTTCACCATCTATTAATATCAAATATAATTTCTTAACTATAAATATATCGTTTTTTCAGTGAAGATTGAAAATATGTTCTTAAGACCGATAAAGCTACAGCTTGCTTTATTATCTTTTTATTCTTCTGCCCTTCATTTGATGGATTTTTTTGTTTTTTATCGACGGGCGTAAACCTCTTTTAATATTATTAAGACATTATCATTTTCAATTAGAGCTTATTATTTCGGATAATGGACATTTTCTTTCTCTAACACTTTATCACAAGAAGATTAAACTCTTAATTAAAACTCATTATTATAGTCTTAAGAATCGCTTTTTTTATCCCCCTTGTTATAATAAAGAAAAAATAAATAAATAATTATTCGAGTTTTACGATCCCAACTTTTAAGTATTTCGCTTAGTATTTTTTTAATTATAAATATTATTATTTTTCATGGGGTCAATATTGCGTGGATCATTGAATATTTTTGTTCTTACTTACCAGACAAGTTAGTTAAATATATTAAACATTAATGTTTAACAATGTCAATAATTATAATAATTACTTAATCAATTATTTAAATTGTATATAAATATAATGAGTTTCTGATTTCAATAATTAATTTAATTGTTATTCATAATGAAGCAAAAAGTTACCGAGCATCGCTCGGTGGCCAGGTACTACAATATATATATCTATATCTATAAATATATATATATCCCTAATATATTATTTTTATTTTTGTTTATTTTTTTACAATAAATAGTCTATAAAATAGAACAATATATTTAGAAGGTTTCTAAAACTTCTACTAATTGATTAGTTATTAAAAATATTGACATTGTTAAACATTAACAGTTTATTAGATATTATATACAAAGATGTGTGCCAATTTTCAGCTAATTAAATACAATAGAAATCTATAGCTAGGCGCCTATGTGTTCTAAATTATGCATTCGAATCAAACTCTCGGAATTGCGGGTTGCATCATTAGGCGTTAAATATTAAAACCTTGTGTTTTTGAATATCACTAAAATAAAAAAAAATAATAAATTTAACAAATAAAATAATAAGAACTGAAAAATAAAATAAAATTCACTACAAATTTTGGATGGCAACTTTTTGCATTTTTAGTCTTCTGGGGGCCTACAGAATGTATACAAATTTTGGTTAATTTTTTTTTTATAATATTGATGTGAGAAGAATATTCACCAGAAAGTCCATCCTCTAAAGGCCTGTATGGGCCGGCCCCTCCATCGTGAAAAGAACAGAGTAGAAGGAAAGAAGCCGGGATCACGAGCCAAATCTCAGAAAGTTAGATACAATCTAATATCCAATTTACTAAATTTTAAGGGCTTCGAGCAGTGGTAAATCGCGCGGAGAATTTACCACTGCTCGAAGCCCCTAAAACCTTAGTAAATTGGATATTGAATTGTATCTAAGTTTCTGAGATTGGCTCGTGATCCCGGCTTCTTTTCCTTCTACTCTGTTCTTTTCACGATGGAGGGGCCAGCCCATACAAGCCTTTAGGGGATCCACCTTCTGGTGTATCTCCTCCTCTTATCAATATCATTAAAAAAAAAAAAATCTCCGTTCGATAAATTAAGTTAAATTTATATCCCACTTAATTTTTTTTCCAGACCCTATACTTACAGAAAAAATGTCTGGGTATAGCCGGGAATCGAACCCGAGACCTCCGGGTTGCCAGCCAGACATCCTGACCATTACACCAGGGAGGCCGACGATTTGGTTCAAAGCGCTAGAATTTTCATTTTTTGACCCTCCTTACTTTTGTATTTTTTGGAGGTGCATTTCTTTAAATAAAAATTGTCAAAAATCCCAGCCTCTTCAATCTTGCTTATAACAGAATTTGCCGTAGATCTAATAGTATAGTAGTTATTATTATAATTGATCATAAGAATTGAAGAGTTGCGTTATTTTGTGCCTGGCCAATCAGGTGGCAATTTTTCGGTGATTTTTGTACCTGTCAGGGTTTCCAAGTGACTTAATCTAAAATAATGAAAGAATAATTCCATTATATTCTCTCTTTTCAATTTCGAATAAGAACCCCTTCTCCAGCTCCGAGAATATTTTCAAACTTCAAACTATGCAAGTAAAAAAAAACACCCTTTTTTTATATCGGATATAAGATTAATTTTTGTTCGTTTCCGTTTCCTTTTGCATGACAGGTTTCCGTTTCCGCACTTTCCCCCCACTTCCCTCTGTTTTTGTCCTCGTTTGTTCATTTCCCCCCCCACCCAACCCCCTCGTTAATTATCCCCCTCCCCTAAAAATAACAATGATCTATTGTGCAAAAGACTTTTCTCAAGACAAATTATTAATTGCAAAAGCGTAGAAGTTGATTAATTTCTATAAAGATTTATTCAAGTTAAATATTATCTATTTAGTTGGTAGCCTTGGAAGGGGAAGACATGAAAATTATTATCAACAATGTCAATAATTATAAATAAAATTAATCAATTATTTAATTTTAATTAAATTTTAAATAAATATAATGAGTTTCTGATTTCAAAAATTGATTGATTGAATTTTTATTCAAGCTTTAGACATTATTATTCACATTAGTAGTAATAAAATTAATAAATTCATTCCGGGGCGTACCAAGTAATAGTATACCTATACTTAAGTACCTAATTCATTCTCGTACTGTTATATTTTTATCAAAATTTCTCAAAAATGGCTGAAACAATCTGAATGAATACAAAAGACTTTAGGCCTAGAAAGATGTCCCCTGAACCAGATTAAGGGCCTGTCAGTGCCTGTCGTCTGATTGGCCATCCCAGTCCCTCCATTTACCATCTACCCTGTGTTAGTGGTAAAAAGCATTTACTTTGCGCCATCAACCGGCCCTTAGCCAGGTATTTGAAATTATGAAAGGTTCGAAATTTATTTATTTATTATATTATTATTTTTAAATTAAAAGATTTTTCTTTTTAGTCACAAACTAATAAAAGATAATAATTTTATTTAATTATTATTATTTATTTTATTAATTCACTAAACATCAGTTTCGGTCAACACTGGTTGACCATCTTCAGTAGTACTAAAATTTGAAAAATGAAACATTTCGTCAATTTTTTTAAAACAATAATATAATACAACAATTAGAGAAGTTTAAATTCATACATAGAATTTCAGTGGGGACCGAAACTGTTTAGTGAATTAAAAAAAATAAATAATATTAATACCTAATAAAATAAAATTATTGTCTTTTATTAGTTCTGAGTAAAAAAAAATCTTTCAATTTAAAAATTAAGTCACTTAAGTTTTGGAAAAATTTAATTTAGTATATTATTTCAAATTAAACATTGTTTTTTTTAATTTATCCAATAAATACGAACAATGTCAATAATTATTATAACAATTAATCAATTATTAGAAGATTTAATTTTAATTAATAATAATTAATTCAATTATTATTAAACAATAAATTGATTTGTTTTTAATTAAAATTAAACATAAATTGATACGTATACATATATCTTTCACTTACCTCTTTATTATTCTAACAAATCAACCTTTCTAAGTTAATTAAATATCTTTTTTTAATGGGTAAACGACAAGAAAAGTAAAAGGCGTGTATTTACTCTTAATTAACAAGTGGTTTAATTGAATATAGCGAGCTCCTCATTTTTCTTTTGTTTTTCCATTTCTTGATATTGTAAGTTAAAGAAGCTCTTCTATGTCAATTATTAATGCTCTTTTTGTTACAATGTTAATTAGAAGAATATCTCCTAGTTTTGTTAATTTTTGTATTTTTACTCTTCTGGGGGTCCACAGATAATGTATACAAATTTCGGTTGAATTTGTACCAATAATTTCCAAATTTCATCCCCTCCCCCCTCTGTTAATTTTTCAGTTTAAAATTATTGTATTGTTATCTGAGTTACATCCAGAGATTCAAATCGATACGAGAATTAGAAATAGGATAAAATCGATATTCTAGATCGGATTTACAACAAACTTCATTACAAGTGAAGCTAATATAAAGAGTCTAAAAAAATTTAGATTAAAGAACGCAAAAATAAAAATAATATATTAGGGATATACCTATATTTATAGATATCGATTATATTATTACGTTTATTTATTAGTCAACAATCCATAATAAATAAAAACAAAATAAATAAACAACGATTTTTAATTTTTATCAAAATAAAATAAAAACTCAGAAAACTTAAGAAAAAGGCAATTAACAATTTGTATATTTACTCTTAATTAACAAGTGGTTTAATTAAATATAGCTAGCTCTTCATATTTACTTTGTTTTTCCATTTCTTGAAATTGTAAGTTAAAGGAACTCTTCCATGTCAATTATTAATGCTCTTTTTGTTACAATGTTAATTAGCAGAATATCTAGTCTATTATGATGTAGTGTTTTATCATTTGCCTATCTCAGCAAAAAGATCTTGTTTGAATTCTCAATTTAATTTTCCCCATTTATGACAGAAAAAGTGCAAGTCATGAACAACCCAGCCTCAGTTTCTAAATACGAGTTACTGGATTAAAATAATAACAATTTTTTCCACTTGGTCAAGGTATTATTTATTTCATTCATTCATTGTATGAAATGGCGAGTCTAAAAAGAGGGTTGATCGCAAAAGGTTTATATTCCCTAAATCCCATTGTCAAACTTTACCCCCTCGAAAACCTCTCTCTTTAATACAGACAGGTTAATTGTTTTATGGTAGGTATAGAAAACAAAATTCGCTTGACTTGTTCCAAGCTGATGCCCCAAATGAAAGTAATTTACCGGAAACACACTAATACACGTTTAAGTCCATTTTCACACACACAGAGAAAGTATTCTAATTTCATTTTTCAAAACTTTTATCCATAGCGTAGGTTAACAAAGTTTACGCATATTGTTACTTTATCCAATGCGAAGCATGAGGAAAGTATTGTAATCGGTCTCGCGGCAAGCGCGACTTCAAAGGCTCCTCAGGTAAAGACTACGGAACCCATGGACTCAATTAAGGTCACAAATTGTA
This sequence comes from Forficula auricularia, assembly GCA_024734495.1. Classification (NCBI taxonomy): domain Eukaryota; kingdom Metazoa; phylum Arthropoda; class Insecta; order Dermaptera; family Forficulidae; genus Forficula; species Forficula auricularia. Next base: position 207,309 of record JALMQS010000703.1, read on the forward strand.
GTATTCAATTAGATTGAATTTTAGCACGTGACAGTTTTGCCAAAAATTACATTGGTTCTCGTCGAGAGGCCAAAAAGTGCCATTTTTCCGGATGTGCGTGCGGATGGATGGATGGATGTTATGTTATCGTTTTTTTCGTCCACGATTTTTTCCACATCGTTTAACCGATTGAAATGAAATTGAAAACGTGCAATTATTTTAACATATTTTATTTTGGTACATATCGGCCCGCAAACATTAGTACTTTATTTCAGTACTTTTTTAGCTTTTTCTAATCTTGAAAATGACTTAACCAATTTTGATGAAATAAATATGCTAATTAAGTACCTTGTGGACCACAAAAAAGGTTAAATAAAGTTTTTAGTAAAATTATATTTTAAAGTACTTTAGTCTAGAGTAAGCTAGTACTTTTTAAATTCTTTATTATATTATTTTAAACATGGAACGCAAATAGGAATGATTAATAATAAAGGAATAAAAATATTGATATTTCAAATGACTTTGGATAAAGTTTAGCAACGATCCGTTGAAGTTTATTTTTTAAGAAGCTACCGGACTGTTTATCATTTCTATAAAATAATTCTCAAATTTTTATCGGAATATTGAGATAGTTAAATATCGTATTAAACTTTAATGTTTAACAATGTCAATAATTATAATAATTAATTAAGTTTTAATTTCAATTAAATTTTATATAAATATAAAGATGAGTTTTTGATTTCAATAATTACCTAATTGAATTGTTATCAACAATAAATTGTTTTATTTTTAATTAAACATAAATTGATGGGTATTTCCATATACGAGGACAGTCAATTTAAAAACTAGACTTGTCTCATAACAATTTTCATTCGTCACCAATTACTCCAGAAACTTTATCCCCTTCAAAATACTCACCTAAGTGATCCCTACACTGCTCCATACGGATTTTCCATTGTTCAAAGTAGTGCTGGAAGTCCGCTCTGATTGAGAGCCTTCGTCGCTTTTGATTTTCCCGCTTCTAAGGGCCAATTTGGAGCTGGAAAATAAAAAAAAAAAGTCTCAGGGAGCTAGCTGGACCAAGTACGGTGGATGGCCCAAGACAGTGATGCCATATTTTGCAAGGAATGCCTTGACAGCCAGAGCGGAATGGGGTGGTTAAGCGTCTTTGGGCTCTCAAATTTTGCACATGTTGAATGATTCATGCAAAATCTAACCAATACTTTCTTTGTCGATTCCTGTCATTTCAGCAAAACCTCGAATTCTCAGACGACGATTTTCACGAATCAATTTACCAATTTTTTCGATGTTTTCATCCGTTTTTGTCGTTGAGGGACGCGGATAGTCTTCAGTTGTTTCACGCCCCTCTTTAAACATTTTAAACAACTCACAAACTTGTGTGCTCGATAAACATTCATTTCTGTATACTTCTTTTAAAATAGCATAATCTTCTGAGGCAATTTTCTCCAGTTTCACAAGAAATGCGAGATTATTCCGCTGAGTGCTTGGCATTTTTGCAACTACTTCGGACGATTGCTACAGACAAACTGAGCGACTCTCAGACTTGCCTATCAAGCTGAGGGTGGGGGAAGGATCACCAGACACAATCATGTTCAAATCTGCCGTGGTACACTCTCTGTTTGCCAGTAGTAGCATCAGTCTTTTAAATTGCCTTAAATCGTACGTACACAACTTTCACTTAGTTTTATTTTTATAACAAATATGTAGTTTAAAATGGTTGGTACTCACTGCACGGACCGAAACGTTTCAGGCAGCGGGCAGACGATTGCAGTCAGGCTGGTCCCTCTGCCCCGCTAACACCCGCCATACCCAGAGTCTCTTCATATCTTGATCCATCCACTGTAAGCACAGGTCGTTTCTTTTTCCAAAGTCAACGATTCAGGCGGAGATAGGCGACCCGCTCTGATGCGTGCGCGCAGTCAAGAAGGCATTATCCACAAACAAAAATCTTTAGAAGTTCGTTCTGGTCCAAACGTTTCATTATGGATTAATCTTTAAACTGAAATGGCATTCCACAATTTCTAAAGTAACGTATGATAGATTAGTTTGCGATATTTCAAATCCGTCTCTCTAATTACCTCTATCCGAACTCTAGTTACAAAATCTCAATTACTGGATTCCGTTTTATTTGACTTTTATCACCAATATTAAAGATAAGAGAGAAAGGACCATCATCAGACAAAATGGAATCTCATCTCTTTGGATTCCATTCCAAAATCAGTATCTTCTTAAATGATCTCCCTCCCTCCCACCCTATCAAAATGATGTAACTTTTAATATTCAATGTATATTATAAATATTATCGCCCCACCCCCATCACCATCTTCAACCCTACAATAACCCCCACTTCCAGACCCGCCTCCCGCACCCAGTTTTTGCATTTCTAGTCTTCTAGTGATCCACAGATTATGTCTATTTAGACATATAAATAAATACCGTATAATTATTTTTTTAATTAAATAACAATTTGTCGAGTTATATAATTAATTATATTGTCAAATTCTAATATTTAATATTTGTGGGATTTAAAACTCGATTTTTAATCAATTAAATTATTAAACCAATTATTTTAGACGAATTAATGTATACATTGTATTTTCGCTTCGACTCCGGAGATTACTTCTCCACCATCGAGTGTCCTTGATCATCTTTTTAGTCCTTGTTTTTAATAAGAGGAAAAACCAATTAAAAGAAAAACCTCTTTTCCAATAATTATTACAATTCCATAATTCAATCAATTTTCCTCCCATCAATTAAATTGTCAAACTTTTTTTTTATATATTTTATTCAACCAATTATTTTACATGAATTAATGTATACATTGTTATATTATAGCTTCGACTCCGGAGATTATTTCTCCACCATCGAGTGTCCTTGATCATCTTTAGTCCTTGTTTTTAGTAAGAGGAAAAAACTAATTAAAGAAAAAAACCTCTTTTCCGATAATTATTCCAATACCATATTGCGGAAATTAATCCATCCAATTCATCCCCCCAAATTGTCTAACTTTTAATATATATATTATAATAATATTTGTAATTATCTTTTTGTGGGTTTTAAAATTAAAAACCAATTAATAATTAAAAGGAAATTGAATAAAAATGTAAATATACATTTTTATCAAGACAACCACCTGTGAATAATTGTTTCAATTAACAAAAAACCCATCAAAAACAACTTAGCCGAAGATGAGACCGTGACAGATCGAATTGCCAACACAAAACCCTCCTAACCCGTGAATTTCATCCAAATCGTTAGAGCCGTTTTCGAGAAATTGACCGGATATATATATATATATATATATATATATATATATATATATATATATATACAAGAAGTGCACGTTTAATATAATAAGATTATGAAGTATATACCTATACATATCACTTAGAACGAAAAACATGTTTGTTTATTTTCTATATAAATAATAATAAATACATTGTTGTTGCCATGGCAACCTAATTATAATTAATTAATTAATTATTTCATAAATATAATTGTCTAATAAGCAAATAATAAAAAATTAATTAAAATTGATAAATAATTAAATAAAATTGGGTAAATTTATATTTAGATTTTTAAAATTAAAATAATTATCCAAAACTGACGAAAAATCTATTTGTCTACGATATAACTCTTAATATTCAATATATTATTATGATGAATGGCTATTTGTGTTAGGAATATTAGGCAATTTTATTTCATCAATTTTTCAAATTTTAACAAGTATTTAGTTATAGTCCAGTTAAAGTGAACTCAAAAGGGAAGCTCGCGGAAAAGTTTTAAGGTATAGTTATTTAATTTTAAAAATTCCAATTATAAATGTAATCAATATTATTTATTTTATTTTTCAATTTTAATTAATTATTTTAATTATTAGTTTATTAAACAATGAATAGTGGAAAAGTGGGGTTTTGCGGAAACAATCAAAATACGCCAATTTTCAACTAGCGCTTGAGACCGAACGGTTCGTCGGGGGAAAAAAACATAAATGATGAAATTTGTAGGAAATTTTATGTACTTTCGTTTTGAATAAGAAAATTATTTAAGAAAAGTTGATAGTTTTTGAGTTATAAGCAAAAAATGAGATTTTTAAACTACCCCAAAGCATTCCAGGCAAAAACATCACAATTTAATATATATGACAAACCTTCAACCTACTCTTCAACTACTTTGAATTATTTTCAAAATATTTGATAAATTCGGATATTTAATCGGATTTCTGGTTTATCAATTAGCTACTCACTGAATGGGAAATGACAACCTTTGGATTGGCATTAAGGCTCTTTAAGTAATCATGATTGATTGATTGATATGCAAACAGCCAGGTGTCTTAATCGATCCTCACTCCGAGAGTATTCATAATGAAAGAAGATTAGAATGTTATATCAATGGAATCAGGGCCGGATTAAGGTTTTTAGGTCTCAACCCGCCATTAGCGGAGTCATTATTGGTAAATATTAAAAAAAAAGATGTATACATTTATATTGTATATTAAAAAGGGAACTTACCCTAGTAAAAGCGGCCTAAACGATGAAGATTTGGGAGAACTTTGACGTCGAAACATTCCAGAGTCCCGTCGAAGGCGGGCTTCGTGGCTGGAAAAATAAATAAAAGTATAAATTAACTAATGTGGCCATCCACACCAATTTACGATTCCGCGACATTTCAGTCCCGACAAAATATCCTTCAGACAAAATATCTCATGACAAAATAACCCTTCCCCTCATGAATCTTATGAGTAATGCAAATCGACTCCGGTTCGGTTAATATATATTCAGTTCGGCTCGGTTGGGTTCGTTTAGCTCCTTTTCGGGCTGGCATTTAGAGGCTGACGCCAACCGAACCGTCTAAAAAGCAGCCCAGAAAGAAGCTATACGAGCCCAACAGAGCCGAACCGAATATATATTAACCGAACCTCCGAAAGTTGATTTCGGGTGGGGTGTGTTTTGTGCTCCCATTTTTTCTAATCAAACACACATTGAAAACCGAATCGGCGGGGTGTGTTTGGGGCGCTATATTTTCTCCCAATATTATAATAATAATTAATAACGATAATGATTAATAACACTTTTAACAAACAATCAATAATTGTGTAATGTAAACATAGACGATAAATAAGTAAATATAGATGATAAATACTATATTATAGATAGTAAAAATAATAAATTGTTATCTAGAAAATCTAACGACAGACAGCAGCACTTTCAAACGGCTAATTAGCCGCTAAAATATAAAAGTCTGTTTATATTATTCAAAACTATGATTATAAGATTCTCACTTAATCTATTTTGTATTCTCCCTTATACTGGGGAATATTTTGTTAAAAGATATTATTTCGGGGGATATTTTGTCCTTGGGATATTTTGTCGGGGGATATTTTTTCAGGGAATGTTTTGTCGGGGGATATTTTGTCAGGGGATGTTTTGTCGGGACTATTTTGTCGGCGGCTGAAATGTCGCGGTACCCCAATTTACCGTACACCTGACCCATTTCTTATATTTAATATCAGCAGACGACCCTCCCTATGCCCATTTTGTGTAATTAGTTGAGTTTGGTCCATGGGCCTTAGATTTTAATTTTTTGACACTTACTCCGATTTTGGGTGGTTAATTTTTGGATTTTAGTCTTTTGGGGATCCACAGATTATGTATATACAAAATTTGTTTGGGTTTTGTCCAGACCAGTATTATTATTATTATTTTATTAGAAATATCAGCTTTTCCCAATTTCGGCCCCAGAAGAAAATAATAATCTACTAGGTACCTACTTAAGTATAGTTATACTATTACTTGGTACGGCCTGGAATGAATTCACTAATTTTGTTACTAATACTAATTGTGAGTAATAATGTCTAAAGCTTGAATAACAATTCAATCAATTATTGAAATGAGAAACTCATTATATTTATATTAAATTCAATTAAAATTAAATCTTTTAATAATTGATTAATTATTATCTATAATTATTGACATTGTTGATAATAATTTTCATGGTTGTCTTTTTCAGGCCTACCAACCTAATAGATAATATTTTTAACTTGAATAAATCCTTATAGAAATTAATCAACTTCTACGCTGTTGCAATTAATTATTTGTCTTGAGAAAAGTCTTTTGAACAATAGATCATTCATTTTTCATTTTATAATACCTACCTATATTTCATTTTTCTTGTTTTTTTAGAATGAAAATCTTATCATTTAAAATTATAACCCCCCCCCCTCTTAATTTCGGGTCCGGTTTCAATCAAAATCTAATCAGCTCTTAATCTCAATGAACGAAAACTTCATGTCAAATTTCGGTTTTGATATTGACACTAGTTTTTGAGCTAGTGTATCGACAAAAATTTGGTAATTTTATTTAATAAGGTTTAATTTGAAATAAAATAATAAATAAATAAATCCGGAACATTTAATTATTTCCAATACCTCTTAATCTGGTTCATGCGACATCTTTGTACGTATTGTATTTATTCAGATTGTTTCAGCCATTTTGAGAAATTTTGAAAAAAATATAACAGTAGGAGAATGAATTAGGTACTTAAGTATAGGTATACTATTACTTGGTACGCCCCGGAATGAATTTATTAATTTTATTACTACTAATGTGAGTAATAATGTCTAAAGCTTGAATAACAATACAATCAATCAATTATTGAAATCAGAAACTCATTATATTTATATTAAAATTAATTAAAATTAAATAATTGATTATTTGATTAATTATTATCTATAATTATTGGCATTGTTGATAATAATTTTCAGGGCTGCCTTTTTCAGGCCTACCAACCTAATAGAAAATATTTTTAACTTGAATAAATCCTTATAGAAATTAATCAACTTCTACGCTGTTGCAATTAATTATTATTTGTCTTGAGAAAAGTCTTTTGCACAATAGATCATTTATTGTTCATTTTATAATACCTACCTATATTTCATTTTTCTTGTTTTTTTTTTTTGTAGATTTCAACCAAAATCTAATCAGCTCTTGATTTCAATTTAAAAATCGAGATGTGAAATTTCTTTTTGATATTCACACTAGTTTTTGAGCTAGTGCGTACACAAAAATTTGGTAACTCACTAACTTACGTAAGAGACATTTTGATAAAACAATTATTATTTCGAAAAATATATTTTTTTCGATGTTTTTTTGTAGACCAAAAATTGCATGGTTTCGTTGAATTTTTTGAATCAAAATAGTTTCAGCCATTTTGGAGATATTTCAAAAAAACGAAGCAAAAAAACCACCTTTTTCATGCACGATTACAATACTTGACCATAAATTAAAAAGAGACATAGAATATCTATCTATCCATACTTATTATAATCGTCTTGTCAGACGATGCCGAGGTGATTTTTTTAATTTTAAAACCCACCAATCGTTTATGATAAATACAATTTATTTAAATTAAAAACTCATTAACAATCAAAATATTCTCGATTGTTAAAATTAATAATAAATTAATTAATTGTTGGTTGTTTTTTGTCTTTCTTTTCGTTTTTTCTTTTTTTTTAATATGAAAATAATGAGAGAAGAAGTTACACCAAAAAGATGTGTAGCAGCCCGCTGTTGCTTTGCCTACGAGCTTTTAGACACGACCGCTAGATGACTCAGTCAGATCGTTGCGACACTTTGCATGACTGATAATATTTCAGTCATGTATTAAGGCAATTCGATCTCGACTGATCATCGAAGGAGGAGCTCCTCACCAGCCAACTAGGGTGGCGCCCATCCCGGCTCTTTTACCAGGGACGAACATCGCCCTGTCCAAAGCATTGTTAGGTCCCCACCAACTAGGTGGGCAGCGCGGACACGCAACCAACGCCTAACAGGTGCACCCCTAAAGCCTTTTGTTTAAATAATATGTTTGTGTAAGATAATATAACAATATATAAAACAATTATTATGCAAAGCTAAAAGTGTTTTGTGATAAGTGGTAACTGAAGATGGCTTAGACTAGGCCCGAAACATAAATTTTTCAAAAATTAAGAAGATTTTTCTTTTTTTTTTTAATAACACACAAAATTGATAAGAAGTATATAAGGAAGTTTAAATTTGTTATTTTATAATCCACTGCGGAATTCAGGGGTAAAAAGCCCGCCGGAGGGGGCTTCTCAGCTGGTCAAAAAATATTATAGATTAAATATTTGGATAATATTTCGCATAGTTTACTAAACAATCTGAAAGCAAAATATACATAATATCGAATTTTTGGATTTTATTTGACGTTGTTTTATCCACTAAATGACGTCATCAAGTTTAATACCGAATTATATCAGCTAAAACTCGGAAAATATTAACATGTGTTATTATACAATTGCAATGTATTGTTCCTTTAAAAATCCCACGCATATTTGACATAATTACATCCGCAAAATGTCCGCAATTTGTTTTTTATCGTTTAGAAATGACGCAGATGGAAATTGTCACACACGATTATGTACAACCTAAGAGCATTAAATAAACAACAACAACATATAGGACGCAACCCCGTAGATATTTAACAGTTGAATGAATAAATTAATCAAAAAATTTGATTATGTTTCGTTTATTTATTTCATTAATTTGGGGAAGAATACTATATTATTAAAAAAAATATGTCGATAACTTTATTTATACTAAAAATTAGATAGAGCCACTCTTTCATTGCTTGTAATAAGCTTAAAAAATATTTTAAAGTGAATAAATTGAAATTAAACAAATTGTGTGTGCTTTAAGCCTTTATCATGACAACGGCTGAAAATATCATTCAAATAAACCGACCAAATGGGAATCAGACTATTATCTTTACCACGTCGGTATCTATCTTATTATTTATATCTTATTATATTAAACCAGCAATTCTTATATATATATATATGAATCGGTTTTTCGAAAACGGCTCTAACGGTTTGGATGAAATTCACGGGTAAGGGAGTTTTTGTGTTGATAATTCGATCTGTCACGGTCTCATCTTCGGCTAAATTGTTTTTGATGGGTTTTTTGTTAATTCAAATAATTATTCACAGGTGGTTGTCTTGATAAAAATGTATATTTACATTTTTATTCAATTTCCTTTTAATTATTAATTGGTTTTTAATTTTAAAACCCACAAAAAGATAATTACAAATATTATTATAATATATATATTAAAAGTTAGACAATTTGGGGGGATGAATTGGATGGATTAATTTCCGCAATATGGTATTGGAATAATTATCGGAAAAGAGGTTTTTTCTTTAATTAGTTTTTCCTCTTACTAAAAACAAGGACTAAAGATGATCAAGGACATGGTGGAGAAATAATCTCCGGAGTCGAAGCTATAATACAACAATGTATACATTAATTCATGTAAAATAATTGGTTGAATAAAATATATAAAAAAAAAAAGTTTGACAATTTAATTGATGGGAGGAAAATTGATTGAATTATGGAATTGTAATAATTATTGGAAAAGAGGTTGTTTGAATAAAAATTTATAATTACATTTTTTCAATTTTATTTTAATAAATATAATTGTATTTTTTTTTTATTTTAAATTCCACTAATAGACCATTACAAATATTATTATATATTAATATTTGCCAATTTAATGAATTAAAGGTATTTTTCTATAAAATAATTTATTAGAATATCAATTTCATTCTCTTAAAAAATCCGACATTCATTTCGAAGGATCGTACCTCCTTCTTCAGGATTTAAAAGAGTCAACGAAAGAACCTCTGTGTATATTAATATTATTTGGTGTATAGGTATTAATATTATTTTTAATTGCAATTACATTCAAAACTTTGTGGCCAGTGATACGTCCTGATGATGGCTATAGCGGGTCAAAACGTTGGTAAAAATGTAAATTAAGCTTTATTTCAATTTTATTTTATTTTGGGTGCGATTAAAAATCGACCTTTTTAACTGAATTTAAAATTAAAAATTATATTAATATATTGCTTTTAACTAAATCAAAAAATACCGAGCATCGCTTGGTGTTTCAGGTACTCTACTCTTATTAAACGAACAAAAATTGTATATACATATATTTGTATCGTAGTTCTATTTTGAAAACAGCTCTACCGATTTTGATGAAACCAACTCTATTAACAAGTTTTGAGAAGGAGAAAGCAATCTGGATAGGTCTGGACCTCTTCAAAATTCATCTTGATTGACTTTTTCTTAATTAAAGTATTTATTTATAGATGAAAATGTCAATACAAAAGTATGTTTACATTTCTTTCAATTATCTTTTATTTATTAATTGTTTTTTTTTTTTAATTTTAAAATCCACGAATACTTTATAGCAAATATGAATATATATATTAAAATTAAACAATTTAATTGATTCAGGGGAAAATGGAGGGGAGGGAGAGGAGCGAAAAACCAATCGACTTGATTGGGGAATAATGGAATTTAAATAATTATCGGAAAAGAGGTTTTTTTATCTAATTAGATTTTTCCTCTTATTAAAAACAAGGACTAAATATGAATAAGGACACTCGATGGTGGAGAAGCAATCTCCGGAATCGAAGCTAAAATACAAGGTATACATTAATTAATGTAAAATAATTGGTTTAATAAAATTTATATAAAAAAAAAAAAAAAAAAAATTTAATTGATTGGGATGATTAGCTGGATCCAATCGACTTGATTGGGGAATAATGGAATTGAAATAATTATCGGAAAAGAGGTTTTTTTATCTAATTAGATTTTTCCTCTTATTAAAAACAAGGACTAAATATGAATAAGGACACTCGATGGTGGAGAAGTAATCTCCGGAATCGAAGCTAAAATACAAGGTATACATTAATTAATGTAAAATAATTGGTTTAATAAAATTTATAAAAAAAAAAAAATTTAATTGATTGATTGGAAGGAGAAGGAAATACCAATCGACTTGATTGGGGAATAATGGAATTGAAATAATTATCGGAAAAGAGGTTTTTTTATCTAATTAGATTTTTTCTCTTATTAAAAACAAGGACTAAAGATGAATAAGGACACTCGATGGTGGAGAAGTAATCTCCTGAATCGAAGCAAAAAATACAATGTATACATTAATTAATGTAAAATAATTGGTTTAATAAAATTTATAAAAAAAAAAAAAAAATTAATTGATTATAAATTCGAGTTTTAAAGTTGTTACTAGCTGCCCGCGTTTGGTGTCGCCGCCAGTGTTAGTGGTGGGGGGTGTCTGATGCTAACTAGTATATCGGAAGGGGTTGGTTGTCGGAGGAGTGGGGAATACCCCTGTGCCCCGACGGTGGGTTCAACCACGAGGGAAGATAGGGTAGTGGATGATGAATAATCAAAAACAATTGAGCAGACCATATTTTGGTGGCAGCTGAATTAACTCGATTCGAGTTGACGCATTTATAACATTCAAAGAAAATCATGGCTCACGCCACTCATTAATTCATTGGCTTATTATTTCATTAATGATTGATTGACTCACGTAATATACAATGTGTTTAACAATTTGACTGTTGAGTACTTAAAGAATTATCACTACAATTGTCTTAAAGTATTGTTTAGTTGAATAAACTATTTGTATGAGGTCGCAGTGCGATCTAGCGGAGAGCGCTAGTACTGACCGGACAGAGTTAATAACAAATATTATATATATTAGAATTTTAATATTAATATATAACTTTTAACTGAAGTAAAAAGTTACCGAGCGAGCATCGCTAAGATTGAGGACGTACCCAGTGGGGGGGGGGGGTTAGAGCATTATAACCCCTCTACTAAATGTTGAGGTAACTAATAACTAATAAGAAAAGCAATCTGGATATCATTAAAGTCATGTCTCCTACTCCTAGGAGTATATCCATACTCCCCTATCCCCTCAATGGATAACTTAAACACCCCACCTCAAAAAAAAAAAAATAAAAAGGTTGATTTATTATAAAAATAAAATTCAGTGAAAGTTGTATACTTATGTATCAGTGGCGTGCGGTCCATGGATGCTGTGGATGCGGCGCATCCCTAAAATTTCAAAACATACAGAGTATTTTCATACCGTGTCATAAAAAATCTACTGTTAAATTTGAAAAATAACGTAAAATTCTATGATACTCACTATGCAAATTTTCGATGAAATTTGCAAAAAGAAGCGAAGAATAAAAATAAAATTTAAAAAAATGAAGGGTTGAAAAGTCACCATCCGCCACTGCTATGTCCATATATACCTGTCATTTTTTTTTTTTTTTTTTTTTGGCTTTTCGGCCATGGTAGCCATAAGCCATTTACGATACTTTTAAATTACGATATTTTTAAATTTGTCTCTACCTCGGGGGTCAGATTTTAGCCGGATGCCTCGAGCCGGATTCGAACTCGGATCCTCTTGGTTAGCTGGCTGACATGCTACCGCCTAGCCTACCCGACCCCCCATACCTGTCAATTTATGTTTAATTTTAATTAAAAACAATATAATTTATTGTTGACAACAATTCAATTTAATCAATTATTGAAATCAGAAACTCTTTATATTTATATAAAATTTAATTAATTAAAATTAAATTTTCTAATAATTAATTTATTATTACAATAATTATTGACATTGTTCGTATTTTTTGTTCTACTATTATTAAAATTTGAAATAATAAACAAATAAATAAATCCAGAACCTTTCATTAATTATTATCTCTTTATCTGGTTAATGCGACATATTATCTTTATAGGCCTTAAAGCCTTTTCTATTCATTCAGATGATATCCTCGATAACAAAAGAACAGAAAGTCCTGAGAAGTTCGTTCTGGTGCGAAAATGGTTATCTATATTTACAATGGAAGAATATGATTATCTACACTTAGATCTGAAAAATTCTTTTTTGAATAAGAATTTGAATTTATTATAATCGAATTCAATTTTTAATTAAATTTATTTTAAGAATAATTAAAAAAATAATTATTTGTATATTGTTCGGTATTTTTTGTCCTAAAGCAAAAAATTCAACAAAAAACAATGTTTAATTTGAAATATTATAATCTAAATAAATGAAAATATACTGTTACGGTTAAGTGATACGTTGAAGGATCTCCGAAAGTTCTTCACCGATTTCTTTGAAATTTTCACACAACATTCCATTCAAATACACGAGTGTTTTTATAAATATCACACCTGTGCCATGTAAAAAATATTTTATTCGATGAAACAACGCCAGCGCCTCTCTGGAGGGTAAAAGCAAACAAACAAGATGGCCGATAATGGCTTTTTGGAAATCTTTCAACTGTCAATATTATTTTTGGTTAAGGGAACAATTTTGACAAGTAATATATAATTCATTTACTGTTATAATACCTATTCTATAATTATTTGCATTTTCAATTTATTTTCAAAATTATTATTATTTTTTAAATATATTTAAAAAATCGGGTCAGCTATTATCTATATAAATTTTAACCATAAAACGAGACGCTCCCCGCCATGGGTTAGCGGACGCCGAGCCGAAGGCCGTTATTATCTCTTAATCTGGTTCATGTGATATATTATCTTTGTAGGCCTTAAAGCCTTTTCTATGCATTCAGATGGAGGGTTCCAATATATCCTCGATAACGAAAGAACAGAAAGTCGTGGGAAGTTCGTTCTAGTGCGAAAATGGCTACCTATATTTCCAATGCTGAGAAATGATTATCTACACTTTGAACTGAAAAAATTTACTTTATTCTAATTGAATTGAATTTTTAATTAAATTTATTTTGTGAATTCAATTAATAATTAATTATTTGTATATTTGTGAATTTAATTGGTTTTTAAATTACTTTTATATATATTTGGCTACAAGTAATTAACAGTTTGTGATTGACAGATGAATTGCGTGTACAAAGGGTGTACAAGCTGTCTGCAGGGGGTATAAGAGGTGCTAAAAGAAGTAACCTTTATAGAATCTCATTAAATTTTGACATCAAGTACTATAACTAGTCTTTTAGGTACTGTCCAAATAAACACTCCTTGACTTGCCCTCTTTTTCTCTTTTAACCCCCCCCCCCACAACCCCTATTTTTTTATTCTCAACTCTTAATTGATTCCTTGAATAATTAATTCTGAGAATTCATTTGAGAGGAAACTTCAATTAAGAGAGACAGAGAGAGTCGACAAAGGGCCTTATCAAAAAAAAGTGAAGATCACAGGAAATGACGAACGTACGTACCTAGGTACAAATCGATGCAGTTTGCTAATTAATTGCGAATCTCTCTCATAGAGAGAAGGCGCTGGTTAACTATATTCTACTATTTAAGGGTTGAAATTGTGTTAAAAATAACAGATAACTAATTATAATTATTTATTGAACACAAAGTGATAGTCTCAGAACTTTTAGGTCCAAGCTCTCTAGCATATTATAGTGTGGGTAAATCAAATCTTAATTAATTGGCGTTAATTGTGTTTTTTTGCCATGGTTGATCTAAATGATTTAAATTTATATTTATGTTCTGATATTATGATTTAAATTTATATAATTTATTTTAAGTTTACTTTGTTTTTATATTTATATTTAATTATATTAGATTTATGTTGTGTTCTGAATTTATATTTTAAACTTATATAAATTGTACTAAGTTTATTTATTGTTTTTTGTATTTATATCTACTTATATTAGATTTATAATCTTGTTCTGAATTTATATTTCAAATTTATATAATTTGTATTAAGTCTATTTATGTTTTTTTTTTTATATATTTAACTAATAATCTATAAATTTTTTTTTTTATACCTTTATCATTGGACTTTGTTTTATAATTATAATATGTTTAGTTATCATCTATCTTTTCCTATTGTCTTTGTCATTTATACTTTATTTTTATATTATTTTTTTTCTCATACTTTACTATTTATATACATGTACTTGTGATTTGTGAAAAAGGGTGTGACTGCCCGTTAATAAATAAATAAAATAAATAAAAACAAACTTCAAATAATACAATTAAACTAGCACGTTTCTGCATTTGTTCCCAAGTATGAGCTTGATTACGTCTTTGTCAAGCTATAATATAGAGTAATAATTAAACTTGATCAAGATGCAAGGTAGGCTTAACAAAAAAAAAAAAAAAAATTTTTTTTGTGAAGGCTACCTCGCATCTTAATCAAGTTTAATTATTATATTAAAATGTTTCACCTAGAACCAACACCTAAATCCTTAAAAGTTAATAATATAGGGTGGCCCAAAATTAGCTCAAGAATAAATTTTGAAAGAAAACACTGGTTTTTAATTAAAAAGTTTAATTTTTTTATTGATTCATAAAGTATACAGTATAGGGTTATGTATAAAATATCGGGTAAATGGCCTCCACGGCTTTACTGGCGCATACGCACGCTTTGTCGAAATTTTCCATTAGCTTTTTGCTTAAATGTGCTGAATTTTGTTGATACAGCGCTCAATTTTCTCCCTTCAAGGCGTGGGTGATTGAGTGCTTGTTGGCATAAACCCTAAGAGTTCAAAAAACTCCAAAGAAAAAAGTCCAAATCGCATGATTTGGTCGGCCAATTCTGTTACACGACCAGGAAAAGACTCATGCTGTAAATGAATTGTTTCTCGAGCAGTATGCTTTGGGAAACCGTCTTCAAAAAACTGGATTATCTTGTCGCGATAGCAAACACCATTAACTATTATTGCCTGGCCAGTCGCATTTTTGAAGAAGAATGGTCCGATGATTTTACGTAATTAATCCAACAATGTAATCTATAATTAATTTAATGCATCAAACATTAATTATTATCAATATAATAGTTGTAAGATTCTAAATCTATCTCTATGTTCACTGACCTCCAGATTAAACGGCTTAACCGATTGTCTTGAAATTTGAAATATATACTGCTAAGGGCTCAAGTAAGCGGTGCAATTCATAAAAAGTGAACTTTTAGTCTCAGGAGGGACTTTAGGATTTTTTTCTATTCTTATTCCAAGTTCTAATAAGAAAACTCTAATTGAATTTTTTTTTACAATTTTAAATTTAATCTTTTTAAAATCCAAAAACAGTGATATATAGGGTCATATGCTCCCATCTACGTATAAAAATAAAAAAAGAGGAGATACGTCTGCATGGTTAAACAATGAATTATGTCGTTTGGAGAGTTCTAATTTTGTTATTGTTTAAATTACCTACTGTTTCCAGGCCAATGGCATGTACTAACATGACCACAGTTGTATTTTATTAACAAGGTAAAGGAATTTCAATTGTTCATTTTTTATTACGTTGTATTGTGTATTTGTGGAACAAAAAAAAGGGGGGGGATCTCTAAGGGAATAATTTTTTTCAATTTTTTTCAATTCATTGTGGTGTGTTTCTTTTGTTGTCAACTAATGTTTTATTGTTTGTACTTGATCCACACGCATACACTTGTATTATTTCGCTCTAAAAAATATAATCTGTGAATCAACAGGTGCTGAAGAAGGACTGTTACGTCCGAAACCTTTGCAGCGCAAACGTACACCATATTAAATACACATAAAAAAACTACACCAAATAGTTTTCTTCTAACCTAACATCTGTTATAAATTTTTCCGAAACACCTCAAATTTCACACAAACTACAATTATATAATCTTTCAAGACCAGCATCCACAGATACCTTCGACTGCTACCCAATCCCTAAATCTCCCCTTATCTTCACGTTACAAGGATCCACCACGGACTTCAGAGGTTGTACCTTCTTGGTGCAACTTCTTCTTGTATCAATATCATTATAAAAAAATACAAAACGGAAACCTTGGCTTCAGGAACAGTGTGGACCTTCTATGAGACTCCAATTACTATTTTAAATTTTATTATTAAACCAATTATTTTACATGAATTAATGTATACATTGTATTTTAGCTTCGATTCCGGAGATTGCTTCTCCACCATCGAGTGTCCTTGATCATCTTTAGTCCTTGTTTTTAATAAGAGGAAAAAACTAATTATAGATAAAAAACCTCTTTTCCGATAATTATTCCAATACCATATTGCGGAAATTAATCCATCCAATTAATCCATTTCCCACCATTCACTATTTTAAATTATAAATTTATAAATTTTATTAAACCAATTATTTTACATTAATTAATGTATACATTGTATTTTTGCTTCGATTCCGGAGATTGCTTCTCCACCATCAAGTGTCCTTATTCATCTTTAGTCCTTGTTTTTAATAAGAGGAAAAATCTAATTAGATAAAAAAACCTCTTTTCCGATAATTATTTCAATTCCATTATTCCCCAATCAAGTCGATTGGTTTACTATTTTTAAATTGTTTTCTTTTAATATAATATATTAATATTTGCTATAACCTATTAGTGGGTTTTAAAATTAAAAAAACCAATTAATAAATAAAAGATAAATGAAAAAATGTAAAAAACTTTTTTATTGAGATTTTCATCTATCAGAAATTACTAAAATATCAATTAAAATGAAATTTGTCGAGGTCCAGACCTAGCCAGATCGTTTTCTCAACCTCAAAACTTGTTAATAGAATTTGTTTCATCAAAATCGGTAGGGCCGTTTTCAAAATAGAACTAAGATACAAATATATATACAATTTTTGCTCGGTTAATAAGAGTAAATAATAATAATGCTCTGACTTTTGCAAGAATCCGAAAAAATGCCACGAAAATAATTTAAAACCTCATTTTGATTTCTTTTATGAATGAACAAAACAGCAAAACGAATCTTTTCAAGGAAATAAAATTGTTGAGAACCATACTCTTAATATATATGGAGAGTATATAAACTTTTGGACCTAAATTATTTAGCGGGATGCTTTTAAATTTTATATTAAGTAAAATGTGAAGAGATTTGTAAATAACGCAACGGAATGTTAATTAATGAATGTGGGTGTAATTCTGTTTGTTTTGAATGAGATCCTGAAGAGGCCTCTGGCGGCGGCGGAAATGAAATCGAATCTGTTAAAAGAATTCTTCTCTTCTTCTTTTTGGACAAATTTCCTCAAATGACGGAGCGCTAAAGACCTTCCCACCCACCCACACATTATCTCTAGTCCTCTTTCATTTTATATACTTACTTATTTAATAGACTGAATAAAACTTTGTCGAGAGTATAAAATGGCGACTCAATTTCTTGTGATTTCTTTTTTTTTTTTATATTATATACATTTAAGCTAAAAAATAGTATGAGTAACAGGAATACTCAATGTCAAAACCACATTGTTCAAGTGGACGACACTTAAGTGTATTTGGCTCGATTAAACTTTCAAGAATAAAGATATATAAAGTGAAAGAGATAGAGATAAAATTACATACGATAAGAATAATAAAGAATTTCCAGTGGATAAAAATGTGGTTCCTATCAAGGGACGGATTTCCAATAGAATTTATTTTGATGAAAATGGTTATTAAAGTTATTTTCAATCAAAATTGATTAAAAGCCGTTTTCGAAGAAAAGGCGGAACATGATTTTAGAATTCCAATAACATATCCCATACTGTGGTGTGATCAGCACACACCTCGAAAGTCAAATTCTTATTATTATTATTTTTTTTTTTTAATAAATCTGCGTTGGTATGTAAAGAAATATTTTACTTTAAAATTAATTATTATAGAATACCTTAATAATGCCATATCGGAAATAGAGTCTTAAGTACATTAGGTTCAATCAAGTGAACGTAATAAATAATTAATTAATTTAATTATGAAACTCCAAAGATGCAGTCAACCAGGAAAAATCAAATCAAATTCTTATAAATAAAATTAAATTTGAATTGAATTTATATGTATAATATAAATAAATATAAATAAACATTAGTTTGTTTACTGACGTCACCAAATCAATAAATATTTTATTGTTGAGAGATTATATATATAAATCTATATATATCCCGAATATATTATTTTTTCCTCAATTCTAAAAACATATCGTCGCCTTAGAGTGTAAACCTGCTAACCCACAGCAAGGAAATTTTACAGGGGAGAATAAAACAAATAAAATTTAACATTGTTGTTATGGAAAGAAACTATTTTTCCCATTTTTTTCTACAACTTACGGTCGTAATTTTAGGTAGCAGTTTTACTTGGACGATGCTGCATCTTTTTTC
This sequence comes from Forficula auricularia, assembly GCA_024734495.1. Classification (NCBI taxonomy): domain Eukaryota; kingdom Metazoa; phylum Arthropoda; class Insecta; order Dermaptera; family Forficulidae; genus Forficula; species Forficula auricularia. Next base: position 226,300 of record JALMQS010000703.1, read on the forward strand.
TTTCGAAAGGTATTAATATGTCATATTTGATAAAAAATGAAGTTAGCAGGTTTACACTCTAAGACGACGATATGATATAACTTGTTTATTTTCGAAATGATCGGACTCGCCTAGCTTCTACGCAGCTTCTCATCTTCTACGTCAAATCAGTTGTCTACATCCAGGCGCACGTGAAATTCTTAAATTATAGTATAGAAATAAATATTTAAATTATTTTTTGATAATTTTGATACTTGAAGAGTACTCTATTACACAGGAATTAATGTATGAATTGTAACATTAATTCCTGTGAATCAATTGTCATAGACTAATGAAGAGGATAAAGGCGCCTTCGAAACTATAGTCTCGTAAGAAATAAATTAAATATTTATAATTCCGGCAGAAGACACACACTCTATTATTGTCTCCTTCAATTTATAAAAATTCTGCTACTCTCGGTAAAAAATTTTCAATTTAATTATTATTTGAGTTATGACACTTACTCATCACAAGTGCTGGTAAAATTTCACCTACCCTTGTTGTTCTTATGGGGTTAGGCTCGGACGCTGTGGGAAAGGAATTCACCCTGGCCCACAGCTACTCTTGTTACGGCCCGCTGTTGTATGGTTGTGGAGCGGACCGCGGCCAGCCGTCGTGCATAAGGCACGAGGACTATAGCCTGGACTGGAATGATTCTAAAGGGAGGCGGAAGGGGTTTCTGCAACCAGCCGGCGGTCAATCTTCTTCCGCCTCCTTTAGAATCATTCCAGGCCAGCCTATAGTCCTATAGGGCTGGCCGCGGTCGGCTCCGCAACCAGCCGTAACAGACTGGTGACCCCGACGTGATTACTAAGCAAGCAGCTCTTGACCCACCAACTAGGTGGATACAGCCCAGCCCGCTAACTAAGTCCGTAAAGCAATCACCAAAAAAGAAAGCAAGGGTGTGATGTAGTGGCCCGTGTTGGTTTGGCTACGAGCTTTTAGACACGGCCGCTAGATGACTCAGTCAGATCGAATTGCCTTACTTAATACATGACTGAAATATTATCAGTCATGCAAAGTGTCGCAACTCCCTCCACAAACATCACAATCGGAATAATTTTCACCTCGTTGAGCTTCCACAGTCGCTTCAGCTCGAACGCAAGGTTTTGGTCTGTCTTTGCCAGGTTATGCGTTAATGGGACCGCAATGCCAATGATAATAGCCCTTTTCTCATGATTGTTTATTAATATTATATCGGGTCTATTATATGATCAATTGTTCTATCCGTCAACACTGGTCGGTCCCAATAGAGAATACGCCATTGTTTTCTAAGACAGGCGGAGGGGCGTACTTTTAATAGGCCTCTGGGTCTTGGATAAGCTCCCTTTTAAGAGCAAGCTCCCGATGGATAATTTTTGCTCGTTCTCAATATTTTATCTTGGGTTGCGGTGATAAATCCTTCTGTTGCGGGATAAAGATGACTGGTCAAGCAACTTGAAAAAAAAGTGAAAATTTTTCTGACTCCAAAGGTTTCAAAAGCTACCCGAACCAATTAAATTAAGGAAAAAAAGGTGGAATATATTAACTAAAAATAATGTAGAAATTAAAGTAATGAGAAGGTAAAAAAAAAATTGAAAAATCTACTCACGGGTTTAGAAGAAATATAAACTAAAAATTAAAATGAACAAGGAACAAAAAAGGAAGAGTCAATTTTCAAACGAATAATTATTTATTGAAAAATAGGTAAAAAAAAAACATAAACAAATAACTTCCAGAACTTAAGTGACTTGATTTAAATTTTTCGTTAAATTGAAGGGTTGGTTTTTGTCACAAATATAATAAAACAATACTAGAAAATCAAAGATGGTGTCATCTATTAAATCCGATGGAATGGAATATTTTTAATTATTTGTCAGAGGGGTTGTTTTTCACCCCCGAGTGCCAGTAACAACAATCCGGGCCACCTGGCTCACCTGCGGGATACGAACCTCTCTGACATATGCAAACGCGATAACAATCTTTGAGTAAAATATTTTACGCGTTTGCATATGTCAGAGAGGTTCAAGTATCCACGCAGGTGAGCCAGGTGGCCCGGATTGCTGTTACTGGCACTCGGGTTGGATTCCCGAGGGGTGAAAAACAACCCCTCTGACAAATAATTAAAAATATTTAATATTTAATTATTCGTGTCCATGATTAATAATCAAAGGAATCGTAGGGAGTTGGACAAGACTTTAAATTAAATTAAATACAAGTTTTGATTAAATATGCCATACGTTTCGTTGCTATTTTGCAACTTCTTCAGTGGCTGAAATAGTGAAACAAAGCCATTAGACATCTTTTTATTGATCATTTTTACAAAGTACAATAGTATGTTTGGTTAGTTTTTCTCACCTCATTTATTAAACTTATTTGTCAGGATTTTTTACTACGAGAAAAAACATTTCAAACAATATTCTTTTTTCTATCACAATTCATTCAACTCATCAACCAACATAAAATATAAACTTTTAAACAAATTAATTGTTTTTTGTCAAAAAACTAAAAGAATCAAACTGAACAAAGAAATTCTTTTTTTTTATTATTTATTTTAAGATGTCATTAAGAAGATTATTATGTACTAAGATATCTTTTAAGAAGTGCATTGATTATTTATTTTTTTATATTATAATATTCAATCTAGCAACTATCGACCCCTCTTGGTCAACTCCTGAATCCGACAAACAATTTACTTTTTTTAAAAAATAATCTTTTTTTCTCCTACTTTACTATTTAAAATATACATTTGATAATTTATTTACATTATTGTCTTAATTCAAATAATTGACTATATACAATATTTAGATTATCCACATCTGTTCTAAAGTTTATTGTTTCGTTCTTTTTTATAAAATACATCTCACTAATATTCCGTTTAAACCAATTTGGTTCTATATCCAATATTTTTGTGTCTTCGAACGAAAACTTGTGCCCAGTGTTGAAATGATGGACTGCCAATGCTGTCTTGTTTTCTCTTTGCATATTCGTAATTTTACAATCGTTCTTATGTTGTGAAAGTCTTTTTGACAATTTCTGTTTTGTTTGGCCGATATAACATGCACTACATTCACAAGGTATCCTATATATCACATTTTTTTTATCTAAATGGTCCATTTTACCCTTTATATTGGAATATATAGATGTTATCTTTTTTATGTTGTAGAAAGCGAAGTTTACGTTGGTGTTCTCAAAACATTTTTTAACCTTTAGCATATTTAATCAAAACTTGTATTTGATTTAATTTAAAGTCTTGTCCAACTCCCTACGATTCCTTTGATTAAAAATATTCCATTCCATCGGATTTAATAGATGACACCATCTTTGATTTTCTAGTAAATTTGAATCTATTACCATCGGCAAATTAATATCTTTTATAATAAAACAATAATTTTAATAACTATTTGTATTATTTAATTGATAACTATACAGTTTCGGTCACCACTGGTCGACCATCCTCAGTAGTTCTAAAAATTGAAATGAAACATTTTATTTACATTTTTTTCTTTTTATAGAGAATTATATAACACAAAAAATTTACAATAGTTTGAAATCATACATACATCTCGTTCAAGAACCGGAATTTGTCATTTCACATGAAACATTCATTCCTAAATCTTCAATATAGATACATCACACAATTCATTACAATCACACATATATATATATATATAGCAACTGTTGTTAGGGCTCTCTAGGGGTGAGTGCTGTGTGGCGCTTTGTGCGCCCCCCATTAAGTCGATGGGGTCCTAACAATCTTGCGTGTGCAGAGTTGTAGGTTGCGTGCTCATATAGGGTGTGTGCAGGGGAGGGGCTGCTGGATGGCGGTGGCCCCTCCAGATTCGCTTCTTCGAATCCAATTCCTTCTCCAGTCGGAATCGAGTCGCTATAATTATAGCATGGGTGATAATATTTCACTCATGCAAAAACGACGCAACGATCCGACTGAGTCATCTAGCGGCCGTGTCTCAAGGCTCGTCGCCATGAGCGAGAGCGGGCCGCTACAGCAACAATTTATAAAAACGTTTATCACTGAACTAGAAACTATTTTGAATTAATGATTATATTAAATATTATTCTCAATTTTATTTCCTTCTAATTATCTTATTGCATCGTCAATTATTATACAATTAAAAAATCCATTATAAATAATCCATTCTAGAAACATGTAATTCTCTATAAAAAGAAAAAATGTAAATAAGTGTTTCATTTCAATTTTTAGAACTACTGAGGATGGTCGACCAGTGGTGACCGAAACTGTATAGTTAACAATTAAATAATACAAATAGTTATTAAAATATGAAAGATATTAATTTGCCGGTGGTAATAGATTCAAATTTACTAGAAAATCATAAGATGGTGTCATCTATTAAATCCGATGGAATGGAATATTTTTAATTATATGTCAGAGGGGTTGTTTTTCACCATGCTTTTGCATATGTCAGAAGGTTCGTATCCCGCAGGTGAGCCAGGTGGCCCGGATTGCTGTTACTGGCACTCGGGTTCGATTCCCGAGGGGTGAAAAACAACCCCTCTGACATATAATTAAAAATATTCCACTCCATCGGATTTAATAGATGACACCATCTTATGATTTTCGAGTTATTAAAATTATTGTTTTATTATATTTGTGACAAAACCAACACTTCAATTTAACGATAAACAAATAAATCGAGCAATTAATGAAATTATTAACAATGATGCAGCAGATAATTGATAAATTTAATTATATTCAATTAGATTGCAATCTTTTAAACTTAATCGTAAGGAGAATTAGATAATATATATTATATAAATAAATGAATGAATTACAATAGATGTTCGACAGTGCGAGATTCTTAAGACTAACAATAAATGGAAGCTGTTTCAAAATATAATAAAATAGAAAAATTGCACGTGGCTGAGAAATTAAATTAAATATACAAATGGATTAATCTTACAACTAAGATATAAATACTAGTAATAGGATGAGAACGATGTGAAGAGATGATCCGTGAGATAGCCCCAAAATGGTAAAGCCCGAAATTCGTCCACTGATGAATCCGGTTTCCTCAACAGGAAAAAAAGAAAAGCTGGCCCCCACTGGTCCAGATGAAAGGATAATGGTTGTAATAGAGATGAGAAAGATGCAATCAAGCATGCATCAACAGGGGAAAAATGGTCAACAAAATGTAAACAGCCAGCCCAGGGGAACAATAATAATCGAATGAATAAAAAAATATTAATTAGTAAACAATTAGAGCCCCCGCAGACTGCAGACTTTTTATCGGCCGATAGTTTGGTCGGCTTCTTAATCAGTATGGATAGGAATGCATATGCGCACACTACAGCGATTCAGTATCGGCCGATAAAAAAGTTTGATGGGCTACCCGATTACATTCAAACTAATCTGTCGGCCAACTATCGGCCGACTGTTTAATCAGTATTGGCGCATACACGACGATTCCTCTGAAGCGAAATCTGCAGCAAGGAAGATTGCCTTCTTATTCAGGTCCAAGCGATTTTACAAACCCCCACAACTTCTCACCATCTACAAGGCCCTTTTCCAAATTAAACACAATGAGGAACTTTCCGAAATTCATTCCATTGAGTCTGGTGTCCCCCAAGGAAGTATTCTTGGACCCTTATTATACCTACTTTATACTTCAGATTTTCCAACTACCCCTGTTAGCCAAGTAGCAACCTTTGCAGACGACACAGCAATTTTGGCATCCAGTGAAGATCCCTCACAAGCCTGTAATCATCTTCAAGAACATCTAAACTTGGTAGAGAAATGGCTAGGAAAGTGGAGAATGAAAGTAAATGACAGCAAATCCAGTCACATAACATTCACGCTTAAACACCAACCAAGTCCTCCGATTTTCATAAACAATAGAGCTATACCTCAGAGTTCCTGCGTGAAATACCTAGGAATACACCTAGATTCAAAACTTAAGTGGAAGGACCACATTGTTAAAAAAAGGAAAGAAATGGACTTAAAAACAAGAAAAAATGTACTGGCTCATAGGCAGAAAGTCCTTAACATCATTGGAAAATAAGATCCTGATTTACAAAGCTATTATCATACCAATCTGGATCTACGGAATAGAGATATGGGGTTGTTCCTCTGAATCCAATTTAAATATAATCCAGAGATTTCAGTTCAAATTTTTGAGAATAATAACAAACATCCCCTGGTACGTCTCTAACAGGACTCTTCATAACGACTTAAACATTCCCTACATAAAGGATGTCATTCACAAAAAATCTCTGGGTCAGCTACAAAAACTGGAGTCCCACCCAAATGATTCGCTGCACTCTCTCAACCAGATACTTGAAGATAAAAGATTGAAAAAAAGTGGCCTCAAGACCTTCAAGTCTCCTAATAGACTCAGTATAGATGGTATACAGCTATGCCTCATTGGAGGAATTCTGTAAAATTTACCTGTTCCCTTCTTGTTCATCAAATGTAATAAAATTGGCTCATAGAATTTGTTACTGCTTTGTAATTTGATTTGTAAGTTCTGATTGCTGATGGGAAAATAAAAAAAAAAAAAATCTACAAGGCCCAAATCCGCCCCTGTCTCGAATACGGCTCTCATCTATGGAGAGGAGCCGTCAGGCTAATTGACGATTCTACCCTCACCGACTCCCTCGACTCGCTGGCTCATCGAAGAAACGTCTCTGCCCTTTCCCTTTTCTATAGATACTATCACGGCAGGTGCTCTGATGATATAAAATCAATAATTCCCCCAAAGCATGCTTTGCACGTAGCACGCGTTTTGCCGACTCCCAACACTCTTTCGCGGTCAAATTAGAAAAGTGCCGGATCACTTCATTCGCCAATTCATATATCCCTATGACTTCAAGGAACTGGAACTCTCTCCCAGCCTCCATCTTTCCCAGCACATATAATCTTCAAACCTTCAAAACCGGAGTGCATAGACACCTACGTCTACACCCTCTCACTTAATCAACTTTCCCTTCTCTTCGGTAATGCAAGGGTCTTTCGAGATCCATAGGGGCTGCATCTTTACTGGTGCACCCCTTCTTGCATTCGATTGCATTAAAAAAAAAAAAAAAAAAAGATTGTTTAGTCGGCCGATAGTTGTTGTTTGTATGTTTCTCTGTCTCTATTTGTATCCTCCTTCGCTATTGCTGGTCCAATTAGCTTGACAAGTTCATTGAAGCTGGTAATGCTCATTCGATAATAGGCAAAAAAAAATTTCGGGTAATCAAGTAATTTGGAATGCATAGTGTAAAATTTTCCACTAACTAATCTATCAATGAGAATGGGATGCACCCAATACTCTCGGAATCTCTCCTTGATTTTCCTCCTCCGGAATATGATGAGAGCAATAATTTTTCTGGACAATATTTTAATTGTGCGGCCGCTTCAACAGTCAGTTACAAACTAGTTCGAGAATAGTCGGCCGGCTGTTGGATAGTCTGCGCCCTGTTCACCAACCAAACTGTTTAGTTGGCTCGGTGTGCGCACTTTCAGCCCAACCCGACTAAACTATCGGCCGATAAAAAGTCTGCAGTCTGCGGGGGCCCTTAACAATGACTGATTATCTAGTTGGCAATGGCCAATAAAGATGGCACTCATGAACCCTGCCGCGCTGCTTAGATGGAAAATTTCTAGTATTTGAGACACAAATTATTTTGGCTCGATCAGATGACCTTTTTGGAATATCATAGTCGAGGTGGTTTTATCAACGTTAGCGTCCTCAAGAATCTGCCGTGTAATGATTTTAGCTTCCAGGTAGAAATCCGGTCAGACATAGACCTTAGGATTTGTTGGTCTTCCATTGATTTTATTTTGAGCGGACTATGCTCATCTGCATTCACAATTTTTAAGACTTTTAAAATATCAGCGTATGTTATTTGTTTGCCCTTTGCACAACTTATGGATGTATTGTTAGGGCTCTCTTGTGCCGAGTGCTGTGTGGCGCTTTGATGCCGCGCCCCCCATCAAGTCGATGGGGTCCTAACAATCTTGCGTATGCAGAGTTGTAGGTTACGTGTTCATATAGGGTGTGTGCAGGGGAGGGGCTGCTGGATGGCGGTGGCCCCCAGATTCGAATGTTCGAATCCCATTCGCTACTCCAGTCGAATCGAGTCGCTTTAATTATAGCATGGGTGAATATATTTCACTCATGCAAAAGCGACTCAACGATCCGACTGAGTCATCTAGCGGCCGTGTCTCAAGGCTCGTCGCTATGAGCGAGAGCGGGCCGCTACAGATGTTAATCAGACCTCGTCCTCCTTCATTTCGAGGGAGATAAAGACGCTCAACAGATGATTTCGGGTGGTGGCAATTGAACTTAGTGAGTAATCTGCGAGTTAACCTGTCGAGCTCCTCCAAAGCTCGAACTAATTATTCCGAACGAATAGGTAAGTGTTGGGATCAGCCAGGTGTTAATGCCCTTAATGAGATTCTTCGAATTAAGCTTGGTATTCAATAATTTTCCGAGTCTATATTTATATTTAGCTGTTAGTTCTTAGTGTGACATATCCCTTTATTTTGTTGTTATTATTATTAGTAACTGGAGGCAGCGAGCGATGCTCGGTAACTTCTTCCTTCAGTTAAAAGCTTTATATTTAATTTAAAATTTTGATAAAAAGGTCCATTTTTACAAAAAACAAATACAAATATATATAATATTCGCCCACTGTACCCCCCCCCCACCCCCGAAACCTCGCCCTACCCGCGGGTCCCCCACCTCCTGCACCTGTTTTGATTCAACCATATGAATCATTTTTATTTATCCAATTGTTTATAAATAAAACCTATCAAAATATGTTGTTTTTTTTTTCAGAAAATTGAGACCTGCTTATGCGAAATATATTTTTAAATAAATTCTTGATTATTTTTTATTCTATTAAATAAATAAATAAGGTTCTTTATAAAACGTTTATTAATATTTCTAATGTTTAAGGAGAATAAAATATGTTAAAATCCACAATCACAATAGTTCTTCAAAGCCTTTGAGAATAAAAAATTTACCCCCCCCCTCCCTCCATTGTGTGTCTGAGTACAAAAGTAAACAAAAGAGAAACCTTTTTTAAACTCCAAGATTTGGATCTGTCTACCTGAGAATAATTAATTTGATTACGAAAAAACCCCATCAAAAACAATTTTGTCGAAGATGAGACTCTGACAGATCGAATTGTCACCCCAAAAACCCCCTAACATGTGAATTTCATCAAAATCTGTAGAGCCGATTTCAAAATAGATTTAAGATACAAATTTATATATAAACAATTTTCGCTCGTTTAATAAGATTATTATTACTTAATTTAACCCAGTTTTTTTTTTCGAAATTTTACACTGTTTTTGTGGAAAAATATAGGTGATATCACCTGTTCACGGTTTAAATAAATAAATCTTTATTCCTCGACCTGCTTAGAGGCACAAGTCCTCGGTGGCTAGGTCTTCCAAACATCTAGCTACAATACATTAATAAACATCAATACAAATTAATTACAACAATTTAACAAAGAATAAACAAGTAAAAAAAAAATAGAAATGTATGCTCATTAACAAATAACATGACCATCAAAAGACAAAAAGTAATTTAAAAATTCCGCGCAAAAACCCGATACCAGGAGCAAGCGACGCATTAGCCATCCCGGCATTTGCCATAAGTTGTTAAGGAAACCTGGTCAAAACCTTAACAAGGATGGTATGACCTCTCTTTATCGTTATGATATGGGACACCCTGTATACATTTAAATGGAAATTTTGCACGTGTGTGTTTGTGAGAGAGGGAATCTCTAATGTATTTGTATCAGCCAACTGGAACGTTATATATTTGTCAATAGAATATTCGAAATTGCCATATTCTCTTTTTAATATACCTAAGTTTCGTGGTTGTTTAGCTGTTAGGATTTCAGTTAACTTCTTCTGTCCATTGAGATTTGATATTGACTGACCTGCTCCCTCTCAAAGGACTTTATTCAGAAAACCAACCATCCATCCATTTATTTTGAGATTAACTCCGCTTACCCCGGAGATTGTTTTGCTATTATCTATTAATATAGCCATCGAGGTCGAATTTCATTGGAAGCAGTGAGACAAACATAAAAAGGAACAAACAAGTAAATAACAGAGTTATATGTTGAAACACTTGACGGATTAATCATGCACGGGTGGCCAACACGAACCGTAGCTCTCAAGAGCCACACGTGTCACCCGTAGAGACTTTTGATCTGGCGCTTTTTATCAACTCGAGCATCAAATGAAATTATTTGCTCTATAAAATACAATATGGTGCTTAATGGACACAGCTGCTCAGACATTACCGTGTATAGAAAGAAAAAAAGACATTAATAATAGCTATTTATTTACAACATATTGCATCCCCGAAATAAGAATTTTATCAATTAGAGTTTTCTTATTAGAAATTGGAATATAAGAATAGAAAAAAATGCTAAAAGTTAACTTTTTATGAATTCTACCGGTTACTTGATCCCTCAGGAGTATGTGTTTCAAATTTCAAGACAATCGGTTAAGCCGTTTATTCTAGAGGTCGGTGAACATAGAGATATAGAATCCCAAAACTATTATATTGGTAATAATTAATGTTTGATGCATTAAATGATTAACAATTAATTCACACATCAATTATTGGATTGATTATGTAAAATTGTTATTAAGTAACTACTATGTAATCTATAATAGGTATATCCGTGATGTGTGTATTAAATGTTAATAATAGCATCCCTCATATATTAATTATTATTTATTATTATATTTGTAATTTTTGAGGATTTTTTGATCAAAGAAGACCTAAAAAATAAAAAATAATTATTTTTCTATATTTTTGTAGGTACTTAAGAAATTTATTCATTGTGATATTGTTTAAAATTAATTCTACGTGTATAACAAGTTTGAATAAATAATATACATTTTGATATTTTGTTGAAAGAATTCAAATTTTTCAAGTGTTCCAGTTTTTTTTTTTATTTGAAGCGCAGTCTATTTATATAAATTGTATTATATTAAATAGTTTGTAGATTTTAAAATTAAATGTAAATTTGTAAAAAAAAATTCAATTAGAGTTTTCTTATTAGAACTTGGAATAAGAATAGAAAAAAGTCCTAAAGTTTCCCTCTAGTGCTAAAAGTTCAAATTTTATGAATTCCACCGATTACTTGACCCCTCAGGAGTCTGTATTTCAAATTTCAAGACAATCGGTTAAGCCTTTTATTCTGAAGGTCCGTGAACATAGAGATATAGAATCCCAAAACTATTATATTGATAGGGTCAAGATTTATATTAAAATATGTTTTTCTTATATTTACTTTGTATTTAAATTCTTAATAATTCAGAAAGGGGGTTAATTATTGTTTGTGAAATTTTATTTTATATAAATTTCTTTACATATGAGGGTGGTTAATTTTTATTTTTTACCATCATTCAGCGAAAACTTAGGCGACTATCAAAAGGAATAATATACTATATATATTTATCTAGATTAATTTGTAACAACGCTTAGAGAAATTTCTCTAAAAAAGTTACCCTCTTGCCTAGAATCGAACCGACGAACTCTTGAACTATGGGCATCAGCTCTAACCACTAGAACAATGTCACATTAATATTTATTTCTTGATTTCTTTTACTAAAACTATATATTTTTGATTTAGACTTTGTGTCTAGATAATATTGTATTCATTTGAACTCGAATGAAAATGAAAAAACACCAATAGATTTTAAATTAAGAAACATTAAATATATATTAATTAACGAGGCAAATTTGAAATATATATATATATATTCTAATTTTGAAATGAAAGACTCCAAATCATTTTAAATTAAGAAACATTAAATATATTGATAATTGTTCCTTCCCCCCCCCCTCGCCACTCAAAAAATTAAAGATGCGAAACTTTTAAGAGACGATGTATTTTCGGTAGTTTACGGGTATACATTTGGAGTGTGGTTTTTTAAGAGGAATAAAATTTTTGGACCGAGACGCTGCCCGCCAGGGCACGCCTCGAAGCTCGTAATAATAATAATAATACATATAACAAAATAAATAGATAAATTCTATGAAATAAAATCGATCATTTTTTGAAATCTGTTATTTTTTAGGCAAATTTCTTAAATCAGCTGCGAATCCCGCCTTCGGCGGGAATCTTGTTAATCTAAAGGCAACGCCCCCTGGACTCCGCAATGGGTTTTATAAAATACACTATCGCGCTTAATGGCCACAGTTGCTCAGACATTTCTTCAATTTTAATGTATAGAAAGAAAAAAGACATTAATTATAGCTATTTATTTACAAGCTTTAGCCCGTGCCCGCAGAGTATTATTATACTGTCTTTTGTTTTATTTAGTTTTTTGAATGGGCAGTTTTTTCAAGTACAAATTTTTGAGATACTTTGGTGGCAGCGGTGTCATTGGTGGTAAATTAATTTGACCTTTGTGGCGGCAACTCGAAAAATCACCATCTTGTGTTATTTCAACTGCAAAATACGTTGCTTTACAATCTTTGCATTTGCATCCATTTTACCGAGATAATGAGGTTTAATTGTTGTAATTAGAAATTGTGGATATATTTTATAAATTGTATTATATTAAACAGTTTGTGGCTTTTAATGAGATTAAATTTAAATTTGTAGAAAAAATTCAATTAGAGTTTTCTTAATAGAACTTGGAAAAAATGCTAAAGTTCGTCCTGGGGCTAAAAGTTCACTTTTTAATAATCTCACAGGTTACTTGACCCCTCAGGAGTTTATGTTTCAAATTTGAAGTCAATCGGTTAAGCCTTTTATTCTGGAGGTCGGTGAACATAGAGATATAGAATACCAAAACTATTATATTGATAAATTACGCATTTTCTTTAACTTATTGCAATTTTTGTGCATTATATATGTTTTAAATTGAAATATTAGAAACAAAATTAAATTAAAAATGGTTAAAAGAGTGTGTCTTCTGATGGAATTATAAATTCATAAAATAATTCCTGTGAATCAATTGTAATAGACTGATGAAGAGGGCAAAGCCCTCGAAACTATAGTCTCGTTATAAATAAATAAAAGCAGAAGACACTCTTTTATTGTCTCCTTCAATATATAAAAATTCTGCTACTCTCGGCACAAAAACTTTCAATTTAAAAAAGGGTAATTACTTTAGAATTTAATAATTTGAAGATATTTTAATATTTGCCAGAATTGACACATAAGGAAAAAATAATATATTAGGGATATATATATATATAAACTTATATATATAAAAGAAAATTGATTTTTTTTTTTTTTTTTTTTGGCTTTTCGGCCTTTCTAACCATAAGCCATTTTACGATACTATATATTTTTTAAATTTGTCCCTATCCCGGGGTCAGATTTTAGCCGAATGCCTCGAGTCGGATTCGAACCCGGGTCCACTTGGTTAGCAGGATGATGCGCTACCGACTAGCCTATCTGACCCCCCACCCAAAAAAAAAAAAAAAAAAAAAAAAATTGATTATTGATTGTTTAATATAATAAAAGAATACAATTCTTTGTAAAACAATCTCAATGAATAAATAAATAACAAATAATAAATTAAAAATAAATAACAAATAATAAATTAAAAAATAAATAAACAAATAATAAATTAAAAATAAATAACAAATAATAAATAAAAAATAAATAACAAATAATAAATTAAAAATAAATAACAATATATAAATTACATTGTTATTGAAAAAATTGTTTAGGTTCTAGACTGTCATAAACTGGCTTATGCCCTGTTCACGGCTTATCGTTGTTATAAAGGGGACACCCTGTATATATGAAATTTAAATTTCCCTTCAATATTGCTTGAAGAGTAATCAAGCTGTTCCCGTTGCTTAAATAAATTAAGAGAGAAAAGACCCGTTAACTGATACTCGGCCAATTCGAATAAATAATCCTCTAACGAAACATTCAAGGATTTTTAACAGTATTTCTATTAACCAGCAGGACATCCACCCACGCTTTCTAGCCCGAGGGATACATCCCCTTTTCCTGCAAACAGATATGTAATAAGAGATATATTATTATTAAAGGGAAAGCCTGGAAGCATAGGTATAAGGCCTATTTTATTTATAAAACTAATATAGGACAATAGTCCTAAGGCGCCACCTGTGGTAACAAAGAAGCCAACCAATAAATATATAATAAAAAGTATAAAAATAATATCAACCTTGTTAGAAATTACGTATTTTAAGTATTCTCATATTTTTGGAGCAACTCTAGATATATTATTAGTTAAGATGCCGCTATTTAAACCAAGCACCAAAACTAAATTATGAAAATGTTATTTGAGTAAAATAGTGGAATAGTTAAATTTAATAGTTGGGTATTTAAATGGAATAATAAATAATTACGACAAGAAATGATATAAAATTGAATATTTTTATCCTTAATAATGTGTGAAACATGAAAAAAATATTTTTCAACTATGATTTTTTTACCCCCTATCTTTTTGTATATCTGGATTCTGATACCCACATTAACTCCAGAATGAGGGGTCAGATAGGCTAGGCGGTAGCATGACAGCGAGCTAACCAGGGGACCCGGGTTTGAATCCGACTCGAGGCATCCAGCTAAAATCTGACCCCGGGAGTAGAGACAAATTTAAAAAATAAATATATAGTATCGTAAAGTGGCTTATGGCTAAAAAGGCCGAGAAGCCCAAAAAAAAAAAAAAAAAACTCCAGAACAGAGAGTCAAAAATGTTTCTATTTTCTATACAGTTGATTTCGGGCTCTCTAGATTTAGAACTGGTTCACAAATTCAAAAAACATTATTTTTTTCAAAGATTCTATTGGGATTTTAAGCCGTTGTTATGATATAGGCAAAATGAAAAAAATTATTGATATTTAAGTTTAAAATTCATTCATTTTTTGTAATTTAATAAATAAATATGCGGGTGAGCTATTCTTTCATTAGAATCTATGATAGCAAGAAGAAGATCTCCGATTTATCATTAAAAATTATTAATTGACTTAAACTGAAAAGAGTATATACCGAGACTTGAGCATTTTTCACTTTATCCTCGAATTTATTTTGCAAATTTTGGCCTTTACTTTATAGTTACTATGTATGTGTGTGCTTTTTATTGCCTAATTAATTGATTATTATTTACAATCATGAGAAATATTTAGATGGTTTTTTTATATGATAAATGAAATTGTCGATAAATTTAAACGATTTTAAAATTAAATTTAAATTTGTAGAAAAAATTCAATTAGTTTTCTTATTAGAACTTGATATAATAATAGAAAAAAATCCTAAAGTTCCCCTCAGGGCTAAAAGTTCACTTTTTATGAATCTGACAGGCTACTTGACCCCTCAGGTGTCTATGTTTTAAATTTTAAGTGAATCGGTTAAGCCGTTTATTCTGGAGATTGGTGAACATAGAGATATAGAATCCCAAAACTGTTATATTTTATACTATGTATCTGTGTGCTTTTTATTGACTAATTAATTGATTATTATTTACAATCATTAGAAATATTTAGATTGTTTTTTTATATGATAAATGAAATTGTCGATAAATTTAAAAATTTATTTTATTTATGATTAAAAAAAAACTACTTTGTTAGAGATTTGATGTATTTGTATATAAATTTTTAGAATTGAGGAAAAATTAATATATTAGGGATATATATAGATTTATATATATAATCTCTCAACAATTAAATATTTATTGATTTAGTATTTAAATAATAATTCTATTGAGATTTTAAGCCGTTGTTATGATATAGGCAAAATGAAAAAATTATTGATATTTAAGTTTATAATTAAACATATTTTTGCTAGATATCATCCTTTCTTGACTCGGATATTTTAATTAATTTATCTATTAGCATTTTTATCTAGATATATAGCTTATAAAAAATGTATAGGTTCCATCACATAGTCAATTTTTACTATATATTAATTTTTCTAGTGGTGTTAGACTAGGTAACTTGTTAAAACAAGTCTTCTGTTTTATCCCTCATTGAAGGGACTTATGAACAAGTACGTTCTTTATTGCTCTATATTCGTCGGCCATTCGTGATGCCCTTTGGCTGGTTGCGGAGGGATCGGTTTGGGATGCTCTGCTTGCCCTACTGTGCCCCCGAGCGGCCCGCCTTAGGGATCAGCATTTGAGGGCTGGCGAGTTTATGGAAATATGAACGAATACGATCGGCTGGCTAAATGGGCATCTATGTTCCCGAGGAAGAAAAGAAAAAAAAAAGTTTAAAATTCATTCCTTTTTGTTATTTGATAAACAAATATGAGGGTGAGCTATTCTTTCATTAGAATCTGTGATAGGAAGAAGAGCTCAGATTTATCATTCAAAATTAATAATTCACTAAAACTGCAAAACGTGTACCGAATCTTGAACAACTTTACGTTTGTCCTCTAATTTATTTTTCATTTATTTATTTTTTTAATGATTTTTAGTTTTTAATTTGAATTGTAAATAACATAAATGTAAATTAGCTAAGAAAAATAGTTTGCTTTATTCTCTTTAATTGAATGCAAATTTTGGCCTTTAACTTTATACTGTGTCTGTGTGTTTTTTTTTCAAAACTTCTCCATGAATTTATGATAAAAAAAAAAGTAAAAATATTTAATGGTCTGCTTATTCGCTATTCAATAGATAGAGAGAAGAGATTTATTTTCCGAAATGGCTTCTCTATTGATCTAGAAAATAATATCATATCATAAATCATTATTGTCATCAGAGGTTGATGCTCTTTTTATATAATCATAATACATACGATTAATTCAATTAAGAGCAAATAATCCAATTGAATACATTTTCCTGTACCTACCTATGGATAATTATACTCGACAACAACAAAAAGTTAAAATTATATTTATTTTTTCGATTAATCAGTTACCTAAATGTAAAAAATATTATTATTATTATTATTTATTTTTATGAATAAATCAGCGAAAAATATTTTACTTTAAAAATAATTAGTATAGAATAGGTTAATAATTCCATATCGCGAATAGCGTCTTAAGTACATTAAGTTCATTCAAGTGAACGTAATACATAATTAATTAATTTAATTATGAAATTCCAAAGATGCATTCAACCAAGAAAAGGAAATCAAATTCTTATAAATAAAAATAAATTTGAGTATATCAATTGAATATATATGTATAAATAAATATAAATAAACATTAGTTTGTTTACTGACGTCAACAAATCAATAAATATTTTATTGTTGAGTGATTTTATATATATATCTATATATTTCCCTAATATATTATTTTTTCCTCAATTCTAAACACATATATATATATACAAGCTGCGTCAGGCGTGCCTCCGGCACGCACCTCTGCACCTTGGCCCTCCGAGTGGGTGGCCCTGGCGGGCAGCGTCTCGAGACGGCCAAAAGTTTGTTTGCAATTTAATTTTGTCCAACTGTATTTTAATTAAATATACTTTATTAATTATAAATCAGCTCCAAGAAATAATTTAACCCAATGCGAAAGCAAAATAAAAAATATTTTTTATAGATTGTAGATATTATTAATTTTGAGCATCTTTAACAAAAAATTGATATTTAGGTACTAACTAAATTTATTATGTAAAAATTTCATCTATTACATTTTTATTTAAATTTAGACAATGATCTTAACACATTTTCATTATGGCTGTGAATTAATTTTTGAATTTAGGAGGGAACTCGACGGCAGCGCCACCATAGTGGAGCAAAACCCTATTATTATCTATTTCTTGAGCGTAGCTGTCAATCGATTAAATATAAAATCGTGTGAAATCAAATGAGATTTAGCCCAAAATTTAGATAAACCATCCGGAGCACTAAACAAACATATGGTGTGAATATGGTTTTGATACGTTCAGTGGTTTAGGCGTGGGTCGATCACGCACATACACACTAAGGATTATATATATAGATACATATATTTATATACCAATACACCAAAGCTCTAATAAAGTAAAGTTAGAATTGAAGAAAAAATAATATATTAGGGATATATATAGAATTATATATATATAATCTCTCAACAGTAAAATATTTATTGATTTGGTATGTAAATAATAATCGATTAATTAGGCAATAATAATAAAAAAAAACAATCAAAAACAATGCAAATTTATTTATTAATTGGGAAAGAAAAAGACTGTCAAAAATCATATAGAAGTAGTATTAGATAATATGAATCCATTTTATTGTATTAATTCATGTTTTGTTAAATAAAATGTGATATGATAGGATAAAGGGAAATTTATTATCGGGTTGAACAGCCGATAAATAATATAAATATCCAATAAAATAATTGAAACAAACAAACTTTTCATTACAACCCTCTGTGTTATTTGTTCTTTTAATTTCACCTTTTATTTTTCGATCATTGATTATTTATTTTTTAACGCGTCGCATTTTGATTAAAAGTCGGCCTTTATTTTAGCGAATTTATCTAAACAACCCAACCAATTTTAATATAAAAAATATCCATTTTATTTATTTATTCAATACGCTATTTCTATATGGGTAGAGCATTCAATGTTGTCTTTGAGTTGAAATTACTTTATTTTTTATAACAAATATTGTGCAAATTAGATAAAATTATTGAATTTATATGATGCAATAAAAAATAACATCGCTACAACAGGTGATTCAATAAGCCCGTAGGATAAGTAGGATAAGTAAGAAACAAAACAAAATTTTACAAAACTCGATTTTATTATTCAACAGAGTTGCCTTCGAGGGCGATACAACGAGTATATGGATTTTCCAACTTTTCGATACCACTTTTATATTACGATTTCTCTTTCCCGTCAAAATAGGCCTCAGTTTCAGCGATTACTTCATCATTGGACTTCTTTTGGATTCTGGTGTGTAATAGTGAAGCCATGTCTCATCCATTGTCACATATCGACGATAGAATTCCATTTTATTGCGGTTTAACAGCGCCAAACACTCCTCTGAAGCATCGATTCGTTGTTGTTTTTGGTCGACTATGAGCTCATGCGGCACCTACTTTGCACAGACCTTTCGCATACCCAAATGTTCGTGTAAAATGGTAAAAACAATATCATCTGATATCTTTACAATGTCAGCTAGCTCGTGTACCTTCAATTTGCGATCGTTCTTATCCAATTTGTAGATTTTTTTTATGTTTTCTGGAATAACAGCCTCATTTGGGTGTCCACTGCTCTGCATCATTTATGCTGGTATGACCACGTTTAAATTCAGCAATCGACTTTTCTACCATTTGTCTTGGTGGAGCAGAGTTTGTATAATGTGTGCTATAAATAAATATATATATATATATATATATATATATATGTCATTAGAGGTTTTTCGGGTTTCTCCGCGTGGGTTTGAGAGTTTTACTCGACGTTTCGGCTCTCCTTTTGGAGCCATTTTCAAATATATATATATATATATATATATTTATATATACATTTATATATATATCCCAAATATATTATTTTTTCCTTATCTGTCAACTCTGGCAAATATTAATATATCTTCAAATTATTAAATTCTAAACTAAGTACCCTTTTTTAATTTTATTTTGTTTTTAATAATATTTTTGTTGGACTTATGTTTCTAAACAATTTTCATCAACTATCTTTGAATCATCTTTAATATAAAAAAAATTCTAGTAAATTAGCATTGCAAGTTATTTAAAAAATTGGCCCATTTAGTCAAGATTTCAAAATAGTAAAGCACTTTGTATTTCTTTCTTTAGAAAAAAATATTGATATTTTTTGGCAAAAAATATTTTGATAATGTTTTTTAATTTAATATGTTAATCAATTATGTCGCATCTTAATTGAACTAATCTTTGGCTATTATAGACATTAATCTAATAATAGCTATTAATAATGCCCTATTCTATGTTCACGGTTTATCGTTGTGATATGGGACACCCTATACTTATTATATATACAGCTTTATACAATTTCATATATTGAATATTTCAACAGTTTCTAAGCTAGAAAAATAAATTGTAAGAGTTTATTAAATTCTGACACACAAACACATACACATAGACATGACATAGGAATAGAAAAATAAAATGTTATTTATGGAAGGGTATTTTGAGAGAAAGAGAGGGTAAAATTATTTCTCTCGTTCAATTCCTTAACAAGTGAATGAAACAGCAGGGCCAGGGGCCCAGGGCCCAGGGCCCAGGGCATAGGGCCCAGGGCATAGGGCCCAGCCAGCCAGCCAGCAACACAAATTGCACACGCGTGGATTTAAGTGAATTGAACATGAACATATGATAGGTAGGTAGACAAAAATAATACAAAAATAACACAGACAAATGCGAGTACGTCACACACACACACACCGAGAGTTTTCTAACTAATAAATTAGCTTAAGAAGATTCTTTTAAGACGAGCTTTTCGTGCGTGCCTTCGGCACGCCCCCTCCTGGCTGGTGCCCTGGCGGGCAGCGTCTCGGTCCAAAAATTTTATTCCTCTTAAAAAACCACACTCCAAATGTATACCTGTAAACTACCGAAAATACACCGTCTCTTAAAAGTTTCGCCTCTTTAACTTTTGAGTGGCGAGGGGGGGGTGGGAGGAATAATGATCATATATTTAATGTTTCTTAATTCAAAATGAATTGGAGTCTTTCATTTCAAAATTCGAGTCCAAATTAGAAATTAGAATTTCAAATTTGCCTGGTTAATGAAAATCGATTGGAGCCGCGCTGACAATTATATTTCAAATTTGCCTCGTTAATTAATATATATTCAATGTTTCTTAATTTAAAATCTATTGGTGTTTTTTTCATTTTCATTCAAGTTCAAATGAATACAATATTATCTCGACACAAAGTCCAAATAAAAAAATATCTAGTTTTAGTAAGAGAAATCAAGAAAGAAATATTAATGTCTCAATGGAGTAATCGGTAGAGCCAATGACTATAGTTCAAGAGTTCGTCGGTTCGATTCTAGGCAAGAGCCTAATTTTTTTAGAGAAATTTCTCTAAGCGTTGTTACAAATTAATCTAGATTAATATTATATAAATATAAATAGTTTCAGCCGTTTTTGAGATATTTCGAAAAAAAAAACAAAAAAAAACACTTTTTTCATGCACGATTACAATATTTTTTTTTGTAATTTATCTCATCTAATTTATCCCTATTATATTTTATCTTAATTCTTCATCTCTATATGTTATTTAGGCTTATTTGTAAACTGATATTTATAATTAATTTTGTGTCTATAACTTAAATTTGTAATTTTACTTTCTAATTTAATTCTAAAAAGACTTTATATTTATACTTGTAATTTTTATTTATATTAATATTCATATTTACTTAGATTTCTTATATTTACATTTATATATTTTATAATTAAAAAAGAAAAATCTTTGTAAAACAATTTTTTAAATTTTTTAAATTTTAAATTTTCATTGGTGTTTTTCTTGTGTAAGATTTGAATGTTATATTTTGTTATATTGGTAACCATGATTTGAATGTCAAGAATGGCGACCACTCGTTCAATTATTATTAGTTTTTAACCTGTAAACTCCTGATGATGGACTAATAATCCGAAATATATTGAGTTTGTATAAACCTCTTTGAGTTTTATTTCATTCACTGTGAAACTACACACCCTTTACTCTATTAACTACGATTACAATACTTGACCATACCCTGTATGGTAAAGTAAAATCAACATTTTAGAGGAATAAAATTTTAACTAAATAAAATAACAAGTAATAATCTAATTGTAATAAATTCCATCATAAATTTACAAAATCAAATACAGTTCTTACAGGTGTTATAACCAATTATTATTATTGGTTAAAAATAAACACCACCCAGCCACACAATCACTAACAGACATTACGACTAAATAATTAATATCATTAAAAAGATAAATCTTCAATATATAATATTTAAATTGTAGTATTTCTAATAGGCAGAGAAAAATACAAACAAAATTTAATATAATAATAAAACTTGAGCAAGATGCGAGGTAGGTTTCACAAAAAAAAGAAATAAAACAAAATTGAGTTTTGAATTCGATATATTTCGGGGGTGAGGTCTGTTTACTTTACTCCTGATAATGGGCTCACCCCCGAAATATATCTAATTCAAAACTCAATTTTGTTTTATTTCTCTTTTTTTGTGAAACCTACCTTGCATCTTGCTCAAGTTTTATTATTATATTAAAATGTTTCACCTAGAACCAACACCTAACTCCTTCCTTAAAAGTTTAAAATTTAATATTGTTGTTATGGAAAGAAACAATTTTTTTTCTACAACTTACGATCGTAATTTTAAGGAGGCAGTTTTACTTGGACAATTCCTGCATCTCTTTCTCTTTCAAACGGTATTAATATATGTCATATATGATAAAAAGTGGAGTTAGCAGGTTTTCACTCTAAGCCGACGATATAGGTTATTTATTGTATATACATTTGAATATAAATATATCCCAAATATATTATTTTTAGTTTTGTATATTTTTTACAATAATTTATTTATTGTATACTAGCTGCAAGGCCCGCCTTCGGCGGCCCTCTTACTAGCCAGGGGCACGCCCCTGGACCCCCAGCCCTCGAACCCTACTCCCACCCATCACATCCCCTGAAACCCACCCAGCACCCCCCACCATGCCCAACCCCCGCCCCCTGGACTCCACCTCGCACCACCATCATGCACCCCAACCCTACTCCGCCTCACCCCACCCCCATTCCAACCCCGCACCCATTTTTTGCATTTCTAGCCTTCTAGTGACCCACAGATTATGTATACAAAATTTGGTTGAGTTTGGCCTAAGAGAAAGAATTTTCATTTTTGACCCTCCCTCCCCATTTTGGGTGGTTAGTTTTTGCATTTCTAGCTTTCTAGAGTCCCAGAGATTATGTGTACAAAATTTGTTTGAGTTTTCTCCAAGGGCAAGAATTTACATTTTTCACCCTCCCCCCTCCTTTTTGGGTGGTTTTTTGGGGAAATTTTTTTGAACAAAAGTTGTCAGAAATCACATCACCTACAACTTTGTTTATCATAAAATTTTCCGTAGGGTTAATAGTTTAGGAGTTATTTGATAATTTTCATTCGTGCGCCCCCCCTCCCCAACCCCCTTCTGGGGTCAAAATATCAAAACGTTATATAGCTAAAAACGTAAGTTAGAAGACATCTGATGTAAATATGAAATTTCATAATAATCCCTTCAGCCGTTTTTACGTGAATCATGAGCAACTTTTCGGAAACCACTGAAACAGACAGACAGACATACAGACAGGAATTTTGTTGAGGGTGTTTTCGTTCATAACTTTGCTTGTAACGTGTTCAGCCAAAATTTGGTGATTTGGACCAATGTACAAACAAAATTAATTATATATATATATATATACATATGAATATAAATATATCCCAAATATATTATTTTTAGTTTTGTATATTTTTTACAATAATTTATTTATTGTATATATACATATGAATATAAATATATCCCAAATATATTTTTTTTTTAGCCTTTCGGCTTTTCTAGCTATAAGCCTAATTACGATACTAGTTATATTTTTTTAAATTTGTCTCTACCCCCGGGGGTCAGATTTTAGCTGGATGCCTCGAGTCGGATTCGAACCCGGGTCCCCTGGTTAGCTTGCTGTCACACTACCGCCTAGCCTATCTGACCCCCCCTATATTATTTTTAGTTTTGTTTATTTTTTTACAATAAATAACCTATATCGTCGCCTTAAAATTGTAAACCTGCTAAATACATTGTTCTATTTTTTTTCCAAAATTTTCTCTCGGTCCTCCAGGTACTTTTTATTATTAATTAGGTAATGTATAATTGCAAAGTATTTACTATCTAATGCAAAAAAAATTCAAATCGGATTAGTATTTCCTGAGATTAGCCTCGTCAAACCAACCAATAAACAAACTCTCCATCTTTATACTTATACACAATTTTTTCTCGTATAATAAGAGTAGATGGATATCGTTATGGTATTCGTTAGGGAACCCTCACTCAGTATGCCAATATTCAGTTTATTTCTCGACCCTTTTGAAATGTTTATTTATTACTTTATCAAAACTCAAGTAGAGTTTAATGTAAACTCAATCAAAAATCAATTTTCTATCCACTCGAACATATAATTCAATCATTTATTATTTATTTATTTATTTTCAATTTCGTTCATTTGTAATGGAATTTGATTAATAATAATAATAATAATAATAATGTTTTAGCTAATTGTTTATTCAAAGTATTTTGTTGATTTGTTTTATTATTCCCACCCACGCAAACACAAAATAGTTCGTTTTTGTATTCATGGCCGAATATTAAGATTCTTTTTTTGATGTAAAATCCTTGACAGCAATTAGAGAAAGAGAAAGTCCATTGCTTTCTCTTCTTTCTTTTTATAAGCTTTTAAAATTTAAATGAGTCTGACGGAATTACCGAGAGAGAGAGAGAGAGTCTAAGCTTTTTATCTTTAAATAGGGATATGGTCCCTCAAAAAAAAAAGAGGATTTAATATCTCGTATTTGAGTGAAGTATGTATTTTAAAAGGAATTCTTCTCAAAACGTTATATTCTTTTTTTATGGGAGCTTTTATAGTGTCTCCTGAAGTAGGTATTTGAGATTGTAAACTAAAGTACCTGGAGCACCGAGCGATTCACGGTACCTTTTTGCTTCAGTTTAAAGCGAAATATTTTATTTTCCAATTTAAAATTCTTGCGAAAAGGTCGATTTTTAGTTTTATTCAGAATTAAATATGTCAGGTAGGAATCCACGCGCGAAAGAAGTTTATTGATATATGTACTTTCAAATGGGTGGAGTATTGTTAGGGCTCTCTTGTGGCGAGTGCTGTGTGGCGCTTTAATGCCGCGCCCCCATCAAGTCGATGGGGTCCTAACAATCTTGCGTATGCAGAGTTGTAGGTTGCGTGTTCATATAGGGTGTGTGCAGGGGAGGGGCTGCTGGATGGCGGTGGCCCCACCAGATTCGAATGTTCGAATCCCATTCGCTTCTCCAGTCGAATCGAGTCGCTTTAATTATAGCATGGGTGAATATATTTCACTCATGCAAAAGCGACTCATCGATCCGACTGAGTCATCTAGCGGCCGTGTCTCAAGGCTCGTCGCCATGAGCGAGAGCGGGCCGCTACATGGAGATCCACAAATTTAAATCCTCTATTCGGACTCGTGGTATTAGGTGGATGGTCAGAGTTAGGTGAAGAGGAGAGTATCCAGAGGACATGTATAGGGTTGGCGGGGTGAATGATGATCGGAGGTGCGTCTAGGGGTGAAGGGTTGCCGGCAGGTCTCTTGCTGAGGAAGCTGCCTTAAAGAGTTGGATCCAGAATTGGGAGCAGCCGGGGGCAGACAAGGCAGCCTGGACGAGAATCCTGATCCCAAACTTGGGAGCGTGGCTTGACAGGAGGCACGGCGAGGTGGATTTTTATATCATCCAATTCCTAAGCGGACACGGGTGCTTCTGCTCCTTTTTATCCCGTATTGGGAAAAAAGTAGATGGTGTCTGCTGGTTCTGCGCTGAGGAGGATACAGCGGTTCTACTGTCCGAGATGGGCAGAACATAGGAACAGGCTTTGCCAAGATTTGGCAGCTGTTTTTAACAGAGAGACCGTGGTCCTGATCATGCTGGAGAGTGGAGAGGGATGGCAAAAGGTCGCTGCCTTCCTAAAATCCATTCTCCAGGGGAAGACATCCCATGAAAGAGAAATGGTAAACGCCGCTCTGAGTACCGGATAGAAAAGGGGATATTCTCGTCACCTGAAGTAATACACTGTGGTCCCAGGTGACGGGGAAATAAGGGGAGGGGAGTTTAGTCAGTCCCTGAAAATGACAGGAACCTGACACTACCCTGAAGCACGGCCGAGGGGAGTCTTTTTGAAGATTCTCCCCTCCCCTCGAAAAAAAAGGTATCTTGCTAGCCTCCCCTAAACCCCACCCACCCACTGACCCTATCCTTCACCTCTAGACCTACCTCAAATCATCATTCACCCTGCCATCCCTATACATGTCTTCTGGACACTCTCCTCTTCACCTAACTATGATCACCCACGGAACCCCACGAATCCGAATGGAGGATTACAATTTGTTTACATTTTGGTTGGTTGGTTTAACTTTCAGATAAGATACAAGGCCTTTTGTGTTTAAAGTCTCGAAATAAAAAAATTCCCGTTTGTGTCCACGGGTTAAATTTTGAAAAAATTAAAAAACAATTTCGAGTTAACCAATTAGCATATGTTCCCAAATTGATTGCTAAAACTTTAAAACCCGAGGCGATAGAATATTATAAAAATTTCAATATATAATAAATATTAATTAAAATTTCCTAATATTAATATAGAATAATATTTGTTATATAGTAGGTATTAATGGGTTTTAAAATTAATAAACCAATTAATAAATAAAAGATAATTGAAAAAATGTAAACAAACTTTTTTTAGTGACATTTTCATCTATCAATAATTACTATAATTAAGAAAAAATCAATTAAGATGAATTTTGATGAGGTCCAGTCCTATCCAGATCGTTTTCTCATCCTCAACAACTTCTTAATAGAGTTGGTTTCATCAAAATCAGTAGAGCCGTTTTCAAATTAAAAAAAAAAAAAAACAAAAATACAAATATATAAATCTACAATTAAAGCTCGTTTAATAAGAGTAGATTTGTAATGATAGTGGGATTTAAAATTAAAAAACTAATTAATTATTTATTAAAACGAAATTGCAAAAAATGAAATTATAAATTTTTATTGACACAATCACTTGAGAATAATTATTTGAATTAAGAAAAAAATCATTCAAATTAAATTTAGCCGGAGATGAGAACGTGACAGATCGAATTGTCAACACAAAAACTCCCGAACCCGTGAATTTAATCCAAATCGTTAGAGCGGTTTTCGAGAAACCGATTCTATATATACAAAAAAACTCGTTTAATATAACGGAAAAACCAAAATCATTCTGTCGTTATAAGAAATAATCAGTAATTTCATAAATTATTGTCATACAAATCGAATTATACATCTATCTTTATCTATCTATCTATACTTATTAATAGTCAAGACAAATTAGACCAATTTTTACGACAAATAAAAATATTAATCGGTAAAGATCTTAATTTTGGTAAACATGCTTATTACTGCTCCCCATTGAACATATAAAAATATCCCTGTTAAAATATGTTGCGATCAAGCCGCCATCTTGGAAAAAAGGTACACTTTTTCAGTTTCATGCCTATATCTCGGCAACTATAACACATATAAAATAAACTGCACCGGATCGTTGCTAAACTTTATCCAAATTCATTTGAAATATTAATATGTTTATTCCTTTATATAAATCAGATATCACTTGCAATTTGCAGCTCATGTTGACTTTAATTCAAAAATAATGATCGATTCTCATTTAACAGTCGAGGAATAACAATTCTTCCTTAGATTTTTGACATTTAGGTTATTATTGGTAATCATTGCTGAAGACATGGAGGAATCGGCTTAAAATCAAAAATAACGATCGATTCTTATATAATACTAGAGGAATAACCTTATTGCATTCCATTTTTGATGTTTTGACTATTAATGGCAACCTCTAATGTAAACATGGAAGAATCGACTTAAAATCAAAAAGACTAAATTCTTTTTTGGTAAACAACTCAAGCTTGAGTTGTTTGCCATAAATGAATTTAGTCTTTTTTGATTTTAAGTCGATTCTTCCATGTTTCATTAGAGGTTGCCATTAATAGTCAAAACATCAAAAATGGAATGCAATAAGGTTATTCCTCTAGTATTATATAAGAATCGATCGTTATTTTTGATTTTAACTCGATTCCTCCATGTCTTCAGCAATGATTACCAATAATAATCGAATGGTCAAAAATCCAATATAGAATGGTTATTCTTCAAGTACTAGATGAGAATCAATCGCTATTTTTGATTTTAACTCGATTCCTCTATGTTTCAGCAATGGTTACCAATAAAAACCGAAACGTGAAAAATCCAATATAGAATGGTTATTCCTCAAGTACTAGAAGAGAATCAATCGCTATTTTTGATTTTAACTCGATTCCTCTATGTCTTCAGCAATGGTTACCAATAAAAACCGAAACGTCAAAAATCCAATATAGAATGGTTATTCCTCAAGTACTAGAAGAGAATCAATAGCTATTTTTGATTTTAAGTCGATTCATCCATGTCGTCAGCAATGGTAACGGATAAGAAAACAACGCGGTTGCTATGGTTACTTATAAAATTTCCTCCCAAATTTTTACCATTTCACAGCGAGAAGCCTAAACATTCTTACCTAAGTTAGATTAAATGAGCTATATTAAAACGATCAAATGAATAAATTTTAAAGAATTTAAAATTAAAAAAGTACTATTTTACTATAGAGTAAAGTACTTTAAAATATGATTTTACTAAAAACTTTATTTAACCTTTTTTGTGGTCCCCAAGGTACTTAATTAGGATATTAAATTTCATCAAAATTGGTTAAGTCATTTTCAAGATATTTAGAAAAAACTAAAAAAGTACTGAAATAAAGTACTAATGTTTGTCGACCGATATGTACCAAAAACTAATCAGCGCTTCATTTTGTTAAACTAATGGTAGGATTTCAATTTCATTTCAATCAGCGAAAAGGTGTGGAAAAAATCGTGGACGAAAAAAACGATAACACACATATTACATACATCCATCCATCCATCCCCACGCACTTCCAAAAAAAATGGCACTTTTTGGCCTTTCGACGAGATTCCAGGTAATTTTTGGCAAAACCGTCACGTGCTAAAATTCAATCTCATTGAATACTTCAATTTGTGACCTTAATTAAGTCTATGGGTTCCGTAGTCTTTACCTGAGGACCCTTTGAAGTCGCGCTTGCCGCGAGAGCGATTCCAATACTTTCTCCCATGCTTCGCATTGGATAAAGTAAAAATTGTTCAGTAAAATATAGGTTATTAAATTTCCTATTAAAAACCATTCTAAATATTGTTTTGTATCTCCAATACTTTTGCTTTAATCCGATGTTGAAAAAGTCCCTGTGAAATTAGGACATTCAGGGGGGGGAGGGGTCGATTCCTGCCAAAGTCGTGCTTCGCAGCTGGTTTATCAATATTTTTGTAATTTAATATTAACTAAAAAGAAAAAAGAAATAATAATTAAATGCGATCAAGATTGATTAAACGAAAATATAATTAAATTCAGGTTCTAAGAAGTTCTTTTGTTAAATATAATCGTATAGAGTGAGAAACTTTGAGAGTGAAGTAACATGTAGGCACGTGTAGGCATCTGCCTGTCCCAGAAGAGAGAGAGAGAGAATTCTGATACTTTAATAGATATTCTCAGTCAGGGAAGAAAGAGGATCCGAGCTTGAGTGGCTGGTTTGTCTCTGTGTGGGGGTGGGTAGAAATCCGATTAGCTGGAATTTTTCTCTTTTGGACGAACCATTTTCCTAAATGATCTTACGCTAACGACATTTTACACCCCCTGTATCATCTTTCTCTTGTTTTCTTTAATTTATAGTACCTGGAGCCACAGAGCGATGCACGGTAACCCCTGACCTCCCTCCAAACCACACACCTCACCCCCACCACTGCACCCCCACTCCGGCCCACACCACCCCAACTGCGCCTCTCACCCCCGGATCCCCCACAACTGCACACCACATCCACCCCCACCCCCGACCCAGTTTTTGCATTTCTATCTTTCTAATGGTCTACATATTATGTGTATATTTGATTACTCGTACACCAATTTGCCCACATTCGTTCATATTGATATACATTATAAAAAATACATAAGAAAATAATAATAAAAAAATAATCGTATAGGATCTAAAATAAAAACATAAAATTAAAAAAAATGTGTGCGTCTCGGGACGCGCGACAGAATAAGTGATAACTTTCACCAAGCAAGTATTTTTTTAGGAAGACAATTGCAATGATAATTGCCCGGAGAAAAGAGAATTGAATATTTAATTTTAATTAGAAGAGTGTGTGGGGGGGGGGGGGCAAAGGAATAATTATTAATATATTTAATGTTTCTGGGTTTAAAATTAATTGTTGTCTTTCTTTCAGCTTAATTCAATTATACATATTTCAAATTTGCCGCGCCGCAATTTATTCAATGAATTCTATTTATTAAATACATAGCTATATATAATATATTCAATAATTTCCACACTTATAATAAAGTCTAATTCAAAAATATTCATTTTAGTAAAAGTAAAAAGCAAAGATTTTTAAAATAGTTCTACGGTCCAGTGGTAAAGTGGGTGCCTCTTATGCAAGAGGTCTCAGGTTCTAATCTGACATCCGGCGAGTCATTTTTTTTATTGAGATTTTCATCTATCAATAATTACTTTAATTAAGAAAAAATCAATTAAGATGAATTTTAATGGGGTCCAGACCTAGCCAGATCGTTTTCTCATCTTCAAAACTTGTTAATAGATTTTGTTTCATCAAAATCGGTAGTGCCGTTTTCAAAATAGAACTAAGATACAAATATATATACAGATTTTGCTCGTTTAATAAGAGTAGATAGATGCATTTATAAATGCCTACTTAATAGTTGACAGAAAATAAAAAGTGACAAAGTCGTCGCAGTTTACGGTAATTTATTTATTGAATAAACTGAATATAATGAAATGTTCTCTGGTATGAAATATGTAGAATTTTTACTGGATTTATAAAATACGATCCTTTTGAAATTTTTAAAATACATTATAAATAAGTAGATAATAATTCAACTAAAAAATATATGAAGTAAAAATAATAATAATAAAGAACAAGCAATGTAATTTGTGATAACAAGCAAAAATATTTTATCGTCGTTATAAAAGTTTAAATTGCCGATAATAACAGATTTAATAGAAATTACAAGAGATTTTCAAAATTCGTAAAATTATTTTATTTAAAATAATAAATGCTTGTCAGATGAGACTCGAAAAAAACTTTTTAAGAGATTATCTATATATATTAAAAAGTTAGAAGTAATTAAAAATAAAACCAATTAATAAAAGATAAATTGTTCATTTATGCCTATATCATTACAACGGCTTAAAATCCCAATAAAATTATTCCAAAAAACAGACATTCTGTTGAATTGATAACCTCCTCCTTTTTTCGAAATCGGTAAAAAAAGATGTTTTTTGAATTTTTGGGATAATATTGTGGGTTCTTGTTGAAAATTTTTTAATAAAGTAAAGAAAATTTAAATTTTTTTTTTAACTTTTTAAAATTTAAAATATAAAATACTACGTAGTTGGAACGGCCAACTGCGTTAGTGCTTGAAAAAATCTACAAAATTTGAAAAAAAGAGAAACAAAAATTAATTTGCCAGGTTTGTGACACAGTCGGTTAACCAGATACAAACTTAGTTGCAAATAAAGTTAGTTATAAGGAGAAAACACAAGTTTGTGTGATCTAGACGCACAAAGGTCTTTTATTCATAAGAAAGTGCTGAAATATTAAACAAATAAATAAGTTGGACAAGAAATGATGAAGTCAGTTTTTAAAATAACAAGTTTAATTATTTTATTGGGAAGTAATCAGATGTTGTTCAGTCAACAAATATTTACAAGATAATGTTATGTTATAATTGAATTTGATGAAATAATTACAAGATAATTAATTTGCTTAAGAAATAGATTCTTACAACTAGATTCATTCCTTTGTTTTGTTTTTGTTTTGAATAAAAAGTAATATTACAAATAATACTCTTTGTTGAAAGATAATTAATTATAATTAAATAATAGCATGAGTCATAGGAATCAATTATCTTAATTGGTCTGTGTGGGTTGGTATGTGTTTATTAATTATCTTAATTAATAATCGCTAATTATTGGTTTGTTACAATGTTATCTAAAAATATTATTTTTAATAGATTTAGTCCATAGTTTAAAAAACAATAGAGTTCATATTTAAAAGAGAGTGACAATAATATTAGATTAAATAAATAAGTTATATGGAATGTTAGTTTAATATGAACACGGATGCAAGTTCGCTTTAATTGGGAAAGAAATGTATTTGCTTGATTCAAAGGACTTAAAACTTATAAATTAAGATGAGCTGTTTAATGTTAGTGAAATTTTACTCTTGTTAAATCTGATGTATTTCTCTTAACAGAAATAGCGTGAGTGAATATATATACGAAACGAATTGATGTGTTAGGAAAAGAAAAACGTTGACCTTTAAACAATGTGCAGGACTCCTATACGGACGTTCACTGCTAGGTGGTAGAAATCCTTGGGAAGAGATATTAGCAACTAAATGGTTCTTCAAAATGGTAGCGGTTTGTGTGCAATCCGATGATTGACCTCTTGGACGAAATTCCTAGGCGAAATCTTCGTAGGCAGTGAACACAATTAATTGACTAAATCACTTGAAACCTTGTAAATTGGTCTCCAGCATTCAGGGATGAGATTAACTCAAGTAAAATGTATGAAAAGGTTCAACGTGGGTCGTTTCGATGTTGCTGGTTTGCTTGTTACTAAACAACTGAACTATTAATAATGTGAAAAAAATTCTAATTAGCATTGTTTTGGACCATGTGACCGGTGTCATAGAGATATTAATTAAGAGTCGTATTGTTAGGGCTCTCGTGAGGTGAGTGCTGTGTGGCGCTTGTGCCGCGCCCCCATCAAGTCGATGGGGTCCTAACAATCTTGCGGGCGCAGGTTGTAGGTTGCGTGCTCATATAGGGTGTGTGCAGGGGAGGGGCTGCTGGATGGCTTTTGGCCCCTCCAGATCCGAATCCATTCGAATCCGATTCGCTTCTCCAGTCGAAATCGAGTCGCTTTAATTTATAGCATGGCTGATAATATTTCACTCATGCAAAAGCGACGCAACGATCCGACTGAGTCATCTAGCGGCCGTGTCTCAAGGCTCGTCGCCATAAGCGAGAGCGGGCCGCTACACCACACCCTTTCTTTCTTGGGTGATTACCGATTACCGACTAAGTCAGCCGGGCAAGGCTCTATCCACCTAGCTGGTGGGTCAAGAGGCTGCTTGCTTTGCAATCACGTCGGGCGGTCACCAGTATTGTTAGGGCTCTCGTGATGTGAGTGCTGTGTGGCGCTTTGTGGCGGTTGTAGGTTGCGTGTTCAGATGGGGTGTGTGCAGGGGAGGGGCTGCTGGATGGCGTTTGGCCCCTCCAGATCCGAATCCATTCGAATCCGATTTGCTTCTCCAGTCGAAATCGAGTCGCTTTAATTATAGCATGGCTGATAATATTTCACTCATGCAAAAGCGACGCAACGATCCGACTGAGTCATCTAGCGGCCGTGTCTCAAGGCTCGTCGCCATGAGCGAGAGCGGGCCGCTACACCACACCCTTTCTTTCTTGGGTGATTACCGATTACCGACTAAGTCAGCCGGGCAAGGCTCTATCCACCTAGCTGGTGGGTCAAGAGGCTGCTTGCTTTGCAATCACGTCGGGTGGTCACCAGTATTGTTAGGGCTCTCGTGATGTGAGTGCTGTGTGGCGCTTTGTGGCGGTTGTAGGTTGCGTGTTCAGATGGGGTGTGTGCAGGGGAGGGGCTGCTGGATGGCGTTTGGCCCCTCCAGATCCGAATCCATTCGAATCCGATTTGCTTCTCCAGTCGAAATCGAGTCGCTTTAATTATAGCATGGCTGATAATATTTCACTCATGCAAAAGCGACGCAACGATCCGACTGAGTCATCTAGCGGCCGTGTCTCAAGGCTCGTCGCCATGAGCGAGAGCGGGCCGCTACAGTCGAAACTACTATTCACCCAGAGTACCTCCGCCATTACATAGGACCGCTTTTGCGCGTCCAGTAGGTTTCATACAAATAAAAGATCAGATACTTATTTACCACGACTCTATATATATTTCGGGGTATAAGCCCAACTTCAGGAATTCACAAAGGATACTTTTTTGCATTTTTGAACCAGAAGTTCTTATGCTACAAAAACGAAACCCCTTTAGAATTAATTAATAATAAGAGACTTAAATCTTATCTTATCTTATTTTATTAAACGATTATATTTTACGTATTAACCTGAATTGGACTATTACGAACATTTAAAAAAAAAATTATCCAAATCGGTCCAGACATTTGAGAGATCTGCGCTTACGAAGAAACAGAAATTAATTAAATATACATAGTTCATTAATACATGTTTACATATAAATAAATCGCCTTAAAATCTCAATAAAATTAAGAGTAGAAATTTTATTTAAATCACAAATTATTAATTATAATTATTATTTATTGAACACGAACAAATAATACAATCTAACTACGACGTTTCGATCGGTCTATTCAGCGATCGTTCTCAAGTATAATTTATGTTATTCTAAAATCGGATTGGTTGCCTATACTTGAGAACGATCCTGTCTGGCCACCCCTGATTATTTTAAATAAACATTTGTTTATTATATATCGACCTGTTTGTTTTGATAAAGAGAAAACAAAGGGGTTATCCTCTGCTTGATGAAAATAAACATACATATATATATATATATCGATAGATTGTTTTGATTCAAAAGCACATGCTTTGTATTATTATACCCAGACACCTGTTTTGTTATGATCACCATGAGTGCGTGGGCGGACTGAACAGCTTCCCGGGTGCTTATGTACCTTTAATTGCCTACTAAATATAATATATGTCTAAATTCATTAAACAAACACCCGACCCGGGGGCCTCTTGTTCTGTCCTATGTTTATTATTATTAATTTATTCTAAGGGAGTTTCGTTTTTGTAGCATTAGAACTTCTGGTTCAAAAATGCAAAAAACATCATTTTTCGAATAATTTTATTGGGATTTTAAGCGGTTGTAATGATATAGGCATAAATGAATAATTTATATTTTATTAATTGGTTTTATTTTTAATTACTTCTAACTTTTTAATTTATATAGATAATCTCTCATAAAGTTTTTTTTTTCGGCCAGCATTTTATTATTTTAAATAAAATAATTTTACGAACATTGAAAATCTCTTCTTAATTTCTATTAAATCTGTTATTATCGGCAATTTAAACTTTTATAAAAATATTTTTTCTTGTTATCACAAATTACCTTGCTTGTTCTTTATTATTTTTTGTTTTTTTTGTTTCATATATTTTTTAAAAGTATTTCAAAATTTCAAAAGGATCGTATTTTATAAATACAGTAAAATCTACTCTTATTAAACGAGCAAAAATTGTATATTTATATACAATATGTTAAAATATATGTGTAATATTGGCACCTCCGATATGACATCAGCGCCACTCCGGTGTTTTTTTTTGTTTTTTTATAATGATATTGATACAAGAAGAAGTTGCACCAAGAAGGTACAACCTCTGAAGTCTGTGGTGGACCCTTGTAACGTGAAGATAAGGGGAGATTTAGGGATTGGGTAGAGGTCGAAGGTATCTGTGGATGCTGGTCTTGAAAGATTGAAGGTTATAAGTAGCTGGAAAGACGGTCGGGGGAAGAGAATTCCAGTCTCTAGATGTCATAGGGATAAATGAATTGGCGAATGCGTTTGTTCGATTAGTATCTAGTTTAAGCGCGTAGGGGTGTTGAATTTTAGAAAATCGTGTATTTCGGGCAAATGAGGCCTTTGGTGGGATTATCGATTTTATTTCGTCAGAACAAAAGCCATGGTAGTATCTATAAAAAAGGGAAAGGGCGGAGACAGATCTACGATGGGCTAGGGAGTCGAGAGTGTCAGTTAATGTAGGATCGCCTATCAGTCTGATAGCTCGTCTCTGAATTGCGTCCAGGGTTTCAAGAGAATACTTGGAGGACCCTCTCCACAAATGCGAGCAATATTCAAGACAGGGGCCAATTTGAGCCTTGTATAATATAAGGAGTTGAGTGGGGTGAAAAATCGTTTGGTTCGGAAAAGAAAGCCAAGCTTACATGCTGCAGCTTTTGCTACTGAGATAATATGGTCATTCCAAGAGAGGTCAGAACCTAAGGTGACACCTAACATTGATATTTTATTACGGAATTCCAATGAGCTCGAATCAAAGGAAATGTCCGGAAGGTTCCTATCTGCGCGCCTAGAAATTAGGCAGCACTGTGTTTTGCCAGCATTAAAGTTTGGTGTTGGCTATCTTAACTTCACATATCACTCACTTCATTTTCTACTCCAGTTCATGTAACTTGCTATAAATATATTGCTTTTTCCTCATGTACTATTATATTTATTGTAATATGTGCAACCTCAATAAAACGCTTTATATATTTTATCTATAAAATTATCTATCATTGTGATATTCCGCTATCCACACCTTTTATACCTCTTAATACAATAGTACCTGGCCACCGAGCGGTAAATTTTTGCTTCAGTTAAAAGCTATATATTAATCCCCGACCCCCCCCCCCTCCTCGCCCCTCGGACCCCGACC
Source organism: Forficula auricularia (assembly GCA_024734495.1). NCBI lineage: Eukaryota > Metazoa > Arthropoda > Insecta > Dermaptera > Forficulidae > Forficula > Forficula auricularia. The sequence goes on from JALMQS010000703.1 coordinate 262,604, forward strand.
ACTTCACCCCACCTCCTGGATCTCTCTACGCCACCCCCGAAACCACGATCCCTATATAGTAGGATAGAAGTAATTTAATTTAATTAATTAACTAGCTGCAAGGCACGCCACCTGGACCCCCAGCCTCCGAACCCCACCCTCACCCCCTACCCCAAACCCACCTCCCGCACCATGCCCAACCCCCGCCCCCACACCAACACTCCATCCGCACGCCAACCTAAGAATCCCCCTCCCAGAAACCCCTCAAGCCACCCCCACCCCCGCACCATGCACCCTTACCCAACCCCCTTGAGGGGTATTTTGGGGAAATTTTTTTAACCAAAATCTATCAGAAATCACATCCCCTACAACTTTGCTCATAAGAAAAATTACCGTAGGGTTAATAGTTTAGGAGTTATTTGATAATTTTCATTCGTGCGCCCCCCCCCCCCCAACCCCTTTTTGGGGTCAAAATATCAAAACGTTATATAGCTAAAAACGTATGTTAGAAGACATCTGATGTAAATATGAAATTTCATAATAATCCCTTCAGCCGTTTTTACATGAATCGTGAGCAACTATTCGCGGAAATCATTGAAACAGACATACAGACATACAGGAATTTTGTTGAGGGTGTTTTCGTTCATAACTTTGCTTGAAACGTGTGCAACCAAAATTTGGCGTGATTTAGAGCAATGTATAGACAAAACCTTAATTATATATATATATATATATATATATATAGATTATTTGTTTGTGATTTTATTTAATTTGAAAATACACTAATAGTTAATTACAAATATTTTATATATTAAAATTACGGAAATTAATTATTTACACTCGGAATATATTCTCGATTGTTCAAATTATGAACAGTCTTCTTATCGATCTTGTATTATTAAAAGAGAAAGAAAAAATTCGTCTATTATTTTTGCCAAAACAAGTTTCGGTCCCATCTTCAGTTAACACAAGTAAAGTAAAGAGTGCTTTTGTTAACTAAAGATACATTTTTCAAAAATTAAAAAGAATTTGTTTCTTGGATCTTTTAATAATACAAAAAAATTAATTAATTTGAGGTATTTTCAATTGAAGAAGACACTCTGGTATAAAACTTGTGGCGCTTCACAAAACTGTCGGTAGAGTGCGACACATATTCAATCACTTTCAACACACAAGTAATATTTTAACAGAAAAACAAACAAATATACAAAATATCGATATTTGTAATATACTTACATCACACACATGCAACCATATGTAAAGATTTATCATAAATAAATTACCACCAAGGAGGGAGATAAATTATGCAATTCAAGAAATAAACAGATCAATTTCAGAAGTGATAAATATGTCCATTTTGATTAAATATAAGTCATGACAATTCAATAGCAACTTAGATTCAAGTGCAATACACTTGAAGATTGAGGTGATACCTACACAACGGGGGTCTCTTACTGGTACGGTAGCCCGAAGTGTATCGAATAGTATCATCTCTTTCCATACAAGTTCACCTGCGTCCACTCACCTTGTGTCGTGTACCAATTTTATATGTGCATTTTTATTTAACCCTAACCGCCTACCTCTTGCTTGCCGGCCTTCTCTCCCAGGCTATATATTATATGCTACTCCTCGCTATAAACTCATTTCTGAATTGAGATTCAAAGGAGGCCAAATATAATAATTTATTAATAAATGAATTTATCTTTAAAGACCAATCATAGATTTTAGAGAAAATATTCTTACATTGCATACCAGAGAGGTTCGTCCCCTTAGGAATCGAACCCAAGCGCTAACTAAGCTTGCCGGGCTGTTAGCCAAACTACCCCCCCCCCACCACCTCCTACCCCTCTCGACCCCACCCCCGAAACCTCGCCCTACCCCCGGATCCCAAACCTATCAAAATGTGTTATTTTTTCAGAAAATTGAAACCTGATTATTGAAAGATATTTTACAATTAATTTTTTTATTTTATTAAATAATTAAGGTTCTTTATAAAAACAATTATAAAACGTTTATTAATAGTTCTAACGTTTAGGTAGAACACAATATGTTAAAAACCACAATCATAACACTTCTTCAAGGCCTTTGAGAACAATGAATTAACCCAACCAATTGTCTTTCTGTGTACAAAAGTAAAAGGGAACCTTTTTTAAAACCCTAAGATTGGGATTTGTCTACCTGAGAATAATTAATTTGATTAAGAAAAAATCCATTAAAAACAATTTTGTTAAAGATGAGACCGTGATAGATCGAATTGTCACCCCAAAAACGCCCCAACCAATGAATTTCATCAAAATCGTTAGAGCCGTTTTCAAAATAGAACTAAGATACAAATAAATATACAAACTAATAAACAAACAATTTTTGTTCGTTTAATAAGAATAGATATATGTTGCATGTCAGAGAGAGATTTGTCTTAAGGGTTTGGCTAACAGCCCGGCAAGCTTAGTTAGCGCTTGGGTTCAATTCCTAAGAGGACGAACCTCTCTGATATGCAATGTAAGAATATTTTCTCTAAAATCTATGATTGGTCCTTAAAGATAAATTCATTTATTAATATTATAGGTCTGGGTTGATTTTTGAAATAATTCCATCTTTTTTTCAAATAAAAATTTTTAAGAAAAAAATAAAAACCGACTTCAAAAAATTAAATGCAACAAATATAAAAATACACTAAAAGGTATAAAATAATTATTATCTTATTTAGTTACAACTAAACGACGAAATATTAACACGAAATTACTTTTTAAAGTCGGTGCCAAACAAACTATACCTATAAGCGAGCGTACCCGCCAAACGTACTAAGTAAGATCCGTCGAGTGCGATTCATAAAAGGTATATGTTTGGTACCGAATTTAAAAAGTAATTTCGTGTTAATATTTCGTCGTTTAGTTGTAACTAAATAAGATAATAATTATTTTATACCTTTTAGTGTATTTTATTTGTTGCATTTAATTTTTTATTTTTCTTAAAAATTTTTATTTTTCTCTTTTTAGTGATGTTATTAATAGTGATCATATCATCAGAACTTGACCAAATTAATATGACACCATCCCTAAGACACCCCCTTTCGGATAAAAAAAGAACCATCGAAATCGGTTCATAAACAAAGAGGTTAGGTCTAAACAAACCTAATAAAAAAGGTCTAATACCTATGGAAAAAAATCGAAAAAAAAATGGGACCAATCGGAAGCTAGACTGGACCCAATGCAAAAAAAAATTTCAAAATCGGTTGACAATTGGCGGAGATATGAGGTAACATAGGCACAAAAAAAAAAAAAAAAAAAAATTCAATCGAATAGAGAACCTCCTCCTTTTTTGAAGTCGGTTAAAAAAGACACTCAACTATACTTAAATCTTTGCTTTCAATGTAATAATAATTTATATTTCTTACTTTACCATACAGGGTAGACTATGGTCAAGTATTGTAATTGAGAATGAAAAAAGTAGTTTTTTTCCTTCGTATTTTCGAAAAATGGATGAAACTATTTTGATAAAAGAAAAAATGAATCGAAATCATGGATTATGGATAAAATAATAAATATATAATAATAGCGAAATGGAAAAGTTTATTATCCCTTTGATATTGGAAACAGCGGAGGATCCGAGAGAATTGTTTGCCTATCCTGCAGGGAGGGGTTTCGATAAATTGCCTGTAGGAGGCGTTGCTGTTGCTTTTAGGCCTGCCCGCTTAGTGCTTAGTGCTTATGACGTCAATTCAATGATAATATTCCTTCTTCTACAAATCGCATCTCTCTTTCTCTTTGATGTTCAATTTCCTCTATTCTCTCTGATCCAAGAGCAGTTTATAAATAATAATAATAATATATAGGCAATCTCAAAGAGATGGAAGTTTCTAAAATAATAAATATATAAATATTAAAAACTGCTTAGTGGATATTACATGAACTTCTTTGAGAAGATATTTAAATTAAGCCTAAAAGATTTGATCATAATACTGCCGTCAGATGGTAAAACGCTGTTTTGGCAGCTACAGCGATTTAGTTTAACACCACTAATTTGATACATCTCAGAGTGATCTTCCATCTAATACAAATTTTGTTTTAATAGGACAATTCCTTGTCTAAATAAGAACCTCAAACATATGTGTCAAATTTTAACATTTTTTATTTTATAAAAGAGCGAAGCTCATGCCTCTGGCGGGCCTACTTCGAGTTAGAGAATGAAAACAGAGCAAGCCACTTGACTTGAAAATTATACTCTTACCTTGCAGACTGGCTTGCAAATTGGCAAAAGGGATAGGAAACGGTACATTGCGTATTAGTTTTACTATAAGGTAGTTCGTTCAGTATCAGCCATTTTAGTGTTCAAGTTACCTGAATAGGAGATCTCTACTGGGCCTTCTCTTATAATAATTAAACCTTGAAACCAGATTCGAATCTGTTACAACTGGGAATAAGGATTGAAAAGGATTATCTACAGGAGCAGTTGGCCTTTGGACGACCGCCAACCTTATTGAGAATCAGCCTACTACATTCAACATATGTAAATATTTCCTCAATGATCATCTCATTAAATTATAAATATAACTAATTTATGGCTTTACAATTTATTAAAAGAAAAAGAAAATAAACCTTCCTTTTAATACATAAGTATCGAGAACAATTAGCATCCATACAGTCCACTCAGTTACTTCAGTTTTTTACTAAGGGTTCCAGTGACATCCAGAAAGAATCAACAATTTATACGTCGGCACTTCGGATCTAGATGAGATTTCTTTAATCTTATGCATGTGTGTATCTACAGAAAATTACGATCTTAACACAACAAAACTTTGTAATGGGTGTTGCATCCTTGAACCATAATAGCACTCGTTTCATACACTTTATTGTATCATCCTATACAGTGTTTTACCATAACAAAAGCTGAAGTTACATCGTTTTGACATAACAACAGCTGGAGTTACATTGTTTTGACATAACAACAGCTGGAGTTACATCGTTTTGACATAACAACAGCTGAAGTTACATCGTTTTAACATAACAACATCTGGAGTTACATCGTTTTAACATAACAACAGCTGAAGTTACATTGTTTTAACATAACAGCAACTGAAGTTACATTGTTTTAGCATAGCAACAGCTAGAGTTACATCGTTTTACCATAACAATAACTGGAGTTACATTGTTTTGGCATAACAGCATCTGGAGTTACATTGTTTTGGCATAACAACAGCTGGAGTTACATCGTTTTGACATAGCAACAACTGGAGTTGCATCGTTTTGACATGGCAACAACTGGAGTTACATTGTTTTGACATAGCAACAACTGGAGTTACATCGTTTTGACATAACAACAACTGGAGTTACATTGTTTTGACATAGCAACAGCTGGAGTTACATTGTTTTGGCATAACAACAACTGGAGTTACATCGTTTTGACATAACAACAACTGGAGTTACATTGTTTTGACATAGCAACAACTGGAGTTACATTGTTTTGACATAGCAACAACTGGAGTTACATTGTTTTGGCATAACAACAGCTGGAGTTACATCGTTTTGACATAACAACGGCTGGAGTTACATCGTTTTGTCATAACAACAACTGGAGTTACATTGTTTTGATATAACAACAGCTGAAGTTACATCGTTTTAACATAACAACATCTGGAGTTACATCGTTTTAACATAACAACAGCTGAAGTTACATTGTTTTAACATAACAGCAACTGAAGTTACATTGTTTTAGCATAGCAACAGCTAGAGTTACATCGTTTTACCATAACAACAGCTGAAGTTACATTGTTTTGGCAAAACAACAGCTGAAGTTACATTGTTTTGGCATAACAACAGCTGGAGTTACATCGTTTTGACATAGCAACAACTGGAGTTGCATCGTTTTGACATGGCAACAACTGGAGTTACATTGTTTTGACATAGCAACAACTGGAGTTACATCGTTTTGACATAACAACAACTGGAGTTACATTGTTTTGACATAGCAACAGCTGGAGTTACATTGTTTTGGCATAACAACAACTGGAGTTACATCGTTTTGACATAACAACAACTGGAGTTACATTGTTTTGACATAGCAACAACTGGAGTTACATTGTTTTGACATAGCAACAACTGGAGTTACATTGTTTTGGCATAACAACAGCTGGAGTTACATCGTTTTGACATAACAACGGCTGAAGTTACATCGTTTTGTCATAACAACAACTGGAGTTACATTGTTTTGATATAGCAACAGCTGGAGTTACATTGTTTTGTCATAGCAACAACTGGAGTTACATCGTTTTGGCATAACAACAGCTGAAGTTACATCGTTTTGACATAACAACAACTGGAGTTACATTGTTTTGACATAGCAACAGCTGAAGTTACATTGTTTTGACATAACAACAGCTGGAGTTACATTGTTTTGACATAACAACAGTTGAAGTTACATTGTTTTGACATAACAACAGCTGGAGTTACATTGTTTTGTCATAACAACAGCTGGAGTTACATTGTTTTGACATAACAACAACTGAAGTTACATCGTTTTGGCATAACAACAGTTGGAGTTACATCGTTTTGACATAACAACAGCTGGAGTTACATCGTTTTGCTATAACATGCATAGCAAATGTCCATACAAAGTACTTGTTGTTTCTCGATTAAGACCAGTAAATAGATAGGATCCTATTTTATATACATTATTACTTTGTCACCTTTTACCATAATATTGTGTTATTTGACTCTGTGGTAGAAAGTTATTTACGAACAGTTGATAGTTTTACGATCTTAACACAACAAAACTTTGTAATGGATGTTGCATCCTTGAACCAAAATAGCAGTCGTTTCATGCACTTTATTATATCATCCTATACAGTGTTTTACCATAACAACAACTGAAGTTACATTGTTTTGACATAACAACAACTGAAGTTACATCGTTTTGACATAACAACAGTTGGAGCTACATTGTTTTGACATAACAGCATCTGAAGTTACATTGTTTTGACATAACAACAGCTGGAGTTACATCGTTTTGACATAACAACAGCTGGAGTTACATTGTTTTAGCATAACAGCAGCTGGAGTTACATCGTTTTGACATAACAACAGATGAATTTACATTGTTTTGACATAACAACAGCTGAAGTTACATTGTTTTGACATAACAACAGCTGGAGTTACATTGTTTTGACATAACAACAGATGAAGTTACATTGTTTTGACATAACAACAGCTGAAGTTACATTGTTTTGACATAACAACAGCTGGAGTTACATTGTTTTGGCATAACAACAACTGAAGTTACATCGTTTTGGCATAACAACAGTTGGAGTTACATCGTTTTGACATAACAACAGCTGGAGTTACATCGTTTTGACATAACAACAGTTGAAGTTACATTGTTTTGCTATAACATGCATAGCAAATGTCCATACAAAGTACTTGTTGTTTCTCGATTAAGACCAGTAAATAGATAGGATCCTATTTTATATACATTATTACTTTGTCACCTTTTACCATAATATTGTGTTATTTGGCTCTGTGGTAGAAAGTTATTTACCAAAAGTTGATAGTTTTCGTGTTATAATGGAAAAACACCCAAAAAATTGAAATTTTCACCTTTTTTGAAGTTTCTACAATGTTGGGTCACGAAATTTTGGTGAGAGACCTCAGATTAGAATTCAGCGCACCAAAAAAACATATATATACAAAAAATCAGAATTACCCCAAAACTTTCCTGATAAAAACACTATTTGACTGGACTAAGATACCATAAATAAAAACAAATTCTTAAATAACGAGATTTTCCTCGCTTAGATAGAGAAACCATTTCCATTTGAATAATTGTTCGATATAAATAATAGTAATACAATTGTCGAAAAATACAATTTTCTAAGTATATATATATCAGGGGTGATATCCAATTTAATCGAATTTTCCAGTTCATTGTCTCATTTTTTATAGTCAGAAATTCGTTTTTTTTTTTGTTTTTTTTAAGACTGAGATTAAACGAAGTAAAACCTTTCTTCGTTATAGATTGTTTCCAAAATGACACCAGCTTAAATTTAACGACCCATTTATTCTCTTTATTAAAAAAAATATGAAATTACACCAAAAAAAGGACATTATATCGATTATCAGTCAGAGATACAAAATTGTTAAATGCGTATCCGCTGTGGTATCAAATTGATGTGAATTATTTATAAACCCCCCCCACCCTGCCTGATTTACCACCCTATTTAACGGTTCTTGGCGTTGCTGAATTTATTATTCACACCGTGTAAAGTTTAATTAGACCGACGTCGATAATACACCGCTCAAATGGCCAATTAAACCTGAGTTATGAGTTAACGAACTACGCTAAACAACATAATATATATATTGTTCTGGAAAATGTTCATCTCCCTTAACAAATATGAACAAACGTGACGTCACAAGAAAAGGAATGAGGAAAATATTTACGGATAATTAATTCCACTAAGTTTAGGAATTTTAATCATACAACCAATCAAGTTTTAATTTGAATGTGGAATTTCCATTTTTCAATTTATATTGTTCTCTTATATTGTAGAATTTCTTAAGTTTTGATTTTAAATGGTGTTTTTTTTTGAATTTATTCAAATATGTGCACAATTATTTTTTATTAATTTATTTGGTGATTTTAAGGCCGTTTGGTTGCTTTCTAGTGACTAAAAACAATTAATTTAATTTCAACAATAATACAATTAAAATAAAATAATTAATTATTATTTAATGGGAAAATAATTTAATCATTAACAATGTCAATAAGTAGTTCTTATAACAATGTCAAGATAATTAGAAAAAACATTTTATTTTTATCGAACCTAGTTCCATATTTTTTTGTAAATTTACGCGGTTCAATTAATTTAATTAATTACAAAAAAATATAAGTTCGATAAAAATAAAGTGTTTTAAATTAGTTTGATTATTTTTTGAAGGCAGAATTGAATAATTTTTTTTTTCAATGTTTTGACTGTCTTCGGTCATCATCAAGTTTTGGATTTAAATTATATTAATTTACAACGAGATTTTTTTCGGAGACTGTTTTAAATCCTGAAGAAGGAGAGAAGACCGCTTTTGAATCGTAAGGTTTTTTAAGAGCACGAAAATGACGTTCTAAAAAATTATCTTATTCAGAATTTGTGGTTTTCATTAGCCTTGGAGTGTCTATGAGTATTGGGTTCTACCACTCCGTCTTCAATAGAAAATATCACTAATTATTTAAATTTCTTAATTTTAATATATTATAATATTTCTAATGAACTATTGTTGGATTTAAAAATAAAAAATAAAAAAAAACAATTAATTTATAAAAGTAAATTAAAAAAAAATATTATAAATTTTTTATGACACATGCACTTGTGAATGAAATTACTTTAATTTAAAAAAATTAAAATCAAATTAAAGTTATTTGAAGATGAGTTTTTGACAGATGGATTTTTCGATTCAAAAAACCTATTATCCGTCATTTTAATCAAATATTATTAATGAGTATAAAATAAATTTAATTACATTTTAAAATTTCTAATTATCTTGACTTTGTTATAAGAATTAATTATTGACATTGTTAATGATTAAATAATTTTCCTATTAAATAATAATTAATTATTTTATTTTAAACGTATAATTGTTAGAATTAAATTAATTGTTTTTAGTCACTAAAAAGCAACCAAGCGGCCTTAAAATCCCCAAATAAATTAATAAAAAATAATAGTCCTATTTTGCCTAAACTGCTTGGAATATTTATTTGCCTGAACTATGCTTTATTATAAATTTTCATTGAGACAGTCACTTGTGAATAAAATTACTTTAATTAAAATAAAAATAAAAATAAAATTTCTTAAAGATAAGTTTTTGACAGATCGATTTGTCGACCCAAAAACCCCCCTAATCCATTATTTTCATCGAATATTATCAACGATCAAAAAATAAATTGAATTAATTATAAAAATGTCTAATTATCATAACATTGTTATAGGAATGTTTATTGACATTGTTAATAATTAAATAATTTTACTATTAAATAATAATTAATTATTTTATTTTAATTGCATTATTGTTGAAATTAAATTAATTCTTTTTAGTCACTAGAAAGCAACCAAATGACCTTAAAATCACCAAAAATAAATAAATAAAAAATAATAGTCCTATTTTGACTGCTAATTTTAGCCTAAACTGCTTGTAATATTTATTTGCCTGAACTATGCTTTATTATAAATTTTCATTGAGACAGTCACTTGTGAATAAAATTACTTTAATTAAAATAAAAATAAAAATAAAATTTCTTGAAGATAAGTTTTTGACAGATCGATTTGTCGACCCAAAAACCCCCCCCCCCCTCAATCCATCATTTTCATCGAATATTATCAACGATCAAAAAATAAATTGAATTAATTATGAAAATGTCTAATTATCATAACATTGTTACAGGAATGTTTATTGACATTGTTAATAATTAAATAATTTTCCTATTAAATAATAATTAATTAGATAATTATTTTATTTTAAACGTATAATTGTTAGAATTAAATTAATTGTTTTTAGTCACTAAAAAGCAACCAAACGGCCTTAAAATCCCCAAATAAATTAATAAAAAATAATAGTCCTATTTTGCCTGCTAATTTTAGCCTAAACTGTTTGAAATATATTTATTTGAGTGAACTATACTTTCCAATTTTATCGCTGTTGAGTGTTCAGCTTGGATGGTCAGTTCTAGTTCTAGTGAATAAAATAAAATTTAAGCCTCCATAATATGTTGTCGAGTAACGAACGTTTGTTTGTGTGTTTGTTTGTTGTTTTAGCCGTCAGTGGACACTGGGTTCTTTCCTGTGTAAAATCGTGCCCGTAGTTCAGGGCACGAACATAATGGTGAGCATCGGGACAATCACGGTGATCGCCCTGGACCGGTATTTCACCATTGTGCACAGATCGAGCCAGAGTGCGGCTTCCAACCGCAGAAGGGTTATCACCAGTATTGGATGCATTTGGGCCCTCAGCGCCCTTGCCACCCTGCCCGTCTTTTATTACCAGGTTAGTAGAATAACCATCCCTCTCTACCATATATATCTCCTGGTTAACGAGATGGATAAAACAACGCATCAAATCGGGATTGACTTTTAGAAAAGCCAATCTCTCTTCTAAAATGGAGTTTATCTAGGAAATATATAAACAAATTATTACCAACTTAACAAAACATAATTAACTGGATATTATATGCAGTAGTGTATTTAAATTTTAGATTAATATATAATAATAATAAACTGATGTAGACATTTACAAAACTTTACTATACGTCTTTAACCATCTAGTACATGATTTTTTTTCAAGTAGATAATATTTTTTAAATTATTATTTCCCATAGATCACTGGAAAAATATTTAAAAAATTCCCAATTTTAGCCCAATTATAATCACCAAAAAATAATTGGTTTTAAAATAATTTAAAACAGGCGTATATAACCTAAATAATAAATACCTATTCACGTTTTATTATAAATATTCGTCATTTACATACTTTTTAGAATATCAGAAATTTTTATTATATTTTTAAAGTACTAAGTAATATAACTTTAAACAAAATAAAATAGAAGCTGATTTCTTATTCTAACTTGTTCGCTGCCACCAAAATATGAGAAAATACATGTTTTTTTAAATCCTTGTTAAGTTAGCATTTAAAAAAAATTTATTTCATCATAGACATGGTATACTACATCTGCAACAATTTTTAGTTCAATAGACCTTCAACAAAGTCATGTTGTAGATATGCAACACTATGGACTAGAGTGTTAAATGTGTAGTGGAGTTCCAATGAATCCGGTTGTGACTTGACATTGATAGTTCTGTAAAAATTTATAAAATAATCGTTGGAAAGATCTTTGAGGTGATTCGGAATTTTATGTTTACTAGATCTGAAATAATTAGTCCAGTCGTCGGCTAAAAAATGGGTCAACGTCGGAATGAAACGGAATAAGCTGAATATTTGTATAAACCTTTATTTTGGCATTCTACATTCAGTCGATATGCACCAAAATCTAATCAGCTCTTAACTCCTGCCTGGTGAGCAACATTGCGGCAAGGTTTGTGGTGGGCTCGGGTTCTGTGAGAGTTGAAGCCATCACACTCTCGTGGAAGGGAGTGTGGTGGCATAAAGTGGTGCCTCCCCTTGTCGCGCTGGAATTTCCCAGAGAACTTTATGGGATATGACCTTCAGGGCGATGAGGGGTTCTTTGATCAATTTTTACAGCTTCAACAGGAGAACTTATAGGGAAATCGCTATGCGCTAGAAATTGTATATAGAAAGAAAAAATAAAAAAAAATTGTAAATATATTATGTAAATGTTCCTATAATTAAATTCACCCGACTATGTAAATAATTCTTGTTAGTGGAGGCCCCCACCTGCGTGGCCCAATAAACGAAAAATCAATGGACCAAAACTACATGTGAAATTTGGGTTCTATATTCACACTAGTTTTTGAGCTAGCTAGTCCACAAAAATTTGGTAACGCACAGACTAACTGACAGACAGACAACCAGACAGACTAACTAATAGACATTTTGATAAAACAATTATTATCTCGAAAAATATAATTTTTTCGATGTTTACATATTAGAGCTTTTTTGTATAGCGAAATGCCATGGTTTTGCTCAATTTTTTTAATCAAAATAGTTTCAGCAGTTTTTGAGATAATTTGAAAAAAATAAGGGAAAAAACACTTTTTCCATGCTGGGATTCGCGATTGATCTTGCGCTATGGCTGAGCGTTCCGCACTCTTTGCACTCTTTCTCAAATACGGTTAAACGTATAAAAACTTGCTTAAGACAAAATATGTAGAAAATTTTATACTCTACAATTTATATAATAAATGCAAATACGATTTGAGGTAAAGGAAGCAAGATATTTCAAAAAAAACTGTTTTTAACGACCTTTGACCTTGAATATCTAAGAACGCTGACAGGTGACCTTATGAGACTTTTGAGACAACATTTAGAATGCCAAAATAAAGGTTTATACAAATATTCAGATTATTCCGTTTCATTCGGAGTGAAAATCCTAAGATGGCTCGGCTGAATTCTGGAATTGAATTAAAGTATCCAATTTAATGTGTTTTGAAAAGTGTACATTTATATATAATATTATTTTGTGGTTCCCAGAGGTCAAAAAAATGATTTCTAATAAAATTAGTATCACATCTAAAAGTAAGGAATTAAAAACAATAATTAAAACCAGATTTATTTTTATTTAATTCCATTATTTAATTAGCCAACAAAGTATATTTAATTATTTATATAATTGTTATTTCTTTTGTTAATTAACAATTTATTTCTTTACAACAATATAAATCTATTTATATAATATGTTATATCATTAAATTGAAAGTTTTTGCCGAGAGTAGCAGAATTTTTATATATTGAAGGAGACAATAAAAGAGTGTGTCTTCTGCTGGAATTATAAATTTTATTTATTTATAACGAGACTATAGTTTCGAGGGCTTTGCCCTCTTCATCAGTCTATTACAATGTATTCACAGGAATTAATTTATGAATGAAAGTTTTACATTTTTCATGTGTTAAGGTTATAAATTACATAGAGTGGGCAAGTTAAGAATTGACACTTATACTTGTTTTATTATTTTGACTGTAGTTGGCGTTCGTGAAGTTTATATTTTAGCAGCTATTTTTAAAATAAAGCTTTCGGGAATTTCTATTTTACGATTTAAGAATTTTTTTGGTGAATTATTGTATGATTTTAAAATTTCTAACGATTCGAAAATACTAATTTTTAAGGGATCTAATTCTGATCTAATTAATTTAATATTTGATTCATCTGGAAAACAATGTTTCTCGGAAATTAGGTGGTCTGCAAATGCACTATGCCCTGAACCCCCTTTAAAAATCCTTTTGTGTTCCGAAATGCGCGTGTTTAAATTTCGTTCTGTTTTTCCTATATAGGTCGAATCACATTCTCCACATGTTATGGAATAGACACCTTTTTTGTCCATTTTTTGAATTTTGTCTTTCTTATTATTGCTAATATCAGATCCCAATGTTCTAGAGGATTTGAAAATAGTTTGATATCCTAAAGTTTTGAATTTTAATTTTAAAGTTTCCGAAATTTTTCCATAGTATGGGATTATTAATTTTGGTTTTAATTCTGGCTCGGACATTTGGGAATAGATCAGATTCACAGTTGACTTTTCAATTTTCTTTTTTACTAGTTTGTCAATAAGGGTTTTCTCGTAACCGTTTTTAGCTGCTATTTGTTTAATTATTTCTAATTCTTTATTGAAATTTGTTTTATCTAAAGGGATATTAGTTAATCTATGAATCATTGAGTGGAATCCTGCTAATTTGTGTGTGATAGGTCTACAGGAATTATTATTTATAGCTATGTCTGTGGTCGTGGGTTTTCTAAATATTCCAAAAGTATGTTTTTTATTTGAAATTTTGATTTCTACATCTAAATAATTTAGTGTTTTATCTTTTTCGATTTCGCTGGTAAATTTAATTTTGTCGTGGATAGAATTTATATTGTTGATAAATTCACCCATAACGCGCTTTGTACCTGTCCATAGTAAAATAATATCATCTACATACCGGTAGTAATAGTGAATGTATTTGAAATATTTGTATTCTACGTTAAGAAATTTTGTTTCGAAATTGTCTAAAAATATTTCCGCTAGTAGGGGTGATAATGGACTATAGTCTCGTTATAAATAAATAAAATTTATAATTCCAGCAGAAGACACACTCTTTTATTGTCTCCTTCAATGTTATATCATTATTACATAATAAAGAGAATACATATATATGTGAAAATAATTAATAAAACATACTCGAGGGAAAACAAACATGATTTTTTATTCATTTATTCCCTATTTTTTTTCTTTTTCTTTATTTAAATTACGAGAGAGAAAATTAATAAAAATATTCTTTTAACAAAATTCTTATATATTTTGTGAAGGGGTTGATAAGGGTGTTTAAAGAGGTTTGGGGGCTTAGAATAAAAATATTCAAAAGTTATTAAATCAAGAGTTTTGTTTTCCTTGTTATAAAACGAGAGCCATGTTATCATAATAAAAGAAAGAGGATTTTATCATCATTTGTTTAATTTCTATAAAAAACAAACAAAACGGTATGTGTTTGAGTGGAGAGAGAGAAAGGGGGGGACGGGAGGGAAAAAAGTCAAGTGGTGGGGAAGCAACGTGCTGGTGGCTATATGCTCTAAAATCAATACAGATACTACAGATATCTGTAAATGAATGTATGGGTGAGTTGTTATAAAATATCTATCCTATCTTATTAAACGAGGAAAAAATGATTGTATATATATATATATAATAAAAATGAATTTCTGTTTCTTTGTAAGCGCAGATCTCTCAAATGCCTGGACCGATTTGGCTAATTTTTTTTAATGTTAGTAATAGTCCAATTCAGGTTAATACGTAAAAAAAAGTCGAAAAGTTGCCCGGAAAATTGGAAAATTCAGGAAAAACAAAAAAAATTCAGGTTAGCCAACATAGGTTGCCAAACAATAAAAGAACTAAACTAGCAAAAAAACAAGTGTTGGCGGCCCTGTTTGTAAGATTTTTGATTGTCATTCACTCTCAATAGTTCTAACTACATTATCGTTGAAGAATAATTTAATATTGAAACAAAGATTTAAAAAAATATCTATTTTTTTAAAGTAAATTTAGAAAAAAAACGTCATGATAAGTAAATTTTTGAAAAAGTTATGGTTATTTAAAAAAAGCTATTTTTTTCAAAAATTCCTAACTTCTTTTGGGTTAGGTGAAAATTTTTTAAAAAATTCTGAAAACCGTCTTTAATAGGGTAGAAAGAAATAAAAAAAGTTTCAGCCAAGCCACTGATTATATATATATAGATGAAAAAATATTTAATTTAAAATAAAATATGTTATTTAAAAATCATTTTTCTTAAAAATACCCTTGGGAATCTCACCTCATCCTTTTTCTATTGTATTTAAGACCCTCAGCCATTTCAAAAGAACTAAGCCTTTTGGCTTTTGTATTCGAGCTCATTCATTCATTTCAATATTATTTATTTATTTCAAAGTTAATTATAAAGGATTATTCAAACTATACTATCTAAACTGAAAGGAATTAATTAGCTTTTGGAATTTCTTTAAAAATATATTTTAAAGATTAAAACCAAATATATATTTTATATATAGTATATAATTTATATATATATGTATATATTATTTTGATAATTTTTGATGGGCTCGTTATGAAACAGTTGTGTGTTTATTTGTATCCCTGTATCATAACAACGCTTTAAAATCTCAATAAAAATCCTTCATAGGCTGGACGAGATATAATCTGACACCTACACTGATATACATACACATAAACAAAGTAATACTAATAATAAAATAAAACTGAGTCCATTATATAGCATAGAAAAAGAGAATAATTAAATTATCTTTTGATAATTTTTAATGAGCTTGTTATGAAAGACTCATTTGTTTATTTTTTGCCTGTATCATAACAACGCTTTAAAATCTCAATAAAAATCAATCAAAGGCTGGAGGGGATATAATCCTCAGGGGTAGGAAACAATTACCGGACCAGACTTGGTCCAAACTCCCATTTTTACTTTCACATCGATATTGTTTAATGATAAATTATATAATATGAAGTATTGGAATCGTCGGAATAAACAAAACTCCATGTCCTTTTTGAAATGATCTCACTCACGGCCCAGAAGAAAGACTGCGAAAGCACCCTCGCTTCCTTCTGGATCGAGGGCGCCTGAATCGCTCAAGGCATGCTCGATGCCAGCCAGCAAGCAGTCCACTTGACTCTGGGTCTTATTGCGCTGGGCGCTGCATAGGGAAGAGAAGGCACAGGAAGTGGCGGATGTTGGTGTTCAAGGAGGCCAGGTCTTCTGCATACATGTTGGATCGCGCAAGCAAGCAGGCCGGGAAGGCGCATGTAACGTTTCGGTCGCTGCAGAGGACACCAATTCAAACTAACAGAAGCAAATCCAAATAATTAATCTTAGTGAACCAGGGCATTAGGTATCAAGTAGACTCACTTAGTCCGCTGCTTTTTAATATCGTTATGGATGAAATCATTGGAGAAATAAAAAACCTAAAAGGATATTCCCTAGGGGACGAGAATTTAACATGCGTTTGCTATGCAAACGATGCAGCACTCGTTGCTGAAGATGAAGATTTCGAACAAGTCATGTCCTTCACGTACCTTGGAATCCAAATGACCACACAACGAGATCTAGAATCAGAGGTAAAACATCAAGCAATAAAGGCCTCAAAAATATCGGGTTGCCTTAACAGTGGAATCTGGTCAAACCAATATCTAAGAACGGAGGCCAAGGTACGAGTCTATAAAACCGTGGTACGTCCAATATTAACATACGGAGCTGAGACAAGACCGGACACTGCAAAAACTTTTCAATTATTGGAAACTGTTGTGATGGATCACGCTAGAGGTCGTGCCAAGCACCCGCCTGAGAGACAAGAGTGAGGACAGGCAGTCATGGCCATGTTATCCAAGTAAACACATTAAAGAATATAATAATAAAACTTGAGTAAGATACGAGGTAGGTTTCACAAAAAAAGAAATAAAACAAAATTGAGTTTTGAATTCGATATATTTCGTGGGTTAGCCCATCATCAGGAGTCTAAGAAAACATCTCAGTTTTTGAGTAAGATACGAGGTAGGTTTCACAAAAAAAGAAATAAAACAAAATTGAGTTTTGTTTTATTTCTTTTTTTGTGAAACCTACCTCGTATCTTACTCAAGTTTTATTATTATATTAAAATGTTTCACCTAGAACCAACACCGAACTCCTTAAAAGTTACATTAAAGAATGTCAACACTCAATAAGTGTACTTGTTTTATTTAAAATACCTAACACAACATGGTGGCAGCGGTGGGATACAAACCCACGCCTCCGAGGAGACTGGTGTTGTGTTAGGTATTTTAAATAAAACAAGTACACTAGCACAACAGAAACAATTGAAATGAAGACATTGCGAAGGATAATGAACATGACCAGGCTCGATAGAATGAAAGGTGAAGATATTAGAGAAAAATGTGGAATACAAAAGGTGGGAGAATTGATAAAGAGAAGAAGAACAGAATGGTACGCGCATGTGGGAAGAATGCCAGAAGACCGACTTGTAAAGAAAGTGATGACCAACAAGCCAGTTGGAATAAGAAGTAGAGGTCGCCCCAAGAAGAGATGGTATGACGTTCTGGAAGAAACAAACCTATAGGTTCACAAATAAGAAGAAGAAGAGGTAAAAATTATTCAAAAAATATACTGTCAGATTTGACAATTCAATAGAGAAAAAGTTGAAGTGAAATAAAAGCTTTTAACAAAAAAGTAAAAGATAAGAATATTTTGATTCATTTCGTATTTTTGACGTAGGTATAATAGATCCACTTTGCAAATGGCAAGATCTAATCTTTTTAATTAAAAATTCATAAAATCCGAAGACGTTCTTATATAAAAGTTATAATACCTACCTATATGGCTAAATGGGTTTTCAATATAACACAAAAGATCGTTATTCTGCAAACATTCCACATTGTCCTCAGGTTCTTGAATTGAAGATTATCCGGAGGATGGATCATGTGGGCTAGGGTGAATTCCCTTTCCACATTGACCGAGCCTAAACCCAAACAAGATCTAAAGGGATAGGTAAAAGTTTTCCAGCAAAAGCTGAGAAAGTGCAATAACTCGGATAATAATGAGTCTATTATAGTATAGAAAAAAGAGAATAAATAAGTAAATTTTTTTATGAGTTCGTTAAGAAACAGTAATTCATTTATTTGTATGCCTCCCTCTATCATAACAACAGTTTAAAATCTCAATAAAAATCATTCAAATGCTGGACCGTCTATAATTTATTTGACACCTACACTATTAAACATACACATAAACAAAGTAAAAAAAGTACTTTACTTTGCATCTGGATAAATGGGAATTGTTCCAGAGGCCATACAAATAAATTAAAATAATAATATTAATAAAATAAAAATAAGTATTTTTCCTAATTGTTAATAGTTTAGGACAAGGATAAGTCTTCAGTTATCGTGGGGATTAAATAGGAAAAAAATGGTTGAAAATGATTTTTATCTTAAATTTCTAGTACTTAATAAGTCCATTATAGTATAGGTATATAAATAAATTCCGTATAATTATTTTTTTTTAATTAAAATACAATTTATCGAGTTTTATAATAATCAATTTAATTGCAAAATTCTAATATATAATCATATTTCTTATTAACTATTTGTGAGATTTAATACTCGAAATTATAATCAATTAAATTGGAAAATTCTAATATATATATATTAATATTTGCTATAGCCTATTAGTGGGTTTTAAAATTAAAAAAACAATTAATAAATAAAAGATAATTGAAAAAATGTAAACAAAAACTTTTCTATTGAGATTTTCATCTATAAATAATTAATTTAATTAACAAAAGATGAATTAAGATGAATTTTGATGAGTTCCAGACCTAGCCAGATCATTTTCTCATCCTCAAAACTTGTTAATAGAATATGTTTCATCAAAATCGGTAGAGCCGTTTTCAAAATAGAACTAAGATACAAATATATAAATATATATATACAATTTTTGCTCGTTTAATAAGAGTAGATATATATCCTCTTAGATTTGGCAATTCGATAGAGAGAAAGTTGAAGTTAAATAAAAGCTTTTAACAAGAAAAGTAAAAGATAAGAATATTTTTGACGTATCTATAATACATCCACTTTGCAAATGGCAAAATCTCTAATCTTTTTCATTAAAAATTCATAAAATCCGAAAACGTTCTTATACAAAAGTTATAATACCTACTCATATTTATCTCAATCTTTACTTTTCTAAACTTGTTGATGAGTCGTAAGTAATCACCCCGAGGATTATACTCTCCATCCATTAAAAGCCCAAACTGATCTCTTATTAAAAAGAACCAGCCTCTAATAATAAAAAAAGCCGCTTTTTTTTCTCTTTACTTTACTCAAAAAGAAAAGAGAGACACTTTGTTAAATATAATACGATATAATAAGAGCATATGATAATTATATAGCTAGCCCTTTTTATCTCTTATTACCTATTAATTATATAATATCGAATTTCCAAACGACCTGACAATTCGGTTTAAGGAGAAAAGTCTCAAGTATCAAAAATTATCTCAAATGATAATTTTATTATTTATTCTCCTTTTTTTATACTATAATGGGCTCATTATGGTATCGAAATTTAAATATTACTTTGTGTTGTTAATTATATTTGAAAATATCTAAAACGAACAGAAATATCATTTTTAATCATGATTTTAAGGGGTTGTTATGATAAAGGAAAAAAAATTAAACAAATAAATCTAGTTCTCAAGTTCAAAAATTATCTCCAAAGATAATTTTATTATTTATTATCCTTTTTTTATACTATAATGGGCTCATTATGGTATCGAAATTTAAAATATTACTTGGTGTTGTTAATTATATTTGAAAATATCTAAAACGAACAGAAATATCATTTTTAATCATGATTTTAAGACGTTGTTATGATAAAGGAAAAAAATTAAATAAATGTAGTTCTCAAGTATCAAAAATTATCTCAAATGATAATTTAATTATTTATTCTCCTTTTTCTATAGTATAATGGACTTATTAAGTACTAGAAATTTAAATATTACTTGATGTTGGTAATTGTGTTTAAAAATGTCTAAAACGTAGATAAAAATCATTTTTTCAACCATTTTTTTCCTATTTAATCCCCACGATAACTGAAGACCAAAACTTCATCCTTGTCCTAAACACCTAAACTATTAACAATTAGGAAAAATACTTATTTTTATTTTATTATTATTATTATTATTTTAATTTATTTGTAAGGCCTCTGGAACAATTCCCATTTATCCAGATCCGAAGTAAAGTACTTTTTTTACTTTGTTTATGTGTATGTATAATGGTGTAGGTGTCAATTTATAGTCGGTCCAGCATTTGAATGATTTTTATTGAGATTTTAAGCCTTTGTCCAAAGAAATCAACATCAAAATGGTGCAGTGAATACCGAACAATAAGCTTAATGAGTCACCTTCTTAAAACATTTTTAAAAATTCTGCACATGAGACTATACTCACGGTGTGAGGAATACATGGGTGATACTCAATTCGGATTCCGAAAAACAACTGGAACACGAGAAGCACTGTTTTGCATACAAGTTTTATTTCAAAGATGCAGAGATATGAATTGCGATATACATGCATGCTTTATCGATTATCAAAAGGCCTTTGATAGAGTGAAACATGACAAGCTGATAGAGATAATGAGGCATTGACAACAAAGACTTACAAATAATAAAAAATCTCTACTGGAACCAAAAAGCACAAATAAGACATAAAGGTGAACTCAGTGACGAAATTGAAATTCAACGTGGAGTACGGCAGGGGTGCGTTTTATCACCACTTTTGTTTAACATATACTCCGAAGAAATTTTTAACAAAACACTCTATGACTCAACAAAGGGAATCCTGGTAATTGGGATAAGGATAAATAATATTAGGTTCGCGGATGACGCAGTGGTATTTGCGGACAGTCTGGAAGATCTACAGAGCATGATGAACGACCTCTCGATGCACAGTCTGGAATATGGAATAGAGATGAATATAACCAAAACCAAATACATGGTAATAAGCAAAAATCCACCACAACCTGGAATGTTGACCATAAATAATAAAATAATTGAGAAGGTAGAAACAACCACATATTTGGGAAGTACGGTCAGAGAGAATTGGGACTATTCTGTTGAGATCCGCTGCCGAATAGAAAAAGCTCGAAGCATTTTCATCAGAATGTCGGGCCTGTTCAAGTGCCATTTCCTTAATTTGCCAACTAGAGTACGACTCCTCCGATGCTACGTGTTCCCTGTGCTTCTGTACGGAGCTGAGACATGGACGGTTACAGAAGCCGCTAGTAAAAGATTGGACGCATTTGAAATGTGGCTATATCGAAGAATTTTGAGAATCCCTTGGACAGCCCATGTTACAAATAAAAATGTGTTGCAACGCCTAAATAAAGAAATGGAAATCATGACTACAATCAAGGCAAGAAAACTGGAATATTTGGGACACATAATGAGAAATAAAGAACGATATGGGCTCCTTCAGCTTGTACTACAGGGGAAGGTAATGGGAAGGAGAGGACCGGGCAGAAGACGCATCTCTTGGCTTAAAAACCTAAGAACTTGGTTTGCTACTTCCACTACGGGTCTATTTAGAGCCATCATCATCATCATCATCATTGAGTACACAGTCCTAATGTAACCAAAATAAAATTGCCGCGGTTATATCCCGGGAGCCTAGTGTCTGAACAGTGAACTATTCGAGCAGGAACGACTCCATGACGTGGAGGCTATAGGAGTGAGTGTTGACTAATGAACATGTGGCAGTCAGATGGTAAATGGATTTCGATTTGTCAAGTAATATAGTAGGCTTGCTCGGATCTATTATCGTTTCGTTTTATTATAACGCGTACCGTACACATATGGTTGTCGAGCTGGCAAGGTGCCAAGTGAAGTGAAGAGTGTTTATACTCTGCTTTCGTTTTGGAGAAACAGATGATATATGGATGCCGCTTCGTCAAGTAATAAAAGACTTGCTCGGGTCTGTTATCGTGTGTTCGTAAAACGTGTGCCGTGTTGCCGTTAATATTATTGTTGTTCGTGTGTTTGAGTATTGTTGTTATCGTGGAAAGATAATTCAACAATAATTTATATATATAAATATATATATCTCTTATCTTAAATATCATTAAATATTTAAGTTATTTATTTATAGAAATGGCCGATTGCCTAATTCAAATACAAATAATGTTTTGATAATATAATTATCTGTTGTTAAAGTTTAAATTTATATAACTGTATTTAATAAGTAAAACCAAAGATTGTTAACACCTTGTTATTTAATATACAAAGATTGTTAAACCTCGTTGTTATACATATATACAAAACCCGTTTGAAATAAAATAATATTTCAAACAACAAACATTTAATATTTTATTTATTTTTGCCTTCAAAGGCCAAAGTGTTAACTGGCGAATTTTCCAGCCAGTACACTAAGACTGGTTTGATGCAACAATCCGTCTCCACTCGACTCTGTCCCCCGCCAGCTGTTTAACCTCTCTAAATGTCTGGCATCCCATATCCCCAATTATTTGGTTGAAATATTATAATCTGGGTCTTCCCTTCCCCTTTTCTTTCCCACCTCCCCTCCAAGATATCCCTAAGCAGTCCCCCATGTCTCAGTGTGTGCCCCATCATCTGACCTCTTCTCTTCTTCAGACTCTTCCACAAGGTTCTTCTTTCTCCGATTCTTCCAAGAACTTCTTCATTTGTAATTTTATCCATCCATTTGATATTCATCATTCTTCTGTAGCACCACATTTCGAAAGCCTCCAATCTCTTTCTCTCCGCTTTTCCAATTGTCCAGGTTTCACACCCGTAGCCTCTGTAAACAAAATTATAATTGCCAGAATGATCGCCAACGTCCGGTAACGGACAGGCACTAGAAGAAGAAGAAGCCTTTGTTATGATAAAGGCATAGAAATAAACAAATAAGTCTTTAATAACGAGTTCAAGTATTAAACATTATCAAAAGATAATTTAATTATTTATTATCTTTTTCTATTCTACTGTGCTGGCTGGAAAATTCAGTAATGTTCACTTTGCCCTTTGAAGGCAAAAATAAATAAATAATAAAATGTTTGTTGTTTAAAATATTATAATTATTCAAACCGGGTCTTGTATATATGTATAACAATGTGGTTAACAAGCTTGGGTTTTATTAATTAAATGCAGTTATATAATTTAAAATTGAACAACAAATAATTATTTTATTAATACAGTATTTTGTACTTGAATAAGGCAATCGGCCATTTCTATAAATAAATAAACTTAAATATTTATTGATATTTAAGATATTAGATATATGTATATAAATATAAATTATTGTTGAATTCTTTTCAACAATAACAACGACACTGAAGCACACGGAACGATAAATAAGAATAGTTACGGTAAACGGTAAGCGATAAACGAAACCAAACAGAGTATAAACACTCTTCACTTCACTTGACACCTTGCCACCTCGACACCCATATATAATCTGATTAGCCTCCACGTATACGAATCCAATCCAACCTCTAGCTTACACGTCATAGAGTCATTCCTACTCGAATAATTCACTGTTCAGACACTAGGCTCCCGGAATATAACCGCGGCAAATTTATTTTGGTTACACTACATATAAATGAACTCATTACGGAATAGAAATTTAAATATTACTTGGTGTTGGTAATTGTGTTTGAAAATGTCTAAAACGTAGAGAAATATCATTTTTTCAACGATGATTTTTCCTATTTTGGGATTCAAATACACACGATAACTTAAAACAGAAACGTCATAGAAATTTCACCCTTGTGCTAAAATATTTCCAATTTAGAAAATTACTCATTTTTAATTAAATTAATCTTAAGAAATTCAAAGAGAAATTCAAAGATGTTTTTATAAAGCGAAATTTAGAGAATACTTAGCCAGACTACCGTTTTATAAGAACCATTGAGGTCCAGCCGATTCTCCATCCTGAACCAAGAGAGCGAAAAAAGATATGGTCCATCTAGATGCCACCCGGTATCAATCCGCGTATAGCCCGCATGATACCCCACCCGGACCACCCAGAGGGACATGGCATTTTAAGTTATTATATATTACTCTCTCGATTCAGACGCCTTTTACAAGTCTATTCTTACATAGAGAGATGATACAAATTAATTTAGAATTCCACGGCGTCTGAATCGAGGGAGTAATATATAAGAACTTGAGATGCCATGTCCCTCTGGATGGTCCGGGGTGGGGTATCATGCAGGTTATACGCGGATTGATACCGGAGCATCCAGATGGACCAAATCTTTTTTTCGCTCTTTTTGGTTCAGGATGGAAAGATCAGCTGGACCTCAATGGTTCTTATAAAACGGCAGTCTCCTAAGTATTCTCTAAATTTCGCTTTATAAAAACATCTTTGAATTTCTCTTTGAATTTCTTAAGATTAATTTAATTAAAAAATGAGTAATTTTCTATATTTATATAAATATACTAGAAAAACAAATTTACTTATAATTTGTTAAAAATTCCGTTGAGTGGATTTGCTCGCGAGTTCACTCCGCGGAATTCTAAATTAATTTACTCATTTTTATTTTATTATTATTATTATTATTACTTTGTTCATGTGTATGTATATTGGTGTGGGAGTCTGAATATAGTCGGTCTAAAATTTGAATGATTTTTATTGAGATTTTAAAGCGTTGTTATGATAGAGGCAAAAAGTAAACAAATAAGTCCGCTCCTCAAGTATCAAAAATTATCAAAAGATAATTTAATTGTTTATTCTCTTTTTTCTCTACTATATAATGGACTCATTTTTATTTTATTACTAGCTGCCTTTTGGTAGCCAGGAGGCTTCGCCCCCTGGACCCCCACGTGGCCACTTTGTTGATGTTTTATTAGTTACAAAGAATAAATATAATTGTTTTATTATAAAGTCTTAAAAAGATTTAATTTAAGATTCTGGGGGGGTCAGATAGGCTAGTCGGTAGCGCATCATCCTGCTAACCAAGTGGACCCGGGTTCGAATCCGACTCGAGGCATTCGGCTAAAATCTGACCCCGGGATAGGGACAAATTTAAAAAATATATAGTATCGTAAAATGGCTTATGGTTAGAAGTCCGAAAAGCCAAAAAAAAAAAAAAAAATTTAAGATTCTATTAAACTGCAATATACACTCATAACAAATAAGATGAAACAAATATTTAAAATCTATTAAAAATCCACCTGTTATTATTAAGGGGAAAACAAAAAAAGTTATATTATATGTAGGTATTATTATAATAGATAAGAAGACTTGAAAATTACCATTATTGTTCATTTTGATAGACACAAAAGTACTATATATACAATCTCTTTATAAAAAATTCTCTTATTCTCAAGCTTGAGTTGTTTATCATTAACAGAATTTAGTCTAATTGATTTTAAGTCGATTCTTCCACGTTTTAAGTAGAGGTTGCCATTAATAGTCAAAACATCAAAAATGGAATGCAATAAGGTTATTCCTCTAGTATTAGATAAGAATCGATCGTTATTTTTGATTTTAAATCGATTCCTCCATGTCTTCAGCAATGGTTACCAATAATAATCGAAGGGTCAAAAATCTAATGTAGAATTGTTATTTCTCTAATATTAGATAAGAATCGATTGGTATTTTTGATTTTAAATCGATTCCTCCATGTCTTCACCAATGGCTACCAACAAAAACCGAAACGTCAAAAATCGAATGTAGAATGGTTATTCCTCGACTGTTAAATGAGAATCGATCATTATTTTTGAAATAAAGTCAGCATCAGGCGCGGATCCAGACCTCTGATTTGGGGGGGGGGGGTCGCCGGTATATAAAATCAATCTACATTTGATCTCGGAAGTGTGCCGCGGTCGAATTGTCCAAGCGGGGGGGGGGGGTCATAGAAGCCCCCCCCCCCACATAGAACTTTATTTTCTTCAATTTTAAAATTTATTGTTATATAAAAAAAAATTAAATAAACATATAAAAAATGTTGATATCCAATGCTTTGGGGGGGGGGGGCGGTCGCCCCCATCGCCCCCTCCTGGATCCGAGCATGGTCAACATGAACTGCAAATTGCAAGTGATATCTGATTAATAATAAAGGAATAAACATATTAATATTTCAAATGAATTTGGATAAAGTTTAGCAACGATCCGTTGCAGTTTATTTTTTAATTTTTGTTTGTAAATGTACTTTAAAAAAATAGATAGTTTTTTTAAATCTTTGTTGCATTATTAAATTCCTCTTCAACGATAATGTGGTTAGAACTCTATTATCTATGCTATTAAGAATGAATGACATTCAAAAATCAGACAAACAGTGCCGCCAACAAATGTTTAGTTCTTTTATTGTTTGGCAAGCTATGTTGGCTATACAGATTTGGTTTTAGTTTTTCGTGAAATTTCCAATTTTCCGGGCACCTTTTCCGATTTTTTTTTACGTATTAACCTGAAGTGGACTATTACGAACATTTAAAATAAAAATTAGCCAAATCGGCGCAGGCATTTGAGAGATCTGCGCTTACAAAGAAAATGAAATTCATTTTTATTATATAGATTATTATTATTAATTTGTTCATGTGTATGTATATTGGTATAGGTGTCGGATTATAGTCGGTCTAGCATTTGAACGATTTTTAATGAGATTTTAAAGCGTTGTTATGATATAGGCAAAAAAATAAATAAGTTTCTAATTACGAGTATCAAAAATTATCAAAAGATATTTTAATTATTTATTCTCCATTTCTATACTATAATTTAAAAATTTCAAGTGAGCCTGTATTTAGGCAACTGACTCGGCGTAGAAGATGAGAAGCTGCGTAGAAGCTAGGCGAGTCCAATCATATCGAGAATGTATCCGAACTTAAATTTCAATACTATTCAATTTCTATACTCTAGCCCAGCGGTCGGGAAACGAGGTAAATTACCCCAAATGGGGTAAAAATGAAACTATCGGGGGGGGGGGGGAAAGGACATTTTTTTTTTAAATTTCATTTTATAAACTATTATAGTATTTTATATAATTTTTCTGACTGATATGACAAAGAATAATTGACCTATCAATGAGAAGTGTTTTGGCCGCGCTTTATTTGAAAAAGATATTTTATCACGAGACTATTGCGGATTATGCTATTAAAGTCTGTGGAGTCTTAAATCTGGACCAGGAGAGAAAAAAGATGTGATCCACTTAGCTACAATCCAACGTCATTTTGCGTATAGCCCGCTAGACATTCGGATGGATCACCAAGTGAATTTGAAATCTCAGATGGGACGTGCGCCCGACTACCTCGGTCGTGCGCTAGTCTGTGGGCCCTCGGAGCGGGCGCGTGCACTGGTCTGTCCACCCCACAGGAGCAAGATGGTGGCAGATTCTTTCAAAGTGACGGCGACGAAAGTGTGGAACGCGTTGCCGGTTGAATTGAGGAGGATAGTGCGCCCTGATTGTTTTGAGACAGAACTCCACCGGCATTTAGCCTAGCAATTCCGATGCATTCAGCAAGGTTTAAACTAGCAACCAACCAGTACACTTCGCCCTGAAGAAGCAGAGCTACGGAGGCACCTAGCCTAATATTTATATATGTTTGTTTTTATATCCTATATATTGTTATTTTTTTTGTTTTTATATCCTGTTTATTGTAATTTTTGTTTTTATATCATAGATATTGTAATTTTTTTTTTTTTTTTATATCCTATATATTGTAATTTTTTTTCTTTTTCTCCTCCTCTCATTCTATATATTTTGTATCTTTTTTATTTTTGTTTCATATATTAAGTATCTATTTTTCTTCTTTTTGATTTTTTGTTTTTTCTTGTATTGTTTAATTAATTTTTTTTTTGTAAATATTTTAGTCTAAAATTGTACATTAAAGGGGCCAGATGGCCCTATAGATACAATGTTTTAATAAATAAATAAATAAATATATTTAATCTCCCAGTACAGAGCGCTTGATCTATTAGCATGTATGTTAGATGCCTGCCATAAATTAACCGAATGTTTTCTACATTTGATTCAATCACGAATCAACTGTAAATAAAGCGCGGTCAAAACACTTCTCATTGATAGGTCAATTATTCTTTGTTATATCAGTCAGAAAAATTATAAAAAATTTATTTAAGATCATTATTTCAAGTTAGAAATATATAAGTTCAAATATTATTTTCACTCAATATTTGACAAAAATTCCCTACAGTTGATTCGTGATTTAATCAAATGTAGAAAACATTCGGTTAATTTATGGCAGGCATCTAACATACATGCTAATATATCTAGCGCTCTGGACTGGGAGATCGAATATATAACATCTGAGATTTCAAATTCACTTGGTGATCCATCCGAATGTCTAGCGGGCTATACGCGAAATGACGTTGGATTGTAGCTAAGTGGATCACATCTTTTTTCTCTCCTGGTCCAGATTTAAGACTCCACAGACTTTAATAGCATAATCCGCAATAGTCTCGTGATAAAACACTTCTCATTGATAGGTCAATTATTCTTTGTCCTTATCAGTCAGAAAAATTATAAAAAATTTATTTAAGATCATTATTTCAAGTTAGAAATATATAAGTTCAAATATTATTTTCACTCAATATTTGACAAAATTCCCTACAGTTGATTCGTGATTGAATCAAATGTAAAAAACATTCGGTTTATTATAGTATTGTTAGTTTGATAGCTTTTCCAGGAATTCAAAATCTTAAAAATAATAAAAGTTTAAAAAAAAAATATAAAAACATTAATAAAAGTTATGCATTTTGTTGTCATGGTGAGTGTTGGTGTATTTTTTTCTTTTTAAAAAGCAGTCAGTTAAACGCGGTAGGCAAGAAATCGGCTGAATGCCGAGGATTGTTTTCAAATTGCGCTCATGTCAAAAAGTCCTAATTTTGAAGTTATTTTAGCGAAAATGAAATCTATCTAGAGGCAAAAAGTTACCGAGCATCGCTTGGCGCTCCATTATTATTGAAAATAATTTGTTTGTTTGTTTTGTTTGTTTGCAGGGTGTGGAATCAGTGAAAGTTCGGACAATAATTTTATATCAGACGTGTATCGAACGTTGGCCGAATAACAACGCCAAACTGGCCTATTCGGTGTGTTTGCTCCTAGTCCAATCGGTGATCCCCGTACTGGTGGTGGGGGTAGTACATGCAAGGATAGTTACCTATTTGCACACCCACGCGACTGTCGCTGACAATTCCAGGAGGGCCAGGAGGGAGTTGCAGAGGAACAGGAGGACAACCCTTCTGCTCAGCTGTATCGCCATCATATTTGCCGCCAGCTGGCTACCCTTAGGTCAGTACTACCTAACTATCCTACAACCATAAGAGGGTAACCATAGAAAAAAGAAAAATGATTTTGTTTTTTGTTTTTGTTTTGCACTCAGACCACAAAGGGCTAGCGCTAAGGTCGAGGTAGGCAGAAGCGCGCTCAATTTGATTTTGTTGTAAATGGGAATATTAAAAATAAATAAGTGGATGAATTTAAAAAAAATCGGGATTGGTCATTTTTTTTTTTTTGGCTTTATCGGATTCAACCATTAGCGATACTATATAGTTTAGTTTATTTTCAAATATGTAGGGATCAGACTAAATTAGGATTTCCGAGAGTGGGGCGTGAACCCGGGCTAGCTTGATTACGAGGCATATGCTTTACCCACTCGACTATTAGTGAAATATCAATAATTATATGAAATTTGATAATAACATCTAATACGTCTTCGGATGCCTCAATAAATACTTTATATAACACAAAATTATTTACAAATGCTATAATACTTATATTGAAATGAAAATTTAATATTCAATTCAATTAAGTTTGATTTTTCTAAACATGAGAAGAAAAACTTAATTATATCTATCTATTTACTCTTATTAAACAAGCACAAATTGTATATATATATATATATATATATATATATATATATATATATATATTTGTTTGTATATATATTTAGTACCTGGCCACCGAGCGATGCTCATTTAATAATATAAGAATTATATATTTGTATTTTTGTTGTATTTTTAAAACGGCTCCACCGATTTTGATGGAACAAACTCTATTAACAAGTTTTGAGGATGAGAAAGCAATCTGGCTAGGTCTGGACCTCGAGAAATCTCATCTTAATTGATTTTTTCTTATTTAAATTAATTATCGATAGATGAAAATTTCAATAAAAAAGTTTGTCTACATTTTTTTCAATTATCTTTTATTTATTAATTGGTTTTTTAATTTGAAAATTAAATTATTATTTATTATTTATTTAATTTATTAAAAAACTCGTAGATTTTTATTTAATTAAAAAAAAAATTATACAGAGTTTAATTATATTTCTATATACACATAAACTGCAGAGTTGTAAATTAAGGAGTGAACGCCCCCTGAGGGTAACAATCGCACAGTGCTCCCTAGCGACTGAAAGTGGTCAACTCTTTGATCTTACTATCAAAGTCAGTGTATTTAATTTCAATTTTAAAATTGTTCTATCCTAGAAGAGTATAGGCTTATTAAACATAATTCTAATCAAAATTATTAAGTATATATATGGGGCATTCCAGTCCAAATCGGACTATTTTAAAAATTTTAATTTTTAATTTCCTTCATTTTTTTGGATTTTTTAATACCTACCCATCAAAAAACTCGTTTTTTCTCTTTTTAAAATTATAGTAATTATAATAGGACCTTAGTATCAACACGGTTTGAAATAAAAAATTATCAAATAAATTGAAGAGTACATACAGTTTCAAAAACAAGATTAAAAAAAAATTTCAAAAAAAAAAAAAATTGAATTTGGACCATTTTTGAAGAAGTTATGAGCGAAAAACCGAAATTCGACATCTTTTAAACCGGTAATCAAAACAATTTCAAAATTTACCAGCAAGAGTTTTTTTGATGGGTACTTAAAAAAATGTCAAAAAATGAAGGAAATCAAAAATTAAAATTTTTAAAATCATCCGATTTGGGGTGGAATGATCCTTATCTATCACAAAAATAAGAGAAAAACTACTTATTTGATAAACTAAACACAATTCTCATTATTTCAGCGCTCTTGATCGGAAGAAATCGTATTAAGAACAACAAAATCGGTTTTGTGGTTCCAATCACAGCTCAAAAAATGATTTCTAGTACAATTACTTTGATTAATTTCACATCAAAAAGTTAAGAATTAAAAAAAAAAATCAGATTTATTTTTATTAGCTTTCAATAATTAATTAATTAACAAAGTATATTAAATTATTTATATAATTGTTATTTATTTTGTTAATTAACAATTTATTATTTATTTACAACAATATAAATAATTTTTGTTTTTGAAAATAAATTGTTTTTAATAACTAGTTTTTTTTTATCCATAGGTGGACATCTCATCTATAGTAGAGAATATTAATACATACCATATATGTGAAAATAAAAATAAATTTCTATGGTATTTATTGGAAAAAGAATTTTAGATACTACAAAAATAAGAGAAAAACCACTTATTTGATAAACTAAAGACAAACAATTGAAGGGTTTGCTGCAAAAAGGAGGTAGCTCCAATTTCTTCAGTTTTTGGGAAACCAAAAAAACGTTTAAAAAATTCAAAACGACGACAAAATTCAAAATGACGGGCAGCTCCATCTGTTGAGCAACGCTGGAAATAACGATTGGAGCTACATCCTTATTGTACCAAACAAAACTTTTGTTTTTTGCACAAGATAGTGTTAATATCTCCTAACATTGATAGGATGGAGCTACCTCCTTTTTGCAGCAAACCCTTCAATTCTCATTATTCCAGCGCTGTTGATCTGAAGAAATCGTATTAAAAATCGGTTTTGTGGTTCCCAAAGCCCAAAAAATGATTTCTAGAACAATTAGTTTCACATCAAAAAGTTAAGAATTAAAAAAAAGAATAATTAAAATCAGATTTATTTTTATTTAATTTCATTATTTAATTAATTAACAAAGTATATATATATTTATTTATATAATTGTTAATTAACAATTTCTTTCTTTTAAACAATATAAATAGTTTTTGTTTATGTAAATAAATTGATTTTAACTCGTATTTTTTCTCTACATAGGATTGAAACTATATATTTTTCTGTTTTCTGTTTTATTTATGATGATTGGACCTAAGGAACCTTTGCAAATGTTAATCTAACAGAAAATCCTCGTATTCTGGCTTTTGTGATATTATAGATACTACCATAGATAAGAGAACGGAATCCAAGTTGGTTGGATTTCTCTCTGAGAAATTAATCCAATATCACTGGATGGACATCAGATAAGATAACAAGCTTCTCTATTGCTAAGTCAAACATATCTGTCATCGTTAACAAATATTATATAGTAATTATATTCAAGAGAAGGGGTGTTTATGTAAGAGAGCGGAGGAGGGGGCAAGTGAACATGTCTACCTGCCCTTAGCAAGATCAAGCAACAATATAGACATAACAAAGGAACTAATTATTGACTGGTATTAAAACAATATTTAATTAATACTATTATTAGTAGTAGTAATAGGTATTAATCTACTCTTATTAAACAAGCAAAAATTGTTTATATATATATTTGTTCTATTTTGAAAACGGCTCTACCGATTTTGATGAAACCAACTTTATTAACAAGTTTTGAGGGTGAGAAAATGATCTGCCTAGGTCTGGACCTCATTAAAATTCATCTTAATTGACTTTTCTTAATTAAAGTAATTATTGATAAATGAAAATATCAATTAAAAAGTTTGTTTACATTTTTTTCAATTATTTTTTAATTTTAAAACCCACTAATAGGTTATAACAAGTATTAATTTATATTAAAATTAGGAAATTAAATTTTTTTTTTAATTAGCTTCAGGAAGATAGCCATTTATGGTCTATCTTCTCGGTTAAAGTTTTAGCATTCAATGTTGAAACCTACGTTAATTGATGAAATATCTCGAAATTGTTTTTCATTTTTTTTCACAATTTGACCCAAATGAGGGTTTTTTTTTATTTCAGAACCTTAAACACAAAAGGCTTCGTATCTTGCTGGAATTCAAATCAACAAACCAAAATGGGTGGAGATCTACAAATTTTAAACCTCTGCCCGGATTAAAATTTGTAGACCTGCACCCATTAGAAAGTACCATACTACATATTATAGCTATCAATAGAAAAAGTTCCACTTTTTCCACTGGTTGATTTCATGTACACATTTTTTTTTATTTTTATTTAATTCTTAATCCAAATAAAAAATCGACCTTTTTACCTGAATTTTAAACTAAAAATAATATTAATATATAACTTTTAGCTGAAGCAAAAAGTTGTTATCGCGACATTTCAGCTCCCGACAAAATATCCCCCGACAAAATATCCCAAGGGCAAAATATCCCCCGACATAATATCTTCTGAGAAAATATTCCCCAGTATAAGGGAGAATACAAAATAGATTAAGTGAGAAGCTTATAATCAAAGTTTTGAATAATATAAACAGACTTTCATATTTTGGCGACTAATTAGCCGTTTGAAAGTGCTGCTGTCTGTAGTTAGATTTTCTAGCCAACAATTTATTATTTTTACTATCTATAATATAGTATTTATCATCTATATTTACATATTTATCGTCTATGTTTACATTACACAATTATTGATTGTTTGTTAAAAGTGTTATTAATCATTATCGTTATTAATTATTATTATAATATTGTGCGAAAATATAGCGTCACAAACACACCCCGCCCGACGATTGGCTGGTTCGGTTTTGAATTTGTGTTTGATTAGAAAAAAAAATGCGAGCCCGAAACACACCCCGCCCGGACTAAACTTTCGGAGGTTCGGTTAATATATATTCAGTTCGGCTGACGCCAACCGAACCGTCTAAAAACCAAGCCCGAACTGAATATATATTAACCGAACCGGAGTCAATTTGCATTACTCATAAGATTCACGAGGGGAGGGGTTATTTTGTCATGAGATATTTTGTCTGAAGGATATTTTGTCGGGGGCTGAAATGTCGCGGAATCCAAAAAGTTACCGAGCATTGTCTTTATGTTTATAATTAAACAATAATTATTAATAATAATGAATAAATAAATAATAAATTAATAATAATTTAGAAGAAATTTTAATTGAGAAGTGATGAAAAGCCAGCCCAAGGATAATGAAATAAAATTCTCTAGAATAAAATAGATTTATTAGACAGTCATTTTTGTTTCTCTCACTCAAAAAACCAACGTTTCGGAGGATTCTCCCTCCCTTTTCAGGGTTTCAATGATCCCCTTTTATGACTGTCCAATAAATCTACTCTTATTAAACGAGCAAAAATTGTTTGTTTGTATATATATATATATTTGTATCTTGGTTCTATTTTGAAAATGACTCTACCGATTTTGATGAAACAAATTCTTTTAACAAGTTTTGAGGATGAGAAAACGATCTGGCTAGGTCTGGACCTCGACAAATTTAATGTTAATTGATCTTTTCTTAATTAAAGTTATTATTTATAGATGAAAATCTCAATAGAAAAGTTTTTGTTTACATTTTTTCAATTATCTTTTATTTATTAATTGGTTTTTTAATTTTAAAACCCACTGATAGGTTATAGCAAATATTAATATATTATATTAAAATTAGGAATTATTTTTTGGTTGGAAGAACGAAAGGGAGGGATCCAATCGACTTGATTGGGGAATAATGGAATTTAAATAATTATCGGAAAAGAGGTTTTTTTATCTAAATAGATTTTTCCTCTTATTAAAAACACGGACTAAATATGAATAAGGACACTCGATGGTGGAGAAGCAATCTCCGGAATCGAAGCTAAAATACATGGTATACATTAATTAATGTAAAATAATTGGTTTAATAAAATTTATAAAAAAAAAAAAAAAAAATTCTTTTTTGGTTGGAAAAAGTGGGGAGGGAGAGAATAATGGAATTGAAATAATTATCGGAAAAGAGGTTTTTTTTATCTAATTAGATTTTTCCTCTTATTAAAAACAAGGACTAAATATGAATAAGGGCACTCGATGGTGGAGAAGCAATCTCCGAAATCGAAGCTAAAATACAAGGTATACATTAATTAATGTAAAATAATTGGTTTAATAAAATTTATAAAAAAAAAAAATTCTTTGTTGATTGAATTGAGGTGTACCAATCGACTTGATTGGGGAATAATGGAATTGAAATAATTATCGGAAAAGAGGTTTTTTTATCTAATTAGATTTTTCCTCTTATTAAAAACAAGGACTAAATATGAATAAGGACACTCGATGGTGGAGAAGCAATCTCCGAAATCGAAGCTAAAATACAAGGTATACATTAATTAATGTAAAATAATTGGTTTAATAAAATTTATAAAAAAAAAAAAAAAAAAAAAATTCTTTTTTGGTTGGAAAAAGTGGGGAGGGAGAGAATAATGGAATTGAAATAATTATCGGAAAAGAGGTTTTTTTATCTAATTAGATTTTTCCTCTTATTAAAAACAAGGACTAAATATGAATAAGGACACTCGATGGTGGAGAAGCAATCTCCGGAATCGAAGCTAAAATACATGGTATACATTAATTAATGTAAAATAATTGGTTTAATAAAATTTATAAAAAAAAAAAAAAAAAAAATTCTTTTTTGGTTGGAAAAAGTGGGGAGGGAGAGAATAATGGAATTGAAATAATTATCGGAAAAGAGGTTTTTTTTATCTAATTAGATTTTTCCTCTTATTAAAAACAAGGACTAAATATGAATAAGGGCACTCGATGGTGGAGAAGCAATCTCCGAAATCGAAGCTAAAATACAAGGTATACATTAATTAATGTAAAATAATTGGTTTAATAAAATTTATAAAAAAAAAAAATTCTTTGTTGATTGAATTGAGGTGTACCAATCGACTTGATTGGGGAATAATGGAATTGAAATAATTATCGGAAAAGAGGTTTTTTTATCTAATTAGATTTTTCCTCTTATTAAAAACAAGGACTAAATATGAATAAGGACACTCGATGGTGGAGAAGCAATCTCCGAAATCGAAGCTAAAATACAAGGTATACATTAATTAATGTAAAATAATTGGTTTAATAAAATTTATAAAAAAAAAAAAAAAAAAAAATTCTTTTTTGGTTGGAAAAATGTGGAGGAGTGGAGAGAATAATGGAATTGAAATAATTATCGGAAAAGAGGTTTTTTTATCTAATTAGATTTTTCCTCTTATTAAAAACAAGGACTAAATATGAATAAGGACACTCGATGGTGGAGAAGCAATCTCCGGAATCGAAGCTAAAATACATGGTATACATTAATTAATGTAAAATAATTGGTTTAATAAAATTTATAAAAAAAAAAAAAAAAAATTCTTTATTGGTTGGAAAAAGTGGAGGAGGGAGAGAATAATGGAATTGAAATAATTATCGGAAAAGAGGTTTTTTTATCTAATTAGATTTTTCCTCTTATTAAAAACAAGGACTAAATATGAATAAGGGCACTCGATGGTGGAGAAGCAATCTCCGAAATCGAAGCTAAAATACAAGGTATACATTAATTAATGTAAAATAATTGGTTTAATAAAATTTATAAAAAAAAAAAATTCTTTGTTGATTGAATTGAGGTGTACCAATCGACTTGATTGGGGAATAATGGAATTGAAATAATTATCGGAAAAGAGGTTTTTTTATCTAATTAGATTTTTCCTCTTATTAAAAACAAGGACTAAATATGAATAAGGACACTCGATGGTGGAGAAGCAATCTCCGAAATCGAAGCTAAAATACAAGGTATACATTAATTAATGTAAAATAATTGGTTTAATAAAATTTATAAAAAAAAAAAAAAAAAAAATTCTTTGTTGATTGAATTGAGGTGTACCAATCGACTTGATTGGGGAATAATGGAATTGAAATAATTATCGGAAAAGAGGTTTTTTTATCTAATTAGATTTTTCCTCTTATTAAAAACAAGGACTAAATATGAATAAGGACACTCGATGGTGGAGAAGCAATCTCCGGAATCGAAGCTAAAATACATGGTATACATTAATTAATGTAAAATAATTGGTTTAATAAAATTTATAAAAAAAAAAAAAAAAAAAAATTCTTTATTTGGTTGGAAAAAGTGGGGAGGGAGAGAATAATGGAATTGAAATAATTATCGGAAAAGAGGTTTTTTTATCTAATTAGATTTTTCCTCTTATTAAAAACAAGGACTAAATATGAATAAGGGCACTCGATGGTGGAGAAGCAATCTCCGAAATCGAAGCTAAAATACAAGGTATACATTAATTAATGTAAAATAATTGGTTTAATAAAATTTATAAAAAAAAAATTCTTTGTTGATTGAATTGAGGTGTACCAATCGACTTGATTGGGGAATAATGGAATTGAAATAATTATCGGAAAAGAGGTTTTTTTATCTAATTAGATTTTTCCTCTTATTAAAAACAAGGACTAAATATGAATAAGGACACTCGATGGTGGAGAAGCAATCTCCGAAATCGAAGCTAAAATACAAGGTATACATTAATTAATGTAAAATAATTGGTTTAATAAAATTTATAAAAAAAAAAAAAAATTCTTTGTTGATTGAATTGAGGTGTACCAATCGACTTGATTGGGGAATAATGGAATTGAAATAATTATCGGAAAAGAGGTTTTTTTATCTAATTAGATTTTTCCTCTTATTAAAAACAAGGACTAAATATGAATAAGGACACTCGATGGTGGAGAAGCAATCTCCGAAATCGAAGCTAAAATACAAGGTATACATTAATTAATGTAAAATAATTGGTTTAATAAAATTTATAAAAAAAAAAAAAAAAAAAAATTCTTTGTTGATTGAATTGAGGTGTACCAATCGACTTGATTGGGGAATAATGGAATTGAAATAATTATCGGAAAAGAGGTTTTTTTATCTAATTAGATTTTTCCTCTTATTAAAAACAAGGACTAAATATGAATAAGGACACTCGATGGTGGAGAAGCAATCTCCGAAATCGAAGCTAAAATACAAGGTATACATTAATTAATGTAAAATAATTGGTTTAATAAAATTTATAAAAAAAAAAAAAAAAAAAAATTCTTTGTTGATTGAATTGAGGTGTACCAATCGACTTGATTGGGGAATAATGGAATTGAAATAATTATCGGAAAAGAGGTTTTTTTATCTAATTAGATTTTTCCTCTTATTAAAAACAAGGACTAAATATGAATAAGGACACTCGATGGTGGAGAAGCAATCTCCGAAATCGAAGCTAAAATACAAGGTATACATTAATTAATGTAAAATAATTGGTTTAATAAAATTTATAAAAAAAAAAAAAAAAAAATTCTTTGTTGATTGAATTGAGGTGTACCAATCGACTTGATTGGGGAATAATGGAATTGAAATAATTATCGGAAAAGAGGTTTTTTTATCTAATTAGATTTTTCCTCTTATTAAAAACAAGGACCAAAGATGAATTAGGACACTCGATGGTGGAGAAGTAATCTCCGGAATCGAAGCAAAAATACAATGTATACATTAATTAATGTAAAATAATTGGTTTAATAAAATTTATAAAAAAAAAAAAAAAATTCTTTGTTGATTGAATTGAGGTGTACTTAGAAAGCTTGAAATGCAAAAATTGGGTGCGGGGTGGGGTGAATATGGAAGGTGGGAGGCACGGTTGGGGTGGGGTGCAGTAGTGGGGGAGAGGTGTGTGGTTTCGGGGGGGCGGGGTTAGAGGGTTACCGTGCATCGCTTTTTATTGGAGAGAATTTTTCCACTATCCTCTTGGGATGCCTTTCCATCACTTCTCAATTAAAAATAATAATTTATAATATAGTATAATTACTACCTGGAATCTTTTTTTGTTTTTGATTATTGTTTCTTTTATCAAATATGTATTTGTTTTGTTTTTATTCATTAAATTATATTCGGTAAATTTTCAAAATGACGAAATTCACGGGGCTAATTTTTTGCTCCTGGCATGTTGTCTTATGTAAAAAAAACATTTTTTTTGTTACCTGGTTTTACACATATGTATCTGATTGGACATTAGATAATGTTTGTCACTACCGTGTACTACTAGCGCTGCTAGTGAGGAATTTTTGGAATTTCATTGAGAAAAGGTGTAGAGTAAATCATTACAGAGCCACCTAGGTTCGCTAACTGAAAAGAGTGATGCCAAAAATCCCTAAAAAGGGCAAAATTTAAGAAAAAAAAGCCTAAATTGTAAAATGTTAGGTATTTCCAGTGGACAGGCTTGATTTTACCCCCTAAGAGTGATATCAAATGTCACAATCCCCAAAAAGGCAAAGACTAACAACCCAAAATGGGGGAGGGGGTCAAAAAGGAAAATTATAGCCCTTTTGGACCAAACTCAACCAAATATTGTTTGGAGAGTGGTTGGAGGTGGTGGAGGGTATAGGATATAGGGAGCGTGTTAGGGGCTCACGGGAAAGGGGCCAGAAGAAAACCCCAAGAGGAGGGGGTCCAGGGGGATAGCAAGACCGCGTCGCAGCTAGTTAATTGTAAAAAAATAGAGTGAAAATTTGGAAAAATGCATGGAACACCTTTTTTTACAGCTAAAAAATCATCTAAATATTTTTTCTCCCTAAAAAACCACCCTCTCAACTTTTCTCCCCTCAAATTTCGGGCCAAAACCCCCAAGTAATCATTCGCCAATTCATTTATCCCTATGACATCGAGAGACTGGAACTCTCTTCACCCGACCGTCTTTCCAGCAACTTTTAACCTTCAATCTTTCAAGACCGGCCTACACAGATACTTTTTTACTTAGGGAAATTGGTGTAGGTTTTAGGTGAAACATCATATTAATTAATAAAGTAAAGGGAGTGATGGACTAATAATTCGAAATATTTTGAGTTTGAGTTTCAGTTCATTCACTGTGAATCTACACTCCATTTACTTTATTAATTAACCCACAGATACCTTTGATTCCTACCCAATCCCTAAATCTCTTCTTATCTTCACGATACAAGGGTCCACCGCGGACTACAGAGATTGTACCAATGTTGGTGCAACTTCTTCTTCTATCAATCATCATCATTGAGTATACAGTCCTAAGACTGGTTTGATTCAACAATCCGTCTCCACTCGACTCCGTCCCCCACCAGCTGTTTGACCTAAATGTCTGGCATCCCCCATATCCCCAATTATTTGGTTGAAATATTCTAATCTGGGTCTTCCCCTTCCCCTTTTCTTTCCCACCTGCTCCTCCAAGATATCCCCAAGCTGTCCCCCATGTCTCAGTGTGTGCCCCATCATCTGACCTCTTCTCTTCTTCAGACTCTTCCACAAGGTTCTTCTTTCTCCGATTCTTCCAAGAACGTCTTCATTTGTAATTTTATCCATCCATTTGATATTCCCCTCATTCTTCTGTAGCACCACATTTCGAAAGCCTCTAATCTCTTATTTCCTCTATCAATATCATTATAAAAAAAAGTTGGCGACCATGCCGGCCAGGTACTTATAATTAAAAGTAATAAAAAACAAATTATTTATATATTAATAGTTATTTATTTAATAAATTACTTAATGATAGTTGTTACATATAAAGTTGTTGGAGATCGTGACTGTGATAAATTTGTAGTGGATTGAAGGAGTGTTATTCTGCCAAAATCTCGGGCTTCAATAAAACACCAAATATATGAGTAAATTTCTTATTGTTGACAAAACCAGGAACAATCACATGTACTTAGGATAATAATTGTGTATATAATTATAAGACAATAAACCAACATTAAAACAATTCAAATTTATACAGGATGGGGCAGAATGCAGTCCCTAGTTCCAAAAAATCACCGAAGAGCCCCCATGCCAGATAGAGAGGCGTGGCAGGTGCCGTTAGGTTGGGTGAGCAATACCGTTCTCAATAGACACCATGCCCTGGTCAGGTGACCAACGGGGCTTTGTTGTGAAGACGTTTTTTACAAACAGGGAAATCGTTGGGTCAATTTTCGTTACTGGGCATCTGAAACCCTTGTAAACTCCATCAAAGACCTCTTCACAGCCCCAAAATAACAGTTTGGTTCACTGTGTCCTCTATAGTCATTATTGGGCCTTATTTTTTTGAATTCCAAGAATTTACTGTTACCGTGAATTCGGCTCGTTATTGTGACATGTTGGAGAACTTTTTGAGACACAAAATGGAAGAGAATGGAACATGAATCCTTCTAGTTTCAACAAGATGGAGCCACCGCCCATAATTAAAATTTTGGAAGAGCTTTTTCCGGTCGCCTGATCTCTTTCCGGAGGGATGTTCCATGGGCACCTCCCCGATTGGACCCCGTGGGACTTTTTTCTGTGGGGATTCGTCAAAGCTGAGGTAAACAAAGTTCGACCTCGAACCCTTAAATCGATTGAGGGCCTCATCCCTGGAATTTCACAAGATATATTCGGAAGAGTGGCCGAAAACATATTTGAAAGTCTTAATATGTGCATTGTTTGCCAAGGCCGTCACTTGGACAATATGATTTTAAAAAATCGTGGAAAACCCCCTTATTATATATAGTATACCTTTGAGCAATAAAAACCTTTTTTATGTATCTTGAACCGTTTTCTTACTATTAACCCTTCAAATCAGGGACTGCATTCTGCCCCACCCTGTATAATAAGATTGATTACTAGTAAACACCGCCTTATACAGGGCGAGTCACGAGAAACGGATGTTTTTCCGGAAAGTATAACTCTGCAGATTTTTCAAAATAAAATATTTTATTTTCATAGGAACAATAACTAAACTATACCATTATTGAATGCTTATGAGCGAGAAATGATGTCTGACAAATTATGCCCATTTTTACGAACACAAATTCGAAGGCGCTCTTGATAATAAAAATGAGCTCCATCGCTCAAATTCTCATTTTCTTCAAACATGTCATTGTTTGGCAAAAAGTGAAACGTTTTGTTGGTAATCTCGCTCATTCAACCGTTGGACTAACATAATTTTATACTGATGAAGCCCCCCTACAGGTCTTTGTTTAAAATTCGCTGTACAGTGCTTTGAAGAAACTTTGGCAAGATTGGACGCAAACTTTGGAGATTGTGTTCGTGAAAATGGCCATCATTTGTAGGACACCTCAATAATTGCATAGTGTAGTGATTGTTCCTATGAAAATAAATTGTTTTGTTTTGAAAAATCCGCAAAGTTAGGCTTTACTGAAAAACACCCGTTTCCCGTGACTCACAATTCTGTATGCCAATAAACTGAAGATGACCCGATAAATTTAGGCAAAAACGTTTTTTATTATTGGAATTTTATTGATACCCGGTTATTTTGGCTGAATAACTCCTTCAATCAACCCACTACACAGTTATATTTATAAAACATACCAGTCCATAAAAGTTAAGTAATAAATAATCTGTGATCTGTCGGAAGAACCTGTTATTTTCATCTCGTACGTTTGTAAATGACGAGCCAAATCCACCGGAGTGTCTTCTAATTTACTTTTCAAATTGAGATCAGCCTTATATTGAACTAACAGTTTTACAATCTCGAAATGGTTTCCGTGCACAGCCGAATGAAGGGCTGTAAGTTGCGAGTCATTCTGATGATTTACCCTCGCCCCGGACTTTAATAACCACTTGACAATACGGGTATGACCTTCTTTGGCTGCGTCTATCAATGGGGTACTTGACCATGTATCTTTTGAGTCTACATGGGCTCCTTTTGATAATAAATATTTCACTACTTTTTTGTGTCCATTCCG
Source organism: Forficula auricularia (assembly GCA_024734495.1). Lineage (NCBI taxonomy): Eukaryota > Metazoa > Arthropoda > Insecta > Dermaptera > Forficulidae > Forficula > Forficula auricularia. The sequence continues at coordinate 305,896 of JALMQS010000703.1, forward strand.
GGCTGCATAGTGTAATGGCGAAGTATTGAAATATCTTTGAATTTGTTTATCAAGATTTTTCGGGTCTTGTTTGTAGAAATATTTGACACCTTTTCGGGATCCTTCCTTTGATGCTTCCCAAATATTTTCATAACCACATTCCGATAAATGTACTTCTTCTGGCGTAATTATAATGTCCATTTCAATTGGCTAAAATTAAAAGAAAAAAAATTAAAATTACATATCTTATTATATTAATCGAGAAATTCTTGTATATATCATATATATATAGAGAATTGATTTCTCGAAAACGGCTCTAACGATTTGGATGAGATTCACGGGTTAGGGGTTTTTGTGTAGACAAATCGATTTGTCAAGGTCTCATCTTCGTCTAAATTATTTTTGATGGGTTTTTTGTTAATTAAAATAATTATTCACAGGTGGTTGTTCAAATAAAAATTTATAATTACAGTTTTTTCAATTTTCTTTAAATAAAATTATTGGTTTTCAATTTTAAATCCCACACAAAGATCATTACAAATATTATTATATATTAAAAGTAATCAATTTAATTGATTATAAAGCGAGTTTGAAACCCGAGTTATATGTATGCAGTGGCATAGCCACAAAATTTTTATAGGGGGGCGGGGTCAATCTACAAAGCAAAATATTTAGTCGGAATTTTTTTTTTATTAAAACAAATAGTCCAGTTGAAATGTGTTTTTACCCGGAAAGTTTAGGGGTAGTTGTAATTTCTTCGACCGTTTATGTTTTTGGGTGTACTGAATCTGAATCTGAAGTTTACAAACAAAATTTCGTGAAGGAACATTGTCAAAAAATCTCATTTTTTGGCGATTTTTTGCTTATAACTCGAAAACTATCAACTTTTCATAAACAACATTCCTATTAAAAATAAAAGTTAAAAATTTCATACAAAATTTATGATCTAGGTTTTTTTTCTTTGACCAGCAGTTTTGCCTGAAGCGCTAGTTGAAAATTGGCGTATTTTTTCTGTTTCCGCAAATCCCAAAAACTCACACTTTTTTCGATTTTTTCCCATTTTGATCATGAAAAAGCACGTTTTGGACAAAGACCACTCTATACATTTTTAAACTAAATTAAATTTTCTACAATTTAAACTCACTTTGATCTTAATTGGATAAATGGTAACCCGTGAATGAAGATGAATTTTTGAAAAACTTCAATTTATTGCAAAAAATCGCAGTTTTTCTTTTATAAAATAAAAACCACTCATCCTAGAAACTTGATTTTTGTCTCATTCTCTAGGAAATTTTAAAGATTTGAACGTTTACTTGAACCACTTTTTTGTTAAAACTCTTAGATTTATATATATCCAGCATTTTTCTTGACACTTTGAGGATTCCGATCATATCTTTTGTAGAAAATTTTATAAACTTTCATTTTGAAAAGAAAGATTATTTATGAAAAGTTGATAGTTTTCGAGTTATAAACAAAAAACCGCCAAAAAATGAGATTTTTCACCTTTTTTTTTTTTTTTTTTGAATTTTTGAAAATGTTACTTCACCAAATTTTGTTAGCAAGCCTCAGATTCGGATTCAGCACACTAATAGGATCAAGAAATCAAAACTACCACAAAACATTCCCCCGAGGGGCTCTTTAGAGAACAATTTTACTGGACTAAAAAGGTACTTCAAGAAATTAAACAAATAATTATTGATTAAACATATTAAATATATTTAATTACGGTTAGTTTGTCATAAGAAACGGTTTGTCGTTGTCGTTACTCATCCCATCGTCCCTGCCCTTGTGGTGGGGGGGGGTTCTGACCCACAAAACTACACGTGTGTGTATGTATAAAAGTAGAAGTTAGGTTAGTATTTACCTCATTTTATAAACTTATATATCAGGAGTTCTTACTAGAAGAAAAAAACAATCCTAAAAGTATGTCTTCATCGAATCATTAAGTTTGTTATCAAAATAATATACAACGTTAAACAAAACAATTGTAATTATTCTTCGTTATAATAATTATATAAAAAAATAAAACATTGAATAAAAATCTTTCATTCGCCATTAAATCTATTTTCAAGAAACGCTTTAATTGACATTGAACCCAGGAACTATCAACCTCTTTAGGTCAATTCACGAATCAAACAAATTTTCATTTTTAAATGTTTTTTTTTCGTTAATCAAACAATTGTCTATAATTAAAAATAATATATTAGGGATATATATATAATTATATATATGTATATAGCAATGTATATATATAGATATATAGATATATCCCTAATATATTATTTTTATTAAGGTAGTTGTTTCGCGACAATACTAGCAAAAAGTTAATGCTAGAGTATATAGAACAGACAATAAGGAGTCATAATTCATAAGCCCAAAAGTTTTTGCTGTTTATGTACCACTACTAGCCAATCCCGTGCTCGTTTGACAAATCTGGCAACACTGTCCGAGCTTGTATATATTTTATCATAGAAATGTCAGATAAAGTACATTATTAAAGAAGATTTATGAAACAAAAAGTTCTTAATAAACGATTGAAAGCTGTTGCGTCAATGGCTGAAGCGAAAAAAACGTCAAAAAAGTGTACTAAAGATAATCCAGTTTTTAGGTAAAATAAATGCGTTGTTGCCAGCTTGTTTTTAGTGTAAATTTTTAAATATTTATTGATTATTATCTTAGAAACTGTGTTGTTACTATAAATTAAAATTTTCTTAAAAAATGTATTAGTTATTGTTTAATATTGGTTTAGTTTTTTATACCAATGGTAAGAAGAGTTTCTTAATTATAATTAAATATGTATGTAAACTTTCCGAAATCCCGTATAGTGCAATAATGTGTATAAGAGTCTGAAAAACTCTATCTTAATTTAATATCTCCAGAACTATATTGTTCATAAATTTCGTTTTGCCACCAGAATCGATGCAGAAGTATTTAAATAATAATCTGTCTAAATTTCAAAAAAATATTAAGAAAACCCATATGGTGAAACAACTAACTACTTTAATTAACTATTTATAATGATATTAAAATTAATATATTAGGGATATATATAAAAGTAATGTATATACATATAAATATAGATATATCCCTAATATATTATTTTTATTAAGTCCAACACTATTAGGCTACAACTACCTTAAATAATAATTTCTAATCATTTGTAATAAAAAATGTTTGTAAGTTCGAAACTAGTCTAAAACAAATAAATTATATATATATGTTCATTGAGGTTTCCGCGGATGGGTTCTATATGTCATTGGAGATTTTTCAGGTTTCTCCGCGTGGGTTTGAGAGTTTTTCTCGACGTTTCGGCTCCTCTTTTGGAGCCATTTTCAAGAGAGGGAGAGGGGCTGGTCTATGTGGTCTTAGCCTCGTTGTCCAGGGTTTGTTTTGGGGAGTATATGTGTGAGTGTGTGTATGTACAAACTATTTGATCAAATTTATTTAAAGCTTAAATATAGAGCTGATGGTAAATAGAAAATACAATATTAAATATAAGAGAGGGGTAAGGCAAAGTCATGTGAATGGCCACATCAGATTATTTTATTTTTGTATTATTAAATGAAGTTAGCTGTTTATAAAAACAATAATAATAACATTAAATTTTGAATTTTTATTTAAATCACATATAATTAATCATAATTATTTATTAAACACGAACAAACAATACTATGACGTTTCGATTGTTCTCAAGTATAAGCACCCACTCCGATTATAGGTTAGCAGTACCTGGAGGCACCGAGCGATGCTCGGTAACTTTTTCCTTCAGTTAAAACCTTTATTTTAATATTATTTTAAATTTAAAATTCTGATAAAAAGGTCGATTTTTACACACCACACACCTCCACCCCTCTCGTCCCCACTCCCGAAACCTCGCCCTACCCCCGGATCCCCCACCACTGCACCCCACCTCCTGCATCTGTTTTGATTCAACCATATGATTCTATTTTTATTCATCCAATTGTTAATATATTAAACCTAATCAAAATGTGTTGTTTTTTCAGAAAATTGAGACCTGCTTATGCGAAATATGTTTTTAAATAAATTCTTGATTATTTTTTATTCTATTAAATAAATAAAGTTCTTTATAAAAACAATTATAAAACGTTTATTAATATTTCTAACGTTTAAGGAGAACAAAATATGTTAAAATCCACAATCACAATACTTCTTCAAGGCCTTTTAGAGCAATGAATTAAGGCAACCCATTGTCTGCCTGGGTACAAAAGGAAAAGGGAAACCTTTTTTAAAACCCTAAGAATGGGATTTGTCTACCTGAGAATAATTAATTTGATTACGAAAAAACCCATCAAAAACAATTGTGTCGAAGATGAGACCGTGACAGATCGAATTGTCACCCCGAAAACCCCGTAACCCGTGAATTTCATTAAAATCGGTAGAGTCGTTTTCAAAATAAAACCAAGATACAAATATATAAACAAATAAATATACAATTTTTGCTCGTTTAATAAGAGTAGATTCAAACGTTTGGAGATAATATATATATAATAAATAAATACTTACTTCCACAATTGTTTTCGGTACATTTTCACTAGACAAATATTTCCTTAAGAGTTTGAAATCCATTTTTTTATTATTTTGTTCTAAAAAAGAGAGAGAGAAAAAAATTATTAGTATACGTAATAATATAAATAAATATAAATGTTTAATTATTTTATTAAAATTATCACAATGGCGAAGAGGTGCGTAATAATAAAAAATAATTTTTAAGAAAAAAATAAAAACCGACTTCAATAAATTAAATGCAACAAATAAAATACACTAAAAGGATATAAAATAATTATTATCTTATTTAGTTACAACTGAACGACGAAATATTAACATGAAATTACTTTTTGAAGTCGGTGCCAAACATATACCTTTTATGAATCGCACTCAACGGATCTTACTTAGTACGTTTGGTTGGCACGCTCGCTTATAGGTATAGTTTGTTTGGCACCGACTTTAAAAAGTAATTTCATGGTAATATTTCGTCGTTTAGTTGTAACTAAATAAGATAATAATTATTTTATACCTTTTAGTGTATTTTTATATTTGTTGCATTTAATTTTTTTGAAGTCGGATTTATTTTTTTCTTAAAATTTTTTTTAAATATTGAAATGAATATCAAAATTTTATCCATAATTTTTAAATATTATAAATAAATATCAAATTTCATTAGTAATTTTGAAATATACAAATAAATATAATCCTGTCCTCCAATTTCTATATCAGAATTAACAAATAAGTAATAGGGCACCAACACTTTTTGAATGAAATTTTAAGAACTACTTATATTTCAAATTTAAATATCAAATATGATTCATAATTTTTAAATATAAAAGAATAAATATCGAATTTTATCGTTAATTTTTACATATATATAGTACAAACAATTATCAAATTTTATGCATAATTTTTAAATAGAGAATTAAATTAAAGGAGAAAATAAAACAGTGTCTGTTTTTTGATGGAAATTTTTTTTTAATTTATTTTTATAACGAGACTATAGTTTCGAGGACGGCTTTTACCCTATTCATCAGTCTATTACAATTGATTTAATTTTGTTAAGGGAGAAATAATGGTGTGGGTTCTTGGGGAAACATTTTAAATAAAGTAAAGGAAATTTTGAAAAATGTCTTAGAAACTTTATAAAATACCAGGTAAATTTCACATAAAATTTACGTGAAACCTACCTAGTATATAATATATTTTAAATTTTAAAAAGTTTAAAATTTATCTGAAACCTACCTAGTATTTTATAAGAGAAAAGAATTCAATCAATCTTTTTCGGACAACTTCTAAGATTTTAGTAGAAATATTATAAATTGCGATATCAGGAGGATTCATCCCCCAGGATTCAAACCTGAGAACTAACACGCTATCCGGGCAGTCAGCTCACACCCTCGAGTTAAAACCTCTCTCTGAATCGCAATATATTTGTCTCGATAGTGTGAGCTGACTCGCCCGGATAGCGTGTTAGTTCTCAGGTTTGACTCCTGGGGGGATGAATCCCCTCTGATATCGCAATTTAATAATATTTCTACTAAAATCTTAGAAGTTGTCCGAAAAAGAAAGAATTCAATCATTCTCTTTTAAAATACACCTTGGTTAATCTGAACACAAGCTGATTTTTTGAAAAAACTTCCAACTATTTTCAAAAAAAGATGCTCAAAACTTTAATTATACTAGTATTTTATATTTTAAATTTTATAAAGTTTCTAAAAAAATTTTTTAATTTTATTTACAATCAATTCATGATGAGAATTAATTGTAATAGACTGATGAAAAGGAAAAGCCGTCCTCAAAACTATAGTCTCTTTATAAATAATTTAAAAAAATTTATTTTTCTAGCAGAAGACACCTACCTAATGTTTTATTGTCTCCCATAATTTATCAAAATTCTGATACTCTCGGCAAAAATAAACTTTCAATTTAATAAGAGAAATAAATATCAAATTTTATCGTTAATTTTGGAATATACAAATAAATATTTTAGGCATAATTTTTAAATACATATATGAATAAATATCGAACTGAATTGTTAATTTTTAAATATAGAAATAAATATCAAATTTTACCCATAATTTTTAAATATACAAATAAATATCAAATTTTACCCATAATTTTTAAATATACAAATAAATATCAAATTTTACCCATATATTTTTAAATATACAAATAAATATCAAATTTTACCCATAATTTTTAAATATATGAATAAATATCAAACTTTATTGTTAATATTAAGTTAAATTTAGGAAACGAAGAAAAGATTATCTTATGTTATAGACAAAAGGGGCTCGAACCCGGGATCTTTGTATGTGTACTGCAATGCTTTGTCATAAGAGCTTTAGCTCCTTTATATACTAATCTACTGATCCCTAAACCCAAACTAATACCTATTGTCTATATGAATTATGGAAATTCTTTTTTAATCCCCTCTTAGGTCATTTTTCGCCATTCATTAAATAAACAATTAAATATCCCAGCGCCTCCCAATCGATCACAGACCTACCCCAAAGATCGAAAAAAAAATTATTTTTATTGTGAGTTTTTAAATAGAGAAATAAATATCAATTTTATCAAAAATGTTTAAATATGAAATTAAAATCAAATTTTATCCAATATATATAGGTATACCGGGTAAGTTTTTTATCTTGAGACATTCTTATAACTCAGAAACAGTGCATCATATGGAAAAAGGTTTCAAATAAAAGTTTATTTATATCAAGGGTGAAACTAAACTATGATATTGTTTGTCGACATCAAATAAAATAAAAATATCAAAATAATTAAATCTCAAAAAAATCCTAATAATTATTTTTAACAATTATTCAACTTAATTATCAAATAATAATGATTAAATAATTAATTATTAATTAAATCGAAAAGTCACAACAATGAAAATAAGTGTTTATAAGTGATCTTAAAATTTTATTATACACAAATTTAAGAGATTATTTTCTACTTAATAGAAATAGTTAAAATTCTTGAGTTTTAAAAAGTTTATTTCTCGTGTCAATCCAGTAAATAGTTATATTGTATTACTATAATTAAAATGGATCATTTTTTTGTTGAAGACAGAAATTAATATGGTCATAATTTATGCAGAGAACGTGGAAGAAGGGTTATTGTGGAAGCTGCAATTGAAATGGATGCCGAGCGTTTTCCTGATAGGATTACACCCTCACAAGCTTCATTTTATTGTGTTGTATAATCTGATTAAATAAAGCAAATGAAATTGGGACTGGAATTCATCAAGGAGACACTCTGGAATGTCTCAAAACAGTGTTGCAAAATTATTAAATTATTAATTATTTATTTAACAATTAAATATTTAATCATTATTATTTGATAATTGAGTTGAATGATTGTTAAAAATAATTATTAAGATTTTTTTGAGATCTAATTCATTCATGTATTTTGTTTATTTGATGTTGTATAAAAAAATAGTTCCTATAAAAGTTGTTTAGTTTTTTTTCTAGATTCAGAATATGCACAGAAACATATAGGTTTCTATTTAAAAATAGAACTTGACCTCGAAATACCCTTGAAAGCTTGTTCTAGGTAGACAAACAATAGCGTAGTTTAGTTTCTCCTTTGATTTAAAATAAACTTTTATTTGAAACTTTTTTCCATATACGCACTGTGTTTTCAGTTCTAAGACTTTTTGTCTATAAGATGCTCAAGTAAAACTCACCCGGTATATATTATATATCTCTATTTAAAACACAAAATTTGTAATTAAATTGAAAGTTTTTGCCGAGAGTAGCAGAATTTTTATAGATATTGAAGGAGACAATAAAAGAGTGTGTCTTCTGCTGGAATTATAAATTTTATTTATTTATAACGAGACTATAGTTTCGAGGGCTTTGCCCTTCATCAGTCTATTACAATGTATTCACAGGAATTAATTTATGAATGAAAGTATTACATTTTTCATGTGTTAAGGTTATAAATTTATTATAGACTGATGAAGAGGGCAAAGCCCTCGAAGCTATAGTCTCGTTGGCAATAACAAATTTATAATTCCAGCAGAAGACACACTTTTTATTGTCCTTCAAATTTGGAATGATTGTTTTTAAATAATAATACAATACAAATCTTTTTTGACCACATGTATTTTCTAACCAAACTTTTCGGGAGAAGTTCTCCTTTTCTCAACATGGTAAAAATTTTCAAAAAAAAAATCTTTAGTTTCTTTCACTAAGATTCAAAAAGCAACCCTCTCAACTTTTTTTTTTTGAAAATGTTTACCATGTTGAGAAAGGAGAAATTCTCCTGAAAAGTTTGGTTATAAAATACACGTGTTCAAGATTGTTTAATAAAAGATTTGTATTTTTTTATTATTATTTAAAAACAATCAATACAATTTTTCTTTTTATATATAAATATAGTATATATAATAAATATACCTATATTGGATAAAATTTAATATTAATTTCATATTTAAAAATTTTTGATAAAATTTGATATTTATTTCATATTTAACAATTAAATTCGATATTTATTCCTATTATTTAAAAATTATAGTTAAAATTTGATATTTATTTCCATTTAAAAATTATAAATAAATTGATATTAATTTTATATTAATTGTATAGACTACTTCCATGCCAGATAATCAACATTATTTTATTAACTTATGAGGAGAATTTTCTAGGTTAGGTTTCACAAAAGGAAATATTAAAACAAATGAATGTTTTTTTTCGAGTTTGATTCACTTGAAACCTAACCTAGAAAATTCTCCTCATAAGTTACTTATAATGTTTCACCTAGAACCGACACCTAAATCCTTAAAAATTATTATTTTATTAATTTAAAAAAAAAAATCACCAAAGTTTTATTGTATAAGAAAGAAAAAAACAAGATCCAAAACTTTTTAATAGGACACAACTACCCTATATATGTATATATATATATAATAATTGAAAAAAAAAACGTTTCTATTTCTTATAAATTATTCAAAATATCTAAAAAAATAAAAAGCAAGGTTTTTTGGCCTAAATAAGCTTATATAACCAAAACATTGTAAGAATGTATATTTTAAGTGATATTATTAAATACAAGGAACGAACTTTATACGATTTTTTGTTCTTAAGTTATTTTAGATATCTGAATAAAGACACACAAACAGGAAAAATGATTTTCCTCCTCTGATTTAGACACATTTTTAAACCCATTGAAGAGAGATCATTCTATCCGCACCCTTTTTACTCATTTTCCCATGATCAGATTTTAATTTAAGAATTATTAAACCACACATTTATTAAATAAATAATAAAAACTTATTTACGCTAAAAATAATAAATTATCCATTTATGTCTATATTATAACAACGACTTAAAATCACTCAAAAAATTATATTTGTTCTAAAACTAGAAAGCTCAAATTTAATCAGTTCTCCGCATTGGAATTACAAACATTTTAGCACAAGAACGAACTTTCTACGATTTTTTTGTTCTTATGTTATCGTGAATATAGACACACCAACAAGTTGAAAATTATTTTTCTCTACGTTTCAGACGTGTTGTAAACGGTAGTGCGCATTGGAATATATACCATAAAGATCAGTAATTAATAATAATAAACTTAATTAAACAATAAATTATCCATTTATGCCTTTATTATAACAACGGCTTAAAGTTGCTCAAAAAATTATATTTTATGGAAAAATTGTTGATCAGTTTTAATTATAAAATAAAGTAAAAATACTGTACTTACATTGTGATGTTGCAGAATATATATATAATCACTCAGTGGATCCTGTAAATCTTCAAAGTTGAAATTTCCAGGCAAAATTGGGTTTTGCAAGTTGAGGCTGAAGTTTAAAATAACAGCACGTGTAGTATGTTACTACTGACTAGGAAAAAGGATTCAATTTCAACCTAACAGGTACTATTCAAGAGCCTCTGTCGGGGAGTCGATGAACTATCAGAACTGCGAAAATTTAAATATTGTACACTGTTTAGTATAGATCAGAGGTGGCCAGCGTGCTCAAGACCGCATGCGGCTCTTGGCTCTGAACCTCTTAAATAAAAAATTTTTAAGAAAAAATAAAAACCGACTTCAAAAATTATGCAACAAATATAAAAATACACTAAAAGGTATAAAATAATTATTATCTTATTTAGTTACAACTAAACGACGAAATATTAACACGAAATTACTTTTTAAAGTCGGTGCCAAACAAACTATACCTATAAGCGAGCGTACCTGCCAAACGTACTAAGTAAGATCCGTCGAGTGCGATTCATAAAAGGTATATGTTTGGCACCAACTTCAAAAAGTAATTTCGTGTTAATATTTCGTCGTTTAGTTGTAACTAAATAAGATAATAATTATTTTATACCTTTTAGTGTATTTTTATATTTGTTGCACTTAATTTTTTGAAGTCGGTTTTTATTTTTTTCTTAAAAATTTTTATTTTTCTCTTTTAGTGATGTTATTAATAGTGATTATATCATCAGAACTTGACCAAATTAATATGACACCATCCCTAAGACACCCCCTTTCGGATAAAAAAAGAACCATCGAAATCGGTTCACAAACAAAGAGGTTAGGTCTAAACAAACCTAAACAAACCTAATAAAAAAGGTCTAATACCTATGAAAAAATCGAAAAAAAATGGGACCAATCGGAAGCTAGACTGGACCCAATGCAAAAAAAATTTTCAAAATCGGTTGACAATTGGCGGAGATATGAGGTAACATAGGCACAAAAAAAAAAAAAAAAAAAAAAAAAATTCAATCGAATAAAGAACCTCCTCCTTTTTTGAAGTCGGTTAATAATACTGATTTTAAAAGTACAGGCTGTGGCATAAAGATCTACCACATTCTGAAGAGGTATAAAAAATAAAAAATGAAAAAATTTAACTAGGTAAAAACTGAAAATATTTTTGAAAAGAACATAAAATAATTTTTTTTAATGTATTTCATAACATTATCAGACAAAAAAAGGGGGGGGGGGGGTCAAAATGAAAATTCTAGCCTTTTCGACCAAACTCAACCAAATTTTGTATACATATTCTGTGGACTCCCAGAAGGCTAGAAATGCAAAAACCTATACCACAAAATAAGGAGGGGGGAGGGGGGCAAAAATGAAAATTCTAGCCCTTTCGACCAAATTCAACCAAATTTTGTATACATATTCTGTGGACCCACAGAAGGCCAGCAATGCAAAAATTAACCACCCAAAACGGGGGATGGTCAAAATTGAAAATTATAGCCTTTTCAACAAAATCAACCAAAATTTTGTATACCCAGAAGGCTAGAAATGCAAAAACTAACCACTCTAAAATGGGGTTAGGGTCAAAAATGAAAATTGTGGCCCTTTCGACCAAACTGTGTATACAAAATTTGGTTAGTTTTCGCATTTCTAGCCTTCTGGGGATCCACATAATATGTATACACAATTTGGTTGAGTTAAATCAAAAGGGCTAGAATTTTCATTTTTGACCCCCCCCCCTTCTTTTTTGTCTGATAATGTTAAAAATACATTAAAAAAATTTTATTTATTTTTCTTTTCAATAATAAATTTAGTTTTTTTCTAGTTAAATTTTTTCATTTTTTTATATCTCTTCATAATATGGTATTTCAGACTCTTATACATTGCACTATACGGGATATCGGAAACTGAGCCTAATAGTGTTGGACTTAATAAAAATAATATATTAGGGATATATCTATATTTATATGTATATACATTACTTTTATATATATCCCTAATATATTATTTTTAATTATCATTTTAAATAGTTAATTAAGGTAGTTAGTTGTTTCACCATATGGTTTTTCTTAGGATTTTTTTGAAATTTAGAAAGATTATTATTTAAATACTTTTGCATCGATTGCTGGCAAAACGAAATTTAAAACAATATAGTTCCGGAGATATTTAATTTCAAAAGTCGAGATTTTCGGGCTCTTTAACTTGCACTATAGGATCGTGCATCTAGATTTTTACGCCAACTAGTGCTAAACATCTCAACTAATTGGCATGGTTTATTAAATTTTAACAGGTGATTTATTTTTTAATAATTAATATTAAAATAAATTGATATTATTTTAATATATGTCAGCTTCAAGAAAGAATTGCTGTATCCGTGGTTGTATATGATATATCACGTCAAAAACGTGGAGTTGATGTGAAAGTGAAATTTTATAAATTCCCAGATAGTATGTTTGGAGCCGCATGGAAAATAGCGAAACGTAAACAGGATAAAGGCAGTAAAAAATTATGTGTAAGTTCTGTATTAATCAACAATTTATAACAAAATTAAAGTAAAAGTTCAGATTAAATTCGGGCATATAAAAAACTATAATTTTGATGGCTAAGTTCTTAATATTTATGATATTTATGTAATAATAAAACGTAACCTTTTAATTTTTGTTTTTAGAGAAAAATTATTTTGAGAAAATTGTAAATAACATATTGAATTGGGAATTGTATTAAATTTATATGAATATTTTTATTGTAAAAAAGTAATAAAAATGAAATGTTTATTATTTTTGTTTAAAATTATTTTAACATCATGTCAATGTAGGTTAAGTAATAGTATGGTTAATGTTAAATATTTCACATAAAATTTTTTAACAAATTTTACATTTTTTAAGTTTTTCTTTAATAACTTCTAAAATTTTCACATCATATATATTTGACAGACTCGTTTGCGGCACGACTTTAGCGGTTATGACACTTGCAAAATTATTTGTTTTTTAACCGACTTCAAAAAAGGAGGAGGTTCTCTATTCGACTGAATTTTTTTTTTTTTGTGCCTATGTTACCTCATATCTCCGCCAATTGTCAACCGATTTTGAAAAATTTTTTTGCATTGGGTCCAGTCTAGCTTCCGATTGGTCCCATTTTTTTTCGATTTTTTTCCATAGGTATTAGACCTTTTTTATTAGGTTTGTTTAGACCTAACCTCTTTGTTTATGAACCGATTTCGATGGTTCTTTTTTTATCCGATAGGGGGTGTCTTAGGGATGGTGTCACGTTAATTTGGTCAAGTTCTGATGATATTAAGTCACTATTAATAACATCACTAAAAAGAGAAAAATAAAAATAATTTTTAAGACAAAAAATAAAAATCGACTTCAAAATTAAATGCAACAAATAAAATACACTAAAAGGTATAAAATAATTATTATCTTATTTAGTTACAATTAAACGACGAAATATTAACATGAAATTACTTTTTGAAGTCGGTGCCAAACATATACCTTTATGAATCGCACTCGACGGATCTTTACTTAGTACGTTTGGCGGGTACGCTCGCTTATAGGTATAGTTTGTTTGGCACCGACTTCAAAAAGTAATTTCATGTTAATATTTCGTCGTTTAGTTGTAAACTAAATAACATAATAATTATTTTATACCTTTTAGTGTATTTTATTTGTTGTATTTAATTTTTTGAAGTCGGTTTTATTTTTTTCTTAAAAATTATTCAACTACACCATAGACATGATTAGAGTTGAATAACTTTTTCCCTTTTTCATCATTTTGGCCATGTATAATATTATTGACAAACCGGTTGAAATCCATATTTTATTATTTTTTCCATTATTTATAAATAATTCATGTTGTGTTTAATGAATGTTTTGATTCCACTATCTTCGGCAAAGGAACACTAGAGAGCGCTTACTTCGACAGTAGTGCTGCCTCTATGTTTCACGCAACGATCCCTATACGGGATATCGGAAAATATAAACATATAAATTTAATTATAATTAAGAAACCATTCTTACCATTTTTATAAAAAAACTAACCCAACATTAAACAATAACCAATACATATTTTAAGATAAGTTTGATTCATAGTTACAACACAGTTTCTGAGATAATAAGGAATAAATAATGAACATGTATTAAAAAAATTCTCACTAAAAACATTTTGGCAACAGCGCATTTATTTAACCAGCGAAAGAGAGAGTAGAAAGTAGAAAGCGCGTGCGTAGATTTTTTGAAAGTTATAAGCTAAAAACTCAAAAAAGTTCGAAAAATCTTTTCTCACAATTAATGTAAGCTGAAACTCCTCGATTTACTAGGCTAATATTGTATTTCAGAAACCTCAATTCAATTTCAGAAAATGTTAATTGTTGTATTTCAGAAAATAAAATACACATATCTACTCTTATTAAACGAGTAGAAATTGCTTATATATATATATTTGTTTGTATCTTAGTTCTATTTTGAAAACGGCTCTAACGATTTTGATGAAATTCAAGGATTAGGTGTGTTTTGCGGTTGACAATTCGATCTGTCACGTTTTCATCTTCGACAAAATTGTTTTTGATGGGTTTTTTTTCGTAATCAAATTAATTATTCTCAGGTAGAAAAATGCCAATCTTAGTGATTTAAAAAGGGTTTCTCTTTTCTTTTGTACCCAGGCAGACAATGGGTAGGCTTAATTCATTGTTCTCAAAAAGGCCTTGAAAAACTATTGTGATTAAACGTTAGAATTATTAACAAACTTTTTATAATTGTGTTTATAATGATCTTTATTTATTTAATAGAATAAAAAATAATCAAGAATTTATTTAAAAATATCTATTGCATAAGCAGGTCTCAATTTTCTGAAAAAATAACACATTTTGATAGGTTTTATTTATTAACGATTGGATGAAAAAAATGAATCATGTGGTTGAATCAAAAACAAAATAATTGGCTGTTCAAATAAGCAATAACCAAACCAAACACGAACGAAGCTCGGTCTTCTTCTTCTATATATATTTGTATTTTTTTTTTTTTTTTTTTTTTAAATCGATCTTTTTATCACAATGTTAAATTAAAAATAATATTAATATAAAGCTTTAAACTAAAGGAAGAAGTTACCGAGGATCGCTCGGTGCCTCCAGGTACTAAACAATTAACTAAACAATCAATATTTTCTGCAATAAACAATTTCACATTTTTCAATATTGAATTCGGATAATTTAAAAATACAGTTGGAGTTTTCTGAAATACCTACACCATAGAGTAATATAGAGTGGGAGGCTCCATAAGGAGCCATTGTATTTTAGCGTATACGAGTTCCAGAGCTCTCCTGGCGGCTCGGAATGGGCAATATAATGGCGGGAACTCTTTAATATGGGTTCTCTTATGGGGACCTTCCTCTCTATCTCAGACACTTTGGCTTATAACATGAGTTGTATTTAAAAAAAAATCCATCTAATTTTCACAAAAAAAAAAGATACATAAACTTTCAGTATCAATTATATATATATATATATATATATATATATATATATATATATATATATCCCAAATATATTATTTTTATTAAGGTATTTGTTTCGCGACAATACTAGCAAAAAGCTAATGCTAAAGTATATAGCATATAGTACAGACAATATGGATTCATAATTCATAAGCCCAAAGTATTTTGCTGTTTATGTACCACTACTAGTCCAATCCTAGTAGCTCGTTTGACAAATATGGCAAACATTGTCTGAGATTGAATATTTTTATCATAGAAATGTCAGATAAAGTATATTATAAAGGAGGATTTATAATACAAAAAGTTCTTAATATGCGATTGAAAGCTGTTGCGACAATGGCTGGAGCGAAAAATTTTTTATCCCTTGTTAGGGACCACCTTTTAAGCATCCATGAAGACCCCTGGACCCCACCTCTCGAACCTTCCCCCACCCCGATATCCACCTACCCCACCACACCATAGAGTAATAGAGTGGGAGGCTCCATAAGGAGCCATTGTATTTTAGCGTATACGAGTTCCAGAGCTCTCTGGCGGCTCGGAATGGGCAATATAATGGCGGGAACTCTTTTTTAATATGGGTTCTCTTATGGGACCTTCCTCTCTATCTCATACTCTTTGGCTTATACCATGAGTTGTATTTTTTAAAAAATCCATCTTATTTTCAAAAAAAGATACACAAACTCTCAGGTTAATTATTTTAAATAATTTTTGCTTAAAAGAATGAATTTAACTTGTTTTGTAAAAAAGTCAGATTTCCCGCTAGCCGCCAGATGATGCAATTAAAATAAGCCAGATCTAGCGGGAAATCCGCTAAAATGGCATATGATCTTTGAATAGTTCTTAAGGACTAAGAATATGTTATCCGAGCCGCTAAAGAGCGATTTTCGATATTCGGTAGCCTTCCACTCTATATTACTCTATGCTTTGGATAGCACTTAAAAACTAAGAATTTTCGCCCTTCAGTCGCTAGAGAGTGCTTTTTGATATTCGTTAGCCTTCCACTCTATATTACTTTATGACCTACACATTAAGGTCCTTAACAGGTGACTAGTATCGGGACCTCGGGGTGATGTTTGACTCTAAATTGTTGTTTGACCAACATATCCGGATGATTACTGATAGGGCCTATCAAATGCTGGGTTTTATATGTCGAACTTCTGGGAAATTTAGATTGCAATCTACATATTTGACACTCTATCGGGCTCTGGTCAGGTCTCAACTGATACGGTTCTGCTATTTGGAATCCATATTATGAGGTATACAAAATATGGAGTCTATTGCAGAAAATTTTTCCAAAATGGTGTTCCACCGACTGAAACTAAGTCAATGCTCATATGAAATGCGACTGTCGCATCTTAAACTTCCAACATTGGAAGTTAGAAGGTTGCTTCTTGGTGTGATGACACTAAGAAATATTTGTCTGTCTGAGGTGGATTGCCCTGATCTTCTGGCACAGATAGATTTCGGGTCCCGCGTCCGGCGTCCAGGTTGTCTCACGTATTTGCCCAGTCTAAGTGTCATACAAACGCGGGTCGGAGAGCTCCGTTGGTCAGATTGTGCAGCGACTTTAATCATAATTTTTGTGGCTGTGATTTTTATAATAATACAAGCGTGCGGGCTTTCAAGAACGAAATTAGATTGATTTTTACATGATTCACATTTGAGTGTTTTGATTTGCTTCGGCTGATCATTGTTACGTAAAGTTTACTCTCTGGTCTGTTGTGTGGCGGATGTAACTCGCCTGATCTGGTTTGATTCATTCAGCTTTTTGACATTTTGACTACTTTGATTTTACTTGTGTGTTTGTTTAGTTTGTTTGACTGTTGGACTGCGTTGATTTTATTTATTTGTTTAATTTATTTTTGTTTGGCATTCATGACTTTTCATTTTGGGTGGGTAATTTATTATTTTATTCAGTTTTTTTTTTTTATTTTAAATTTCTGACTATACTGATGTAATTTGGTTGTTTTGGGTTTGTTTTGGTTTTTAATTTTAATTATTTATTTATGACTGTTCAATTTTAAACTTAACTGACTTAATTTATTTAATTTATTTGATTTTAGCTTTTTGACTCATATGATTTAATTTATTTGCTTTTTGATTTTAATTTTGGTGACTATGGAGGTAGACTTTGATTTATTTGACTTTTTGGCTGTTTGAGTCATTTTGGGTTGGAGTGAGAGTGGGCCACTGGGGGGGCCGGGTGAGCCGGCGAGCCTTTTGGTTTGTTTGAGAGAGGCTCTGTTCTAAGTTAAGTTATTATTGTTGTTTCGTCTTTTGTAAATTTGATTTAAATGTAATTGTCCATTTCCATGTGATTCCTTCTATTAAGCTTGAAAATGGATAAGAATCACTCAACATGCTAAAATTTGTATTTCGGGCTCTGTCCCTAGATTCCAACTTTGTTTTATGCTGTATCTCTCAGTGAGAAAATGTGTAATAAGTCATAGTTTTTTATTTTTTCTGATCTATATTATGTTTGTTTTGTATTATTTTTTTTTGTAGCAAACTGTTGTTTTCTCCAAATAAATAAATAAATAAATACACATGGAATAAGTGTGGTGATTGGCTGATCTAATTCAAATATCCCTCCAAAAGTAAACTATTCTAACTCAAGATGTCTCTGAAGTAGTTTCTGCGCATTTCTATTGGGTATATTCTAAATTGTCATTTTTATATAATAAATAAATAAATAAATATAAAACATTTAATAATAGGCTGATATTCTATTGATTTTTATAAAAACTACTAAACTTAAAATTGTCTAATTAATCGTAGTTATATAATAATGGCAAGCTCGCAAGAAGAAATGCCTATACCGGATAATATGTCAGAAACAGAAGTTAAAGTTGATAAAGTAGTTGAAGACTTGAAAGTGGCAGATTCTAGGTACGTTCATCTTGTTAATTTGATTAATGATTTTGGGACAAAAAATTTGATCTTACAAACCATATTTTTTCACTATTAAATATATATAATATGCCGGACAATTTTAGAGGGTTTAAGAGGAAGCCGCCGTGCACAATAAACTGGCTCATATTTTGGGAAAACTCCCCAAACACCTGTTCCTTGGCTTTAACTATATAAGTAAAGTCTAGCCACTTCCGATACCGCACTCTCGTTCGAGCTGACGGGGTCCAGGGACAAGGTGAACAACACGTCTGGAGTCAGCCAGAATGCAGAAGCTGCCGCAGGAGGGTCAAATTTGACCTTTACTCCTAATTTGTTTAGGGTTTTTTTCCCTAGACGGGTAGCCGTACAAGACTGAAAAGTTCCATCTATTAGGCCGGGCGCACACTGGAGACGCAGCTCCGCAGCGCAGGCAGGGCATTTTTTATGACCCATGTTTTCAAGTAGGGGCGCGCATTTTGAGCCGCAGCACAGTCCTGCCCCACGTGCCGACTGCGCCCACTTGTGGAGACGCCACAGAAACTGCTTCACGCAGGGCGCAATTATTTTTTTTTTTAATTGGTTTTTTATTTTAAAACCCACAAATATTTTACAACAAATATCATTATATATTTATTAAAATTAGGAATTTTAATATCGAAGAATTGAGGATGATGAAGGAGAGGGAAGGATACCAATCGATTTGATTAGGGAATAATGGAATTTAAATAATTATCGGAAAAGAGGTTTTTTTATCTTATTAGATTTTTCCTCTTATTAAAAACAAGGACTAAAGATGAATAAGGACACTCGATGGTGGAGAAGTAATCTCCGAAATCGAAGCAAAAATACAATGTATACATTAATAAATGTAAAATAATTGGTTTAATAAAATTTATAAAAAAAAAAAAAAAAAAAAAAAAAAAAAAAATTTTAATATCGATTTTAAGAGGGAAAGATGGATGGGAGGGAGGATAAACCAATCGACTTGATTGGGGAATAATGGAATTGAAATAATTATCGGAAAAGAGGTTTTTTTATCTAATTAGATTTTTCCTCTTATTAAAAACAAGGACTAAAGATGAATAAGGACACTCGATGGTGGAGAAGTAATCTCCGGAATCGAAGCAAAAATACAATGTATACATTAATTAATGTAAAATAATTGGTTTAATAAAATTTATAAAAAAAAATTTAATATTTTTTTTTTATTAATTTCATTATACAGGGTGGGGTACAAAGATCTACCAGATTTTGAAGAGGTAAAAATAAAAAACACAATAGCAAAAACTAACCATCCAAAATGGAGGGGGGGGGAGGAGTCAAAAAAATGAAAATTCTTGTCTTTGGAACAAACTCAACCAAATTTTGTATACATAATCTGTGAGCCACTAGAAGGCTAAAAATGCAAAAACTGGGTGCGGGGGTGGATTGCAGAGGCCCCACGGTTGGGGTGCGAGTGAAATGGGTTTAAAGGGTGCATAGTGGGATGCAGAGTGGGTGCGAAGGTGGAATGGCGTTGGGGTGCGGGGGTGGGGGCCTAGGGGGTGTAGCACCCTGACTAGTGGAGATGCCCGGCGAAGGCGGGCTTCTCAGACAGTGTTTTATATTTTTTTACAAAATAAATGTTTCGCGTAAGGCGGTCATTTTACTTCTTTGCTTTCGTCGACCTGCTGCCCGAAACTGCTTAATCAATGTGCGCAGTGTTTTTTTTCCTGCGCTGCGCTGTGGAGCCTTAGCTTAGTCCCCTCTTAGGACAAGCAGGGAGTTCTGCGGGCCTATTTACGGCCAACCCCGCGGGGCTAATTAGATATATATACACTGTGGTGCAAAAAAAGTGGAAGCTCTAATTCAGATCCCGGTCTGTCTCCTGGCATAACAGTTTGTTTCTCTATATCGTTTTATCCACAGAGCTCTGTGAATACTTCCAACCGATGCTTGAAGTCGTTGAGCGACATACCTACAGATACGATCTTCCATCATTAATTATATCTCTCGAATACGGCTCTTATCTATGTAGAGGAGCCTCAAAATATTCTCTTGCTACCCTTGATGCAATTCAGAAACGAGCCGTCAGGCTAATTGACGATTCTACCCTCACCGACTCCCTCGACTCGCTGGCTCATCGAAGAAATGTCTCTGCCCTTTCCCTTTTCTATAGATACTATCACGGCAGGTGCTCCGATGAGATAAAATCAATAATTCCCCCCAAAGCATGCTTTGCACGCAGCACACGTTTTGCCGACTCCCAACACTCTCTCGCGGTCAAATTAGAAAAGTGCCGGACCACTTCATTCGCCAATTCATATATCCCCATGACTTCAAGGAACTGGAACTCTCTCCCAGCCTCCATCTTTCCCAGCACTTATAATCTTCAAACCTTCAAAACCGGAGTGCATAGACACCTACGTCTACACCCTCTCACTTAATCAACTTTCCTTCTCTTCGGTAATGCAAGGGTCTTTCGAGATCCATAGGGCCTGCATCTTTACTGGTACACCCCTTCTTGCATTCGATTGCATTAAAAAAAAAAGCTACAGCTTGAGCTACTTGCTCGGTCTTTAGAGCCATTATGCTTGGACAATATTTCAAATGAAATTAAATTAAAAGATGAAATATTCAAAACGAACTGATAAACATTAAAAATATTCAATTTAATTCGATATTAGACGATAATCATTTAATATTACAATTCAATAAAGGGATATCAGATTTCAAACGTGAAAATCTATGCTAGTTTAAATAAATTTAATTTTAAAAGGGTTTAAATTAAAGTAATACATTGTTTTCACTCTCAAAATGTTTGTACAATCACAGAATGTATTAAAAGTTTAAATGAAATATGTTTTTTCTGAAAATTATTTGAATAAACTAAATTTTTCCACTTTTTTTGCACCACACTTTATAACTATTTTTACCAACAAACTACTTAATAAAAACATAAACATATAAAACACGACGTTTCGGTCAATATATCTATGATCGTTTTCAAGTAATATGAGATACCTGAGCAACACCAAAGAGAATGAGCTAGAGGAGTGATTCTCAACCACTGTGCCGAGGCACTTTAGTGTGCCGCGAGAATCTTGAAGTGTGCCGTCACAGCTATTCAGTGGTCCCTCCCAAATTGATAATTATTTATTTTTTCTACATTTCTTTATCAAATGACACTACATTTAATCCAAATATTTATTAGTAGTAACATTTTACAGGATACAGAATGTCCAATGATAATTTATAGGTACATCAATCAATAAACCAAATAAAATCTATTAATTTATTTTATTGTTAGTGTGCCGTCAAATTTTTAAATTATTAAAAGGGTGCCGTGACGAAAAAAAGGTTGAGAATCACTGAGCTAAAGACTAGGTTAAAAAATAGTATTTAGCGCCTCTAGTGAGCATGACCGATCATGAAAAGATTTATGGAGTATAAATATGTACAAATTGTACAGAAAAAATGATCGATAATCAATAACCAATAATATATTTTGCGAAATATAATACTTTATTTTAAAATTTAATTAATTTTTTTATATTTCTAAACTAATTAATTTATTCTAATTAAGTTGCCATGGCAACAACATTGTATTCATTATTAAAATTCAAATAAAATAAACAACGATTCATTCTAACCTAATAATAATATGTAGATTTATAATATATATTTTTTATTTATTTATTTATTTGTTCATATACATATTTATATATTCATCATATATATTATAATATAGATACATATATTAAAATTTTAAAATATTTAATATGTAAATACGCACATATACTAGACTGGTCGTTAAAAATTAATTTTTTTGGACCTCCCCTAAAAAAGCTTCCTTTTGATTAAAAATAACGAGTGTATTTTTTTATTATTATTATTTAAAACAACACGTGACTCAAGATTTAAGTTGATTTTTTGATAAATTTTGAAATTTCCCATTAAATATCCAATAATAATAATTTTTAGAAAATTGGATATTATTATCCGAGGTGTGAACGGCGACCTAATATGCTGTACACCTACTTCCACTTGTACTTCCAAATATTTCCAAAATACTTCCAAAGAGGTGTACACCTACTTCCAATCGCGGATTTAGCCCTCGATATTACCTAAATATATTATAGAATGTGTGGCGGCGATCGCCTCACTGCCGCCACATCCCTAATGAACTCTCTTCATTCCACCTTATCCCTGAACATTGCCACAATGTAATTATAAAGATTGTATCAAAAACAGAGATGTAAATAAACACGTTTAAAAAACAAAAGCATAATTATTCATCAAAAATCATATTTCACAAAAGTGGCTGATTAATCAACTAACCACTCCACGTTGGTGACCCCGACGTTCCTCCCTTGCCCTTACGCTTACATTACGCAAGGATGAATACGCAAACTTCAAAACCGCACGATCCGTGAGTATGTCAACATGGTTTTCCCGAGACCACCCCGAAGCATGGCTCGAACAACTCGAAACCCAATTCGACCTCAACCATATCACAACGGAGAGAATAAAATATCTCAACCTCACAATCAACCTTGAACTTGTACCAAGAGAAGTGGGAGACCTTATCATGAACCATCCAACTGATAAGCCCTATACCAAATTAAAAGAGGCCTTGCTAAACTTATATTCACGACCTAAACCTAAATACTATCCAGTCACTCACTATCTCTCAAAATCGGCCCTTGCCAGACTCCAAAATCAACAACCAATCCATCCTGCTCCACCCCCAACACTTTTTATAGGTTAGAACGAAGTAAATGTTTATTTATTTTCATTATTAATAATGATTACATTGTTGTTGCCATGGCAACTTAATTAGAATAAATTATTAATTATTTTCTGATTACATTTTCAAAAACTAGTTAGTTATTACCTATAGTTTTTTTGGAGGGATTAGTAGGCCAGTCAAAATCGACACAAAAAATGGTAAATTCGCAAAACATGATGTATCTCTGATTTTTTAGTCTGTTGTTTGACCCATTAGGGATATGTATGCCCAAGTTTGCAATTCTCAAAAAGTTGTGGAAAATTTTTTACACACGAAAAACCGCAAAATTTTCGTACTTTTTTTCAGATTCTGCTCTATATCTCCTAATCCATCCATTTCTCGTCAAAAACTATTCTATATGTTTCTTAAGAGCAATAAATTTTTGAGAAATTAAGCTCAACTCGGAGCTCTCTAGGTCAATTGGTTATCGAATTATATCATTTTAAAAATAGGCCACATTTTCGAAAAATTGAAAATTTTAGATTTAGACCCTCTTTGGACCAAAATTGCACCAAAACCATTGATCCTACAAGTAAAATTTATAGAATATAATTTGTAGGCAATTTAATTATCTTTAAATTATGTGCAATGTGGGGTCTGTAAGTCTTGTAGTTCTCTACAAAAAAAAATCATATAAGGCGAAACGTATAGAATAGCTTTCGACGAAAAATGGATGGATTAGGAGATATAGAGCAGAATCTGAAAAAATCCGGAAATTTCGCGTGTTTTTCGTGTGTAAAAATTTTGCAAACTTTGGGTATACATACCCCTAATGGGTCCAAACAAACATACTAAAAAATCAGAGATACATCATGTTTTGCGAATTTATTGTCGATTTTGACTGGCTTAAGGCCTCTTAAACTCCGTGATAAACTACTCTAAGTAGTAATCAGTAGAGATTGTGGTGTTGGTGCAAGGTGAAACATCTTTTAATAAAGATAAGAGTAAATAAATATTTTATTTAATATGGATTTACTATGAGTTAAGGATATTAAGTCACTTATTTCACATTAAAAAATTTTAATGTGAAATAAGTGACCCAGTATCCTTAACTCATAGTAAATCCATATTAAATAAAATATTTATTTACTCTTATCTTTACTCTAGGTAGTATTGATTAACTTAACTAATTCTTTCTTTGTTTTAAAGTTCGCCAGTTAATATAACAAATACCCAAGAAGCAACAACGTCATCAGAATCAGAACAAAAACAACAAAATGATGATCAAAAGAAGGACGAATACGTAATTCTGATTTCAAATGATGGTTTTGAATTTATTTTGAATAAAGAACACGCAATGGCTTCAAAAACCATCGCCTCGAGGATTCTATATTATGAACTAAGTCCACCAAAGCAAAAGATAATAATCCCGTTGGAGAAATTCTCGTCGTATATACTCGAGAGGGCTTGTCGCTATTTATGGTACAAACAATGTTATAAGAATAAGTCGTCAGTCCCGGAATTTCCGGTCCCCCTTGATGAGTCTTTTGAGCTCATGGCGGCTGCTTATTTTCTAGGATGTTAAATTCAATTTTATTCACTGTTTAAGCTTTATTTACTAAATATTATACATTTTTTAAAAATTAGCCATTTTTGTACTATGGGATGTATAAATTATATTTGTTAATTTATTTAGTAGGTAATACTTATTATTGAAATAAAATTAATATTGTTGTAAATTTAATTATTTAATTGTTATTAATTTTCATATTTATTTTAATTAAAAAAATAATAAATAAAAATGTTTATTTAAATTAATTATTATTGAAATAAAATTAATTTTGTTGTAAATTTAATTAATATGAAATTTTTCAATTGTTATTAATTTACAAAGTTATTTTAATTTAAAAATAAAATACAAAAATACAAAATTTCAATTAAAAATTAAAAATAAATATTCTAGCTTGTTAAATGTAATAAACCACAAAAACTTTCATTTATTTACTTACCTTCCAGACAGAGGCGTATCCACGGGGAGGGTTTTGGGGGTCAGAAGCCCCCCCTCCCTCCCAAGGGCAGGGCTCATGGAGATGAGTAATCTACTAAATATTATACATTTTTTTGACAACGACAAACCGTTTCGTATGGCAAACTAACAGTAATTAAATATAATATAATATTTGATATATTTAATCAAGAATTTATGTTCTTTTTTAATTTCTTGAAGTACCAGTTACATATACCATTTAACTCCAGTTGAATTGTTCTCTAAAGGGCCTCTCGCGTGAAAGTTTTGGGGTAGTTTTGATTTCTTGGTCCTATAGATGTTTTTTGGTATCTTGAATCCGAATCTGAGGTTTGCTAACAAAACTTTGCGACGGAACATTGTCAAAAATCTCATTTTTGGTGGTTTTTTGGTTATAACTCGAAAACTTTTCGTAAGTAACCTTCCTATTCAAAATGAAAGTTCATAAAATTTTAGGTTTTTTTCTTCTACCAACCGTTTCATTTTATGAAGGAATAATTGCAATTTTTTGAAAAAATGGATCATTTCCTGTCATGGAAAATGCAGGATATCTATAAATCTAAGAGTTTTAACAAAAAAGTGATCCAAATAAACGTTCAAGTTAATAAAATTTTCTAGAGAATGAGATAGGAATCAAGTTTCTTTGCTGAGTGGTTTTATCTTTACGAAAGAAAAACTGCGACTTTTTGCAAAAAAATTGCAGTTTTTCAAAGCTTCAACCTCATTGTGGCACGGATTACCATTTATCCAATTAAGATGAAACTTTGTTTGAATTTTATCAATGGTCTTTTCGAAAACATGCTCTTTCATGGTCAAAATGGGAATAAATTGAAAAAAGTTCGAGTTTTTGGGATTTGTGGAAACAGAAAAAATACGCCAATTTTCGACTAGCGCTTGAGCCCAAACGGTTACTCAGAGAAAATGGGGGATGATCTGATGATGCCTTTTATTTCAAACTTTTTATTTTCCCATAACTGGCTCCTTAACCAATTCATTACAATTTTTTGTTTGTTGAACTTAACTTTTTATTGTTGAGAGGTATTTAATATATATAAATTTACTATATATATCCCATAATATATTATTTTTTCCTTATGTGTTCAACTCTGGAAAATATTAAAATATTAAATTCTAAAGTAAGTATTGAATTCGCTCGATTTATTTTATTTATTTATTTATTATTTTTTGAGTCCAGAAATCTTTGAAATATTGATATAAATCATTTTCAAGCATTATTTTATATAATTTATTTGTTTGAGACTATAGTTTCAAAGGCTTTGCCCTCATCATCAGTCTTTTTAATTATAAATATTATTTTTCATAGGATCAGTACTGCGTGGATATTGAAAATATTATTCCTTCATTCTCAGCTTGTTAGCCAGGTAGAATTAAAAATTCCACTCTACTCTAATTTAATTCTACCTGGCTAACAAGCTAAGAAAGAAGGAAAAATATTTTCAATATCCACGCGATACCGATCCCATGAAAAATAATATTTATAATTAAAAAGACTGATGATGAGGGCCAAGCCTTTGAAACTTTGAATTTTTTATATATTTTTTAATTATAATTTCCTAAACATCTCCCACTTTTTTGACGCCATCAAAATTTGAGATTGGGCCTAATCAAGTCTAGAGAAAAAATTGTTCATTAAATGTTTCAAAAATTATTTAAATTAATTAATTAATTTCATGTTCTGTAGCTGGTTTCAACTTGTAATTGATAAATTTTATTACTATTGTCCAGATCGGGTGAATAGACATTTCATTATTATTTGAGATCTATTATTTGTAAAGTTTTCGGACAAAAGACAAAAGACTCTCTGATCCCTTATCAGCCGGTGGTGCTGCTCTCTGGTGGCAACGGAATAAAGCACAAGTATAGCTAACTCTCCTATTCATTCCTGTCTGGCCAATTCGATACGATATATGCGATAAGGATAAGAAGATGATGATGGTCGTTCGTATTTCTCGCCCATTTCGTAACAAAAGCGTTATTTGGAATGAACGAGAAAGTTTGTTTCTAGTGACGATGACGGGTTGAATTTGTTCATTTGCATTTTAGTTGGTTTCTGCTCACCACTGGTCACATTCAACATTAGAGCTCATTATTATTATCCAAGGGCGCAATTTCCATGACAAATTCAACGCTATACGCTAGGATAAAGCGTAAATCAATGATAAATAGTAACCTCTAATAATGGTTCTATTTAAAAAAATTATTTCAACTCATATTATTGAAATAATTATTGATTAATTGTTGTTTAATAATAGAATGGATTATTAGTTTATAATTAAAATAAAACTAATTGAGATTTTCCTAATTAGATCAAATTTATCTTTCTATATTTTGATTGATCAACTATTATACTAAATCTAAAATGATTATTATTAGAACTTGGAATAAGCTGAATAGCAACAAAAAAATGCTTAAGTTCCTCCTGGGACTATAAGTTCACTTTTTATTAATGACACCGATTACTTGACCCCTCAGGAGTATATGTTTCAAATTTGAAATCACTCAGTTGATCCGTTTTACCTACAGGTCGGTGAACATAGAGATATAGAAACCAAAAAATATTATATATTCATAATTATTGGAATTAGAAAAGTTTATTTTCTAAAATGTGAATGTATTATTGTGTATTCTACCGTGAAAAAGCCCTTCCCATTCACCATTTGCACAATGTTAAGCTTAAGGCCAATAAATATCTGAAATTTCCGCTTCCAGCTTTGAAATTAATATTTATTTGAATTAAAGCGTGTAAAAAATAAATCTCTCCTTTTGTACATATATAATAATAATCTCCAGTTAATATGAATATGTTTCCAGCCAAATAAGCAGATTTTTTTTCAAATGAAATCCTATAATACAATAAGTAGAAAAAAAATTCAATGGAATAAAGGAATTAAAAGTTAAAAAATTAACTTCACACGTAATAATAATTTAATTTAATTTTTTATTTTCCGACTTGTTAGGATTTCATTTGTGGCAAAAATTCTCGCTATACACACTTGATTTGATTTAAAATATTAATTAATTGAAGTATTAAATATTTCTAGAAAAATAAAAAAAATCTCGCGAACGAATCTTTTGATCTTGATTTCTGGGAATAAAGAGCATTATTATTATTATTATTATTACATTCATGGAATGAAAAAATACAAAAAGTTGTTCCACCATATTAATAAAAAAATAGGATAAATTAAATGAATATCTTTTGTGAAGGGTATTTTCGATTTTTCAATTGACTGGTCAATCAGAGTTCTAGTTGGATGTTTGGGGTGGGGGAGGGGGTCAAACTTTGTAAATGTAGCTTCTACTTTGTATTTTTATACAAATTATAAATTTGAACTAATTATTAATAATTATTGGCTAATAATTAGATATTTTATTAATAAATAATTAGTCAATAATTAATGCAATAATGTAATTAAATAAATCTATATTTTTTAATAATAATATATATATATATTTTAATTGTTGAAAGTTATAAGGAAAAACGTAACGCTAAATATGAGTACCCCGTCTTGGCCCGATTTGAGGGGGGGGGGGGAGGTCAAACTTAATTCGCCAATAGGGGAGATCGGGGCAAGACAAAAAAAAACTATTTAACAAAAAAACAACTATAAGTAGTGAAAAAAAATAAATAGGATTGAATCTGAAAAGTAAGTCTTTATTAGAACAATATTAAATACTATTTATAAAATTTAAATCAATTTTATTTTTCCAAAATTAAATGAAATAAAAAATTTTTCAGCTACTTTTCTTATAACTTATAACATTCTACAATTTAAAAAATATATATATTATTACTGAAAAATATAGATTTATTTAATTACATTATTGCATTAATTATGACTAATTATTTATTAATAAAATATCTAATTATTAGCCAATAATACAAATAAAACGAATGGCGATTTTTCTAATTAGTTCAAATTTATAATTTGTATAAAAATACAAATAAAAGATTAGTAGAGTCAACATTTACAAAGAAAATAAATAAATAATTGTCAACTACTACTAAAAACCAGATAAATCGAAAATTTCATCCTCATCCACTTTTCACGAACAATGAACCCATTTCTGTTCTGGATTTGCCAAAACACTTATTCCATTCTTCATTGGATTGTGAATATAAATAAATAAATAAAAAATAAATTTTTCTAAAGAATCAAAACAAATAATAAAAAAAGTTGTGTCAAAACTTTGCTAAAAAGAGGAAGAAAATTGTAGCAATCGTATTTGTTGAAAAAAGAAAATGGTGGAAATTTTCAATAGAAATTTTTTTCAATCATTCAAACTAACTATATACTTACTATATGTATTCATTCAACTAAAAGATCTCTCATTGAGGAGAGAAAGTTACTTTAAAGTTTAATAAATAGATGGACCGACCGAGGGAGGGTTGCTAAGTAATATTTTTGTTTTAGTTAAAAGCAATATATATATTTATTTATTAATACTTGAACTAGAGTGAACCAAATTTCAGCTCATTGACAAAAAAATGTTCAGACGATTTAAGAATACAAGCATTTTAAGATCAGAATGAAATTATTTATTATGAATTCCAATCCTTGAGTTACGAGAGTATGGTTATGGGAATCCAGACAGTAAAAAATTATGTTTGAAAATTATTTATTTCAATGTTTCAGAGATTATTATACTCGAAAAACAATAAATAATTAAATTAAATAAATCGAGGGAATGCAATACTTTAGAATTTATTATTTTAATATTTTCCAGAGTTGATACATAAGGAAAAAATAATATATTAGGGATATATATAAATTTATATATATATATATATATATATATATATTAAATACCTCTCAACAATAAAAGGTTAAAATCAACAAACAATAAATTGTAATATAATTTTCTCTGAAAAAAGACTCAAAATTTTTTAAAACCTAAGTAGATTTATACTTATTATAATCGTCTTGCGCGACGACGTGGCCGTTCCGGAACATTCCCGTCGAAATTAAGTCCTGTTTATGAATATTGAACTAAACCAACATACTATAACACAGTTATATAAAAAAATATTTTTATGCGCCGAGTTTTATTTTATGATTTTTTTATTCTTTTGTGAAACAGAAAAATAGAAAAATTACCATAAAACCCTCTTAAAGTTTCCTTTTGTATTGATGATAGTAATAATACCAATTTCATAGTTTTATTAATTTTTATATTTTGACTCAAAAATGAGAGGGGGCTAAAATTAGACAGTTGAGGGGAATTAATTGAGTTATTGAAACCTCAAAATATTCACTTTCACAACACACACACATACACACACAAACACGGTTTCTGCTTACATAAAAGTATAACAAGTAGAAAAAATAAAATTATATTTAATGGTTTAACTAATTCTATGGTTTAAATTAATATAAGGGATGAAGGGTTGTTTATTAGTGAGGGGTAGAGTCAGCTGAGAGGGTGGATGAAGATGGAGAGGCCATATTGTAATACTCACCGTTGATGTTTCATCTGCCACTGCCTGAAACATACTGATCCACTCCGTGTCTCTCTCCCCTTATATACACTTCCTCACTGCCCCTATCCCCCCTCTTTCCCACTGTCCCTATCTCCTCCCTTAAGTACCCCTCCACAGAATTAGTCCAAGCTATTTTTAGCTTATCTTCATAGATAATCTTAATCGGATTAGAATAGTACGTCATACTATTTTTACTGATCATTATTAATTATTTAACAGTGATTACAGCACACCATTGGATTTTCACTTATCATTACTTTATTTAATCGAGTTTAAAAGTACCTACGGTACTCATAAAGGACTATCGAAATCACACACACACTCACACACATTCAATTGTTGATTCACACTTGTCTAGCTTTAAATGATACAAAAATTAATTAATTAACAAAAATGCTAAATCAAAAATTAATTTATTATATACCTATAGATGCGTAAAAAAATGAAGGTACCTGAAATATATATTGATTTTTAAATTAGACAGATGTCGGGGGAAATAATTGGAATAGTCAACTAAACAACAATAATTAAACAGCGAAAGTTAAATAATTCTGACTTGCGGGCTATATAGTTCCGCATATCTAGAATTTATTTATTATTTTTGAAAAGGAAAATTATATTATTATTATTATGTAAAATCGTTTTATTTAATTTAAGTTTATATAATATATTCCAAGTTTTTATGGTTATTTGGATTACTCTCTGTCTCTTTTTTTCATTGGTCTAAACGTCGAGTATTCTCTGATGAGATTATCTCATTAAAATATGTAATCCAGAGGTTATCAAACTTTTCTGTGTCACGGCGCCATTTTAAATTAAAATTTTTCCATGGCCCCCTATTATATATTATTTATTTTGGCCTCGCAGGGGGGGGGGTTCCTCTTAGAACAGATTTAAGTAGTTGACAAAATTGGGTATAAACAATGGTAATACTTATGGTAATATAATGGTAATACTTGGTGGTAATACTTACATTTCTCCTCTCTATTTACAGTACCAGCATTGTTAAAATTTTATACATAATATGTCAAATCAATAAAAACCAATAAAAATAAAAGGTGAATAAAAATAAATAAATAAATAAAATATGAATAAAAATATAAAAACATGAATAAAAATGAAAAACAAAACCAAAAGTACATAATATATCAAAACAAATACCGTATTTGGTCTCCTTAAATACTCTTGTATTATCAACGATAAAAATATCTTCAGAATATAGTATAAATATATAAGATTCATATATATTTATCATATTATTTAACTTTCGCGGTTCTTTTTTTTTTTTTTTTATATAAATTTTATTAAACCAATTATTTTACATTAATTAATGTATACCTTGTATTTTAGCTTCGATTTCGGAGATTGCTTCTCCACCATCGAGTGTCCTTATTCATATTTAGTCCGTGTTTTTAATAAGAGGAAAAATCTAATTAGATAAAAAAACCTCTTTTCCGATAATTATTTTAATTCCATTATTCCCCAATCAAGTCGATTGGATCTCCTCCTCCCTCTCCTCTCTCACTTTCGCGGTTCTTTTTTTTTATAAATATTATTAAACCAATTATTTTACATTAATTAATGTATACCTTGTTATTTAGCTTCGATTCCGGAGATTGTTTCTCCACCATCGAGTGTCCTTATTCATATTTAGTCCTTGTTTTTAATAAGAGGAAAAATCTAATTAGATAAAAAAACCTCTTTTCCGATAATTATTTTAATTCCATTATTCCCCAATCAAATCGATTGGATCTCTCTCTCTCTCTCCTCCCTCACCCTTCTCACTTTCGCGGTTCAAATTGCTTATATATATATATATGTTTGCTATAACCTATTAGTGGGTTTTAAATTTAAAAAACCAATTAAAAATAAAAGATAATTGAAAAAAATGTAAATAAACTATTTTATTGAGATTTTCAATAATTATTTAAATTAAGATCAATTAAGATTAAATTTGTCGAGGTCCAGACCTAGCCAGATCGCTTTCTCATCCTCAAAACTTGTTAATTTCATCAAAATCGTTAGAGCCGTTTTCAAAATAGAACCAAGATACAAATATATAAATATACACATATACAATTTTTGCTCGTTTAATAAGAGTAGAGTACCTGGAGTGCACCGAGCGATGCTCGGTAACTTCTTCCTTCAGTTAAAAGCTTTATTTTAATATTATTTTTAATTTAAAATTCTGATAAAAAGGTCGCTTTTTATTTGAGAGCCGTTTCAAATTAAAAAAAATACAAATATATATAATGTATTCGACCACTGTGTTATTTTTTCAGAAAATTGAGACCTGCTTATGCGAAAGGTATTTTTAAATAAATTCTTGATTATTTTTTATTCTATTATTAAATAAATAAGGTTCTTTATAAAAACAATTATAAAACGTTTATTAATAATTCTAACGTTTAGGGAGAACAACAAACTACAAACACAATACTTCTTCAAGGCATTTGAGAATAAAGGATTTACCCGACCCATTGTCTGCATGAGCACAAAAGGAAAAGGGAAACCTTTTTTTAAAAACCCTAAGAATCGGATTTGGCAATCTGAGAATAATTAATTTGATTACGAAAAAACCCATCAAAAACAATTTTGTCGAAGGTGAGACCGTGACAGATCGAATTGTCACCCCAAAAACGCCCTAACCCGTGAATTTCATCAAAATCGGTAAAGCCGTTTTCAAAATAGAACTAAGATACAAATATATAAACAAACAAATATATTAATTGAAAAGTTTTTGTTTTGCCGAGAGTAGCAGAGTTGTTGATTCACAAAGAGAAACAAAGAGGTTGTCCTCTGCTTGATGCAAATAAACATACACACATATATATATCGAGATGATATATCTGTATATATATATATATATATTATTTATTTGTTTGAGACTATAGTTTG